>CM062805.1:609924155-610524155 GCA_031772625.1 Pinus tabuliformis
TCTCTTCACATACACAACAAAATCTGACAATTCCATATACATTCGAAAGCTTAATTCTTCACCTTCAAATCAAATCAAGTCCCACCTCAAACCAACTAGAATTGAATGAGATCAAAGCAAAGAAAGAGGGCAGGAAAACACAACCATCCAAGAAAACAAAAAGTAAGAGGTCTTATGAATTAGCGAAATGACGAGGATTCGTTTGGGTGAGAGGCGATGGACCGTAGATAAGCGCGGATCGGACGGACCTCATTCAAAAGCAGATACACATCGATCCGTGCGCGAGATGTTCTAAACCAATCCGATCGCTTCCACCTCCGAGCTTTAACTACTTGAAGCCCTTCCGCTGCGCTTACAACTCACTCATTCTTCGATCGTCTACGCTTGTGTGCATTGTTGTGTGTTGAAGTCGTCACGTTCCTGCAATTCTCTGAGATTTTCTTGTGATTGAATTTTGCGAATCAGAGCCATGGCCTCCACAGCTGTCGAGAATGCACCTGAGGAAGTAGTTGCTGTTACCACCGAGGAAGTTGTTACCGCAGCTCCTGAAACAAAGGCCGAGGAGCCCAAGGCCGCCAAGAAGGCGAAGGCTCCCAAGGAAAAGAAGCCCAAGGCTCCCAAGGGATCCAAGCCTGCCCCGGCACATCCTCCATACTTCCAGGTATAGTCTGCTAAATTTTTTAATTTAGTTTTCCATTTCTTTAATTTCAGTCTGTAAATCTATTTGAGTGGGGCTTATTATGGCAGATCTTCTTATGTGATTCGTTCATTAATGCTTTCGCAGATGATCAAAGAGGCGATCTCTGCCTTGAAGGAGAAGGGAGGTTCAAGTCCCAGGGCTATCGCTAAATACATGGAGGAGAAGCACAAGTCAGTTCTGCCCCCTAACTACAAGAAGACGCTCGCTGTACAGATAAAGAAGCTCGTTTTGGCCGGCAAGCTTACGAAGGTGAAAGCTTCTTTCAAGCTGGCTGAGGGAGCTAAGAAGCTCCTGCAAAGAAGCCTGTCAAGAAGACTGTGAAGACTGTTAAGCCTAAGGCCAAAACTGCTTCCAAGCCTAAGGCTGCCCCCAAATCTGCTAAACCTGCATCGAAGCCGAAGACAGCTAAGAAGGTTGCGAAGGCTCCTGCTGCAAGCAAGACCGCTGCTGCCAAGCCAGCTAAGTCTGCTAAACCAGCTGCCCCAGCAAAGAAGCCAGCTGCAAAGAAGGCTGTTCCTGCTAAGAAGCCTGCGGCTGCCAAGCCAGTGAAGGCCAAGAAGCCTAAGTCCATCAAGTCTGCTAAGGCTCCTGCAAAGGCAAAGCCCACAGCGAAGGCTCCCGCGGCAAAGAAGGCCAAGAAGGCCTAATTTTGTAAACAATCTGTTGAAAAACAAATGGTGTTCCTAAACACCACCATGCTTCTTAGGAAATGCCGACCCTTCTAACCCTGATCTTTGTTGTAGTTATTTTTGTTTACCTTTTAAACCTTCTAGAGTTGGAGGGTTTTCCTTCTTTTCTTTTAAACTGAATTTTTCTTCGGGGGAAATAACATAGTTGTATATTGTTGCTTATTGTACAATTTTTCGTTTGAAAGCGATCCCTATTATTGTGTAATAGGAAAAAAAACGGTTTCAAATTACAATCTTTACAATCGATCTGGTTGTCATTTACGATCGTTATTGGTGTGCACGATACAGTTCAATTCGATCTATATGTCTAAATTTCCGCAATTTAACTTGATGTTGTGTTAATTGTTCCTGGTTAAGAGTCAAAATTAGTTGTGATACACGGATGAATCTAGACGCCCTGTTTTTAGACGCGGCCCTTTGATTTTTGTCGCGGAGGATCGGATCTGTCAGTGGCCTTGAGTTTCGAAACCACTGAATGATTAAACGAGATAATATAAAGCGTTCATCGATTGAATGAATTAATCATTTTCATTCCAATATCTCAATTGGGAATTTGCTTTTGCCAGATTTTTAATGATTCATTCAAGATTTTCATACTAGTATTTGTTCTACAATGTCAATTGGGAAGTGCAGCAGAGTCGGGAATTGAGACTTTTCTTTGTAGCTTGAAGAATTGGCTTCAAACTGTGAAACCAGTTGAAGAATTAAGAGATTATTTAAAAGCCTTCATCGGTAGAATGAATTTATGATTTCTGCTTCTACTGTCAATTGCGAGGCGCGGTACCCTCAGGACTTTGAGGCTTTTAATTGTAGATTGAAGAATTGGCTTCAAGCTTTGAAACAATTGAAGAAGTATTCATGGGTGGATAGAATTTATGATTTCCATTCCACCTTTGAAGAATATGGACATTGTTTAAAGCATTCATCGTTGGAATGATTTTATGATTCCATACTAGCATTGCACCTTCAATATATTCTCAATTAGGATTTGCGTGACGGTCAGGACTATGCACTTCTGAGATTTCCATACTAGCCCTCCATATCTCAACTGGGGACTGAGTGACTGTCAGGACTAGGCACTCGAGAGATTTCTATACTAGCCATATCTCAATTGGGGATTGACTGTTAGGACTAGGCACTCGAGAGATTTCTATACTAGCCATATCTCAATTGGGGATTGAGTCACTGTGTCAGGACTTCAGACTTTTCGTGCAGGTTGAACGGTTTGGTACTGCTGATTTACATGGATTCTCTAAAACGGTTTGGTACTGCTGATATATAGATGGATTCTCTAAAATGTTTTTATTGCAGGCTGTTTTTATTTCTATTTCGAATTTTTTCACTCGTTGTCGGGCGTGCCTCGACCCTGCAATATTGGAAATACTTTGGGGTGGTGTTTGGTTAAAATTGTGCCACGTGCATTGGTGGCCGGTCAATAGTTCTGTACTTATGCGACAGCCGCCCTAAACAACTTTATTATTCTAATTTTCAATGAATCAGTGTAAAGTCAATCTTGCCCGTTCTCTGTTACGAATGTGCTATTATTTATTTTAATAAATTAACGGGATACGTAACGAACGAAATTATGGGAGTTGAGGGTTGAAACAAATTATGACATTAACATGATATTACTTATCAAAATTATGAACATTAATAATTCATTTTATTTATTTTAATATATTATGTCGGTGTTTTATGTTGGATCGAGGCGATGGTGGTGTGCAGTAAACCTTATTTATATATATTTTTTTAACTTTGCAACGCATATTTAAATGGTATATATAGGGGAGGGACGCTTTCTTGTGCGCCCTCCCCTCCACCTAGCCTACGAGGAAGTGGACACCACCACCACACGACGTTGTATGACACGCGTCCAGTTTGGACTATCACATGTGCAATGTGTTGGACCATAAAACTGCAATTGTAGACCTTTTGCTCGCTTTTTTGCCGCGATGTGTGGTCTGCGTTTTTTGTTTGGGTTTGGTGTTTGTTTGAATTTTTCGTCGACGATGGTGCGGGATGCTCCATTACTTGCGCATGATGTCCGCTATGGTTGAGTTAATGTCTGCGATTGTTTGCTTGCACGAATCCATGGTTGGAACATGGTTTCTGTTGTTCTTGTGGTTTTTCGCCTGCAATTGTTGTTCAGTGTGGATCGCTGGTGGTTTAGTGTTTTTTGGGTGGTTGTTTAATTTGCGCTATTTGTTGTTTGGGGAGGAGCCAATACCAATTTCAGCGAATTGAGGTCGAAGGTGGCATTTACAGGTAATTGCAGGGTTTGGTGGTTTTTGTGTGATTTTTGTTTGTTTGTTTGTTCTCTCCATTTGCTAATTTCCCATTTGTTGCAGGTGTGGCAAGTGTGCGAGCGGTGGAGAAGGTCCGTCGAAGGTGTGGCAAGCTCTGGACTTGGACATGGCTTCTATCTGGTAAGTTTTTAATCACACTGGCCATTTCTGATGTGTTTTTCAACACCTCACTTTGTTTATTGGAATTTTTGTTAAATTTGCAAACAAGTTTTGGGTTTTGTAGGTTGGGTTTTGTTTTGAGGGTATTAGCCATTTTTGATGTGTTTTTCAACATCTCACCTTGTTTATTAGAATTTTTGTTAAATTTGCAGACAAATTTTGGGTTTTGTTTTGAGGGTTTAGGGTTTTGCAGGTTAGCTTTTTAGGGTTTTGTTTGTGCTTGCCCACTTCAAAGAACAGAAAGGGAAGTTTGCATGTTGGGCCATTCAAATAGAAGGAAAAGTAAAAAGTTTTCTCAACTTGTTTCGGGCTTCCCTAATTGCTTTTTCTGGGGAACAACTTCTGGAAGAGGCAGAAATCTTCTGTACAATATATCTAAAAGTAGTCATACTAAAGCTTCCTTTTGGCAGTGTTTCACAAGAGGGTGGGGGTAATTCTATCATTACAACATGATATTTGCTAATCTACACATGTTACGATCTGTTTACAGTTTCAATTATGTGATTGGCAAATATTATACGTTCTGGAATGTGGTTGGCATATAAATTTGCCAAGATTGGAAGCAAGAAACTACATCGAGGTTTTTGGATAGGACCCCATTTATTTGTAGGTCCACGATTTCATGATGTAACAACATTTTTTATTTGCAAAGATACTAATACCATAGATCCACTTATGTTTAGAGAAATCTAAACCCTTTTTAGATCTAGATGAAAATATATATGTTATTGGATATATAAACAAACACAGTTAGGTCATTTGAGCTTGCTTTGTCAATTAAGCCATGGGATGTTGTTGCGTTTCTGATCTGTATCACTAAAAATCTGTCTTAATAATTTAGCTTCCTGTAAATTTTTCAATTAATGTTTTTGACATTTGTTTGTTTCCACGACGTCAAATATGAAGACTCAAAAGGTTTTAGAACTTGCAAAATTGGAGTTCAATATATTTCACTCTTTACAACATCAAGAGTTAACGCTTATTTCCCGGTAATGTGATGAATTATGTTGTCTGATAATACCTGCTTAGCACACAAACTAGGATATGCGTGGTCAACTATAAAATAATGGCCTTCCCTAGGCATCGTAAGGATATTGTGATTGTTCGTATTGATTGATAGCCATCTCACAACAATGCACTGAACATAATGAAGAAATTTATTGTTAAAGTGCACTGGTTTTTTAACCATTTCTTACTATTCTTTTTGGGTTGAACATTGTGAGATGAGGGCAATTGGTTGCCTTCTTTAAAGTTCTTATTTGTTGTGTAGACAATATTCTTGTCTAGATGGCATAGCAATGCTGCAAATTCATATAGCAATGAGATGCTTTAAATGTGTGTCTTGGGTTTTGTGCAACAATCCTTGCATAGAGATGGCACATTACTAATCTGCAGTGTAAGGGAGGTGCAATTATGTAGGAGTGTAGAGGGTGCATACTTGTGTTAACATGCATATGCGAATCTTAGTATCTTTCGTGTGTTTCCACCTTCAGTTAATTCCATTCTGCAGGTTGTTCAGATTTAGCAATTCTGGTTTGTCTTTTGTTACTGTTTAGTTTGGCTTTAAGTTTAGTTCAGTTTTGAGGGTGCATGCATGGTCCGTTTTTCAAATAGCGTACATCCTTAGGCTGTCCAAGGTGCTTTTATGGGAGTTGTCTATTTCTGGATGAGAGCTTAGTTCTATAGGAGGCACCAACAGATTTGCTTGATGTGTAGTTATCCATGGAGCTAGGGTGTACTAGGTGTTCTGAGTAGGGTTAGGGTTTGACACAGTGAAACCAAGTTCTTATTGCACGTGTTTAGAGACATTATTTTACCTTATTCTGTTATCTGAGAAAGGAAATGTAGGGTGCGCCACTGTGTTGGTTAGTGAGTTTTGGTTTTGAGCTATTGCTGTGTATTAACTTCTTTCTATATTCAATAGAAGATGGATGTGTTTGAGAGTTAAGATATTTTATACAAGTATGTGCTTGTAGGTAAGCTTACTTAGATCTAGGTTATTCTTTCAAAGTTGAAAAACTGCTTACAGTGGCTTGCTTTCTATGATCCTTGTTGACTGCAATGAATAATGAGATCTGAAGCATATTGCTACTGTGACTTAATAAATACCATAAGACAATAATAATAAGCATAAGACCATTGCACATTGACCATAAGAGGCTAATAAAGTTGTGTTTTTCTGTTGGTGACTTTCCAAGTGTTTTTCTAAGGTTTGGTATATGTTTTCTGATATCTGAAATATGCTTTTCGAGCTCTGGTGTACTTGTTTTAGTGGGAAGAAATCAATTTGCTAAGGTTTAATATCCATAAAAATCACTTATCAGTCTTGGGAGCATCATTTTGAAGCTAATGGTGAAGTATTAAGTGATTTATTTTGTGAAATATTGTTCATCTTTGCAGTGGAAAAAGAAGCCCCAAGACATAATATGAATTGACATAACAATTTCAAAAGGGGAATAAGTATCTAAGTTATCATTGTAGCATCTTTTGTGGACTGATATCATCTCTCTTAAATATTTCAGAGGTTGGTGTATTTTTTGAGCCATTGGTTTCAGGTCTAACTATTATGTTTGCATCCATTGGGTGGCAGACTTCATTGGTTTCTCTTTTTGTCTTTCTAGGTACTCACATTTCTTCCACTGTAATAAATAGTCTTTCAATGTTAATAATCAATTTTTTATAAACATTTGTGCTTAGCTCGGAAATAAAACTGCTTTACAACCAACCATGCTGCTGTTGGCTTTTCAATGTAGTGAATGCATAGAACCATAATGTGTTAGCGTTTCAAAGCAATAAAACAACTCAGGTTGTAAGCCAGAATGTTTCTGTGATAAGAAAAAGACACAATCCATCCAAAATCCACATGATAATGTGGTTACAACCAAAAACATATGACACCCCTATTCTTTAGGACCTTGATAATTTTGTAAGATTTCTACATTATAATAGACTATAGATGTTCTTTCTAAAATGGATTTTGGCTACAATGTATCACACATTATGAAATAAAACAACCTAGGTTGTAAGCCAAAATGTTTCTGTGACAAGAAAAAGATACAATCCATCCAAAAAATCTACATCATAATGTGGTTACAACCAAAAACATATGACACCCCTATTCTTTATGGCTCTGAGAATCTTGAGTGCCAAAACTCCCCGAGTTACCTTCTTGAGCAGGTAGGTTGGCCTACCTGTCAAGGGTTGATTCGGAAATGGTTGATTGCTGCCATATGATTGATTCCAATTTGCAGCTTCCAACCATGGAGGTATTGAGTACCCATACCTAACATTTGCACCACTGACCCCTGCATTAAGTGGAGGTGTGTAATGAGCATACATAGAATTGACACCAACTCTGGTAGGAATAAGGCAAGGGGGTAACCCTCAGTTTGATAGTGAGGCACTTGAATGTTTATGAGATCTTGGAATAATGGCATATTATCTGCAATGGAGTCCCATGAGTTTGAAATAATCCCGGTTTCATCAGCGATTCTTGTATCATTGTCAACCATATTGATCATCCCTTGTTTCTTTTCAAGCATTTGTTGTGCCTTTCGTTTTTCCTTTTCCTATTTTGCCATTTGCTTTTGTTGGTCTTTAACTTGCCTTGCTTTATCTCTTGCAATCCTTTCATCTGCTCAACGTTGTGCTGCAACAATCCTTGTTGCTTTCTTCTCCTTGACTAGATCCTTCTTTTTCTGTTTTAATTCTTGCATTTCAAATTTCTTTTTTTCCAGACTCAACTAACAGGTTTATATAGTCCTCTGAGGTGAGTAACTGTGAGCTTCGGCCTAGACGAAGACTACCCTGTGCACCTTGCTTTTTTTTCATTGATACTCTCTCTACTGGTAGCTTTAGGAACCGTCCAAGTGTCTTCTCCACCCCTCCCACCTGCATGTCATTGCTTGGTACTTCCTTTTCAGTATCTGTTGGAACTGATTGAACTATATCATTATCTTAATTTGATGCCTCATTATGTCCTTCATCTTCTTCCATTGATCTATTGTCCACAAAAAAATGATCAATTTCACTGTTCAATTCTGCTGGTTGTGAGGGCATGTTCATGCTTTCTTCATTGGTTGCTGAGACACTATGTGCATTCATATTGATCATTGTTTCTGCTAGCCATGAAGGTGGGGTTACTTGGCTTGGCAATGTCAATTGGTCATTGTCAATTGCATGTTCAACAATATCATTAACAATATCAACAATAGGAATTTCATGTTCTTGAGTTGGTGGATCGATCTCCATGTTACTGCGAATTTGTTCACTGTTATGTTGTGTTTCACATACAGTTTCATCATCTTTAGCATATAAGTGTCCTTGAGACAGGGAAATCATATTACCGGCTGCAACAACATCATCTTGGTCATCTACTTCTTGCACTTCAACACCTGTTTGGGCATTCCCTTCTTCCTGACCATCCACATGAAACGCTTGGCTACAACCAGTGTCATGCATAAGAGCATCATAGTTCAGTGGCCAGATTCCTGTCCTCCTAAAGCCAACCTTGATATTTGATGGTGTCAAAGCCCTTTTAAAAGCTTTACTTGCAAGCTCTGCTAGCTCAAACCTTTTCACTTCAACCCCTGGATTATTTGCCATCCATGCAGCGCGCTCCAACCTGAAATAGTTCTTGAAAGGGCCAAACACACTAACATCAAGGGGTTGCAGTCTGTGAGTGGTATGAGTTGGCAATGTCAACAGGTCGATGCCTAAATTGTTTGTACAACCATGTGGCTCCCATGGCCATCTAATAGCAAAAGGTGTCTGTTATTAGGCGAGACGCCACCTGGTACCGATGCAGCAAAGTGAAAAAGCCAACTTAGAAACAATGCTTTAGTCATCCATGCATGCGGATGTGCAGCCATGCATGCACCTGGTTCACAGTGCTGTATATAGTTTTTCAGTTGATTTTTATCTTTGAATATATAAAATCCTGGGATTGAAGTACCAATTGCATTGACCCAACATAAAATAGTTATCCACTCCCTGCTCTTGGGAAAAATCTTTGGCACATTTCGGCGCCCTTTCTTGACAATTACCCGCATGCCACAATTCCTCCCTGCCTGTAAACCTGTTTCATCACAGTTCCATATATGGTCTGCTCCATAAGAATGTTTATCGTAAGCACTAGAAAGTGTGTCATAGAACTTTTGCACAACTGCAGGGCACAAATTTAATGCTCTGTCTTTGTCAAGGTCCTTAGCGGTATGCAATACAAGTTCTGGATGCTTTTTTTAAACCCAAACCACCATGATTTACAGGAAACCCATTTTTGAATGGGTTTGGCCTCCTTTGACAGATTTGAGCAATTGTTTATTTGAGTTGTATCAAATCTAGCCCGTCCCAGTTGGGCCATCTCTTTACACTACTCAACCACCTCGGCCTCCTCCTCCTCAGTGATAACTGTAAGAGGCCCTCTACGTTTTGTATGAGTCAGTCCATTTATCCAATAATGTATTGATGAGGGAGGAATACCATGTTTTTTTGTAGATGCCCGAACTGAGTATCCATGAAACTCTATGTCGTCAATTGCAACTAACATTTGTTCTTTTGTCCATCCTCTTATAGCACTGATCTTTTTAGTTGAGCTTGCCCCTTGGACTGTTGTTGATGGTGGTTCTGTGGCTGATGGTGTGTTAACATCAGCTGCTGTCACATGGTCATCCTCAACAATGTTCCCTGGTGCATTGTTGGCATTGACATCAGCTGGCCTGTCATCATCAGACGATGTGCATCGCAGTTGCGCACCCCTTGTCACTCTCCTGCCACTTCTCCTTGTACGAGTAGAGTAACTTCCTTTTGCCATAGATGCAACAACCTGTAAAATTATTGCATGCATTTAGACATTAGAATATTTGTAAATTATGCTTTATTACTTTTGCAAAAATACTTTTCCTTTATTACAGGAAATTATCAACATGTATGTTACAGGAAATCGAATTGCATTACTTCGTAGTCTCTCAATTGCCTGCCTGTTCATCAGTTTAGCAACTTTAATATGGATTCAAGTAGGATTCTATGATAGTTGTTTCAAATATCATTTTCCATTTTTTTCGCTGTTTGGCATTGCCAAAAATGTCTCAGTACTGCAACTTCTCCATTGCAGTCCATGGCCACCATTTCAGGTATTCATCTGTTTTCATAATGAGAGTAAATGTTTAACTTTCATAGGGCAATGTCAAAATTTTGCAAATGTCATTCCAAGTAAATCCATAGTTCATCAATTTAGCAACTTTTATATGGATTCAAGTAGGATTCTATGATAGTTGTTTCAAATATCATTTTCCATTTTTTTTGCTGTTTGGCATTGCCAAAAATGTCTCAGTACTGCAACTTCTATGTAGAGGTTTGTCATGGGTTCGATCCTTTATACTCGTTTTCATGTAGTTCCAATGTTGATAAATCATTATGTTTTTTTGTGATGTTTTTTTGAAAATCTGACGCTGGTATTACCAATCTATACCCTGATTATGGCGAGTCAAGTCATCTACTTCATATCTTTGAAGTTTGATATGTGAATTTTCAAGAGTCGATGGAATGAGTGCTTAGAAATGATCAAGTTTTATCTTTTTTAGTAATGAGTTTTATTCATTCATCTTTTGTTTGGTTGGATGTTGTTCGGAGAAGCAGACCCGATTGTCCCTGGGGACTTATTTCGGTTTAGATGTAGGTTTCTGAGAGCGAGGTTTTTTGTCAAAATCACCTGGATTTTTTCCCTTGCCTCTCTTCTTTATTTGGTGGGGGAGACCAGAACGATATTGGAACCCTTGGGGATGGCTTGATACTCTGTCTATCCCATTAAGGGTTCAGTGGTGAAGTGGGATTTTGTTTTTGTAATGGAGATGAAATTGTTTTGTGTTTCTGATGTTGTTTCTTGTTGATGTGGCTTAGATTCATTTGAAATGCTGTTTTTTGCATGTATTAATAGCCTTACAATGGATCGGGGGTTTTGATACATAGCCTAAGTGTTTTTGCTTTAAACCCTTGTAAATATATCTTTTCCAGATTCCTGGCAGAGTCCATAATTCCGTGTCGTAACTCTTCATGGTTTTCATGGAATCTGTATGTTGTGTAGGCTGACAATGCCACCCATTAATACCTAACCTAAGGTTTTTTGCTTTAAACCCTTGTAAATCTATCTGTGCCAGATTCCTTGAAGAGTCCATTAGTTCCAATTGTAACTCTTTACGATCTTTGTGGAATACATATGTTGTGTACGCTGACAATGGCACCAAATGACCGACAATGTAACACTTGCTTATAAATTCTTATAACCCAAACCCAAAGTGATCCAGGAAATTTTGCAATTAAGCTATTTTTCCAGGAAATTTTCAAGCAACAATCTCAAGGAAGAATAAAAATAAGCAATGCCAAAATCTCAGAAGTGATGAAAACCAGGATAACTGTCAAGTAGTTTCTCAATGTTTTGTTTTCCTCCTTTGACCATCTCAAAGCATGATTCCTTTGAGCCCATATCTCACTATAAAACACAACAAAGATAATGGTCCATGCCAATACCACAATGATTTTTGATACCATACTCATTCAAATTAGTGAAGTCTCTTTTGACGCTAAACTGTATTGTATTCCAACATCAAGCAATGAATACCAAAAACATAGGCTTACCTATGTAATGAAGACACTAAAGAGCCCTGTTGATGTGTCTCTAGTTTATGATAAATTATAATCAAGATTGTTTGCTCTTGTTCTCATCATTGTTGCCGCATGGTTATTAAATAAAATTTTGAATTTATTTTTGCTACAGTAGCATGGAACTCTTTTGAACCGCGTCCCTATTATCTTCAAGAAAACCAAGAAAAACCTCCCTCGGAATATTTAGTTACTCCGAATATTTAGTATGGCCAAACAGATCATGTAAGAACTCTGATAAATGAAAACAATGAAAACAAAACTGTAAGATCATGTAAGAACTCTGATAAATGAAAACAATGAAAACAGCGCTGTAAGAACAATGACTTTCAATGGCTGTTTGTGAAACCATCCAGGTATCCTTCTAGCAGTGATGGCAAGACAGATCATGTAAGAAATCTGATAAATGAAAACAATGAAAACAGAACTGTAAGAAGAATGAGTTGTAATTCATATAACTAACCTCGATATATTGACAACTGTTTTGTGATGTTGTCTTCAAGTTCGCTGAATGGTTTGAAAGCATAAGATGCAACTTCAACAATGGGTGGACTTCTTTTATAGTTTTGGGCACTTAAATATAATTGGTGGACATGGATGCACATGGATTGCAATGGCTTCATTTTGAATGTGTGGTTTGGATTTAATTTGATGTGATCTAATGGTTGGGAATTGGTTATTTGTTGATCCATGTGATTTGATCTGTCTTAATGAGAAATAGAGTGATTTGGGTGTCATTTATTGCAGGTATTGGGTCTGGAGGTCATTTATTGCACAAAGTGGGTTTAAATGTTATTGGGTTGGGTGTCATTTATTGAACATAGGGTGTTTAGTTGTTGAACAACACAAATTATGGCTGACATACATTCCCTTTTGTTATGTGCAGGTAGGCATATTCCTTTGGGATGCAAAGCTGCAGTTCTGATGAGTGGGGGTTGAAGTGACTGCTGCTTTGTACTTCTGGAATAGGCCATTTTGGAAGCCTTTATGGTTTTAGCTGTTTTCTAGTTGGGTCAATATGGTTTGTAGTTTTAACTAGTAAAATACTATTTATGGATAGTTGTGGGCCCAGTCAATGTATGGGGAAATTTTGGACATAAATTAATACCTATTTATACTTAATGTTATTTATTTTTGTTTAAATATTGGTTTCAAAAGTCTCAATTTATGGTAGTTTGGTGGGACCAGTACTATATCAATTACTGGTCCCTGCACAACATTAGGAATCTCTCCCCTATGCAAAAGGTGTTTTCTTTTTCAACTTGCAAATGCATCTTTAAATTTTGCATTTCTATATATTCATTTGTCAATGGGCAAATGATATATTCATTTGCCAGATGTGTTTCAATTGTATTATTTCGAGTGCGTTAATAGTACTTTCTCATGTCTCATTTATGGTTTGGACTAAATAGATGGTTTTTCGTTCAGATAAGTAAAGCAATTTTGATATTTTTGCATCTCTATTTGTTTTACGCAACTTTCAAAAAATAACATGTTGCTAGGTTGTAATGTGAAACGTATATTTCGGAGTAAGTTGTCGTGATTTTGTGTTTTAAATTTCTATTGGTTTATGTTCGTTTATCATTAGACCGTGCGTATTAATGGAGATTTTGCTTAGACACTGTGTGCTTTATGTTTTGGGTCAATTGTGCTAGTTTAGGTCAGAGTTGATCAATATTTGCCTCGTCACTTCACTTGTGCTAAATTTTAGTTTACATACTAAGTTTGGGTTTGGTTATTATTAGTTTGTTTTCAAGTTGGGTTTAGGTTAGGTTAATTATTATTAAATTGGTTTTAAGTTGTAAGATGTGTTATTCTGCTTGTTTAGGTGGTTATTATTAGTTTGTTTTAGAGTTGTGTCTTAGTGTGATTTTTTGAAAGTTTTTCTGGTTTAATTTCCCTAAAATTTGGTAGGAATTCATTGAAATCACAAGTTTTATTAGTTTGTTTTAGAATTGTGTTTTGGTGCGATTTTTTGGAAGTTTTTTGGTTTAATTTCTCCAAAATTTGGTAGGAATTCATTGAAATCACAAGTTTGATGGGTAACCCTTGCACAATAAAAGTGCTTTAGGGGTTTTTTAAAGTTTTTTTTTCTCGCCCTGAATTCATATATACAGTGAAAAATACTGGTTAAATAACACAAATCAAGATTTTACCACAATTTGTTTTTGTGGATTTTGATACAATCACAAGTTTAGGGTGCTGAATCCATATATACTTTTTTCATCCAAAGGGGTCACAATATAATCAGAGCCGACATAACAATAATAATGTAAGGGTACAACAATAACAAAAACTAGATTCTATGGGGCACAATAATAACAATATGGGTTCAACATGGGCACAACAATAACAATAAGGATATACTAAGACAATAATAATAAGGGAATACACTAGTATTATAGGGACATAACATGTCTCTCTCCTTAAAAAAAAATGTTGTCCTCAATGCTTGAGTAGTTTTGGATGCTTTTGCATAAAATGTGTACTCTCCATGTGGAATTTTCAGCAGGTAAGTTTTTCCACTTGATGAGATATTTTGAAATTAATCGATTTTGTAGCGCTGTGGATTTCTTGTATTTGTCACTGTTTCAGGGTTCAATATGATTTTTCCTTCATCGTCAAGCTCTGACAATATTGTTTGAACTGAGAGCTTGTCACTTATAACATTTTTTAAGCATGAAACATGGAAAATTGGGTGCACTCTGAAAGATGCATAAAACTCCAATTTGTATGTCATAGTACTTATTTTTTGAAACACCTTGTACATACTATAATACTTTGGTGATAATTTATTATCTTTTTTCGCTTGCTTGAGGGAGATTTGTTTGTATGGTTGTAGTCGTAGAAATACCTAGTCACCTATATCAAAACTTTTTTCACTGCGATGTTGATCTGCTGCTTGTTTCATTCTATTTTGCGCCAAAGTGAGGTTATTTTTACGAGTTGGAGAATTTGTTGTTGATGCTCGATGTGATCTTCCATTGTTTGAACCTTAGTTTTTTTTTAAAGATGCTGTGATGGACGGTGGATGATATCCATAAAGTGCCATAAATGGGGTCATTTTCGCCGCTGTATGGAAGGAAGTGTTATACCACCATTTAGACAGAGGCAACGATTTGACTCGTTGTGTCTGTTTATCAGATACAAAGCGACGAAGATATATTTTCAGACATTTGTTCACTATTTTAGTTTGCCCATCAAATTGAGGATGATAATATGATCTATGAGCTCTAATTGAGTACTCAGACAAGAAAATAATTATGTTCAAAAATTTGCAATGAAAATGGGATCTCTGTCGCTTACAATAATCTTTGGGTTTCCATGTAGATTTTGAATTGTTTTCGTAAATACAATAACAAATTTACCGACTTTAAATGGATGAGATAATGCACAAAAGTGTGCATATTTGGTAAGTCTATCAACTATCACTATGATGACACCTTCGGATTTGGGTAAAGTGGTGATAAAATCCATTGAAACTTCTTCCCAAGGTTGATTTGGAATGGATAAAGGTTGTAACAGAGCCGGGGTTTTAATTGTCTCAACTTTATTTTGTTGGCAAACCAAACAATATGCCACAAACTTTTGAATATCAAATTTAAGGCCATAAAAAAAAAATCCTTCTTAACCTTGTGGTAAGTTTTTAAAAATCCCGAGTGCCCTCTTAATGGAGAGGTGTGCAATTCCAAATGAATCTTTTGTTTGAGTTGGGAATTCTTACAGAGGTATAAACGATCTTTGTACCATAACAAATCATTTTTCCAGCGAAATGTATCAGATGTACTGAGATCTTGCAGTACCTTATGAATTCCCACACTTCTTTTCCATTCTTCCATTCATCTATTGCTTCGTTTATCCAATCTGGTTGGATAATAGAAATTGCACAAAACAATGCTTCCACATCTTCATCCTTTTTTGAGAGTGCATTTGCAACAACATTTTTGCTTCCATTTTTTGTAGATGGTTTCAAAGTCATAACCCAACATCTTTGTGACTCATATTTGCTGTTCTTTTGAAGATAATCTTTGTTCTAAAAAGAATTTAAGACTATCATGATCCATTTTTACCTTGAAGTGTCTTCCATTAGGTAAAGGTCACCATTTCTCAAGTACATGTAGTATTGCCAACATTTCATTTTCATAAATAACTTTGCGTAAATACTTTCCTTTGATTGGACGAATTTCAAAAGCAATGAGTCTTTCTTATTGAATTAAAACAATGTCAATTCCATTTCTTGAGACATCACATTCCATAATAAAGGTTTTTGTGGAGTCTGACATAGCTAACACTGGTGCTTGGCACATTGTGTCTTTAAGATGTTCAAAGGCCTTCGTTGCTTCTGAAGTCTAAGAAAATACATCTTTCTTTTGTTAGAAATGTTGCTATTCTCCCATAATTCTCAACAAATTTGCGATAATAACTTGTCAATCCGAGAAATCCTCGCAAATGCTTCATGGATGTGGGAATTTTCCATTCCGTAATGACTTTAATTTTGCTAGGCTCTACCTTAATGCCTTCATGAGATACAATATAACCCAAATATTCCACCTCTTGTACTCCAAAGAAACATTTAGAGGTTTTTGCATATAATTGTTTCTCTTCCAATAGTTTGAGCACCCCGTCAACATGTTGAACATGATTTTTCCAAGACTTGATGTAGATTAGTATATCATAAAAAAATACTAACACAATTTTTTTAAGCAAGAGTTTGAAAATGGAATTCATCAAACCTTGAAATGTAGAAGGTGCATTGGTAAGACCAAAATGCATAACCAAAAATTCATAATGACCCTAATGAGTTCTAAATGTTGTTTTTGGAATGTCTTTAGTATTCATTTTGATTTGATAATATCCTGAACGAAGATCCAACTTAGTGAAGTAACTCCAAATAATTCATCAATAATTCATCAATGACAAGAATGAGAAATTTATCTTTAATAGTGAGCTTGTTGAGCTCCCTATAATCCGGACACATGCGCAATGATCCATCCTTCTTGTTTACCAATACTACTGGAGCAGAGAGAACTTTGACTAGCCTATTGAATTATACCAACCTCTAGAATTTTTGCAACCATGTTCAATTTCACTTTTTTGAGCATATGGATATTTGTAAAGCCTGATGTTTGGAGGAACATTTCCTTGAATCAAATGAATAACATGATTATGATTATGAATAGGTGGGAGGCCTTTGGGAGTCTTAAATACCTAGAAATTATTGTCCAAAACTTTTTGGAGATATGGAAAAATAGATGATTTCGATGTTAAAACCTCTAGTGAACATAATTGTACAATTACGCCCCTTTGTTTTTTTCTTTAGAAGTTTTGTCATGATGTCAGCGCTGATTATCTTTCTCGATTTCCCTGTGATACTCTTTAATTCAACTTTTTTTTCCTTCCAAAAAAATTTCAAGAAAATTTCATGAAAATTAAACGCTATCGTATCCAAAGATTGTAGCCATTGGACTCCTAGTACAACATCAACACCACCCATTGGAATTGAAAGCATTGAACTATTCAATACATATTCTCCCATGGATAGCTTGATATTATGACACTCTCCAGAGCAATTTATGGTTCTTCCATTTGCAACCATTACTTGACACTGGTGCTAGATATAAAAAACAATTAAATTCCTTGACTATCTTACAATGAATAAAATTGTGGGTATTACTCGAATCAATTAACACTTACTTTTTCTTCTTGATATGTCCTTCTATCTTGAGAGTTTGAGGAGTGGTAATTCCTGCCAATTCATTACAAGATATTGTTGGATTCATTTCTTCTTTATCTAGGGTTGGTTCCTGGTGTATATCCTCTTCTTTTGACGTTTCTTATTCCTTTTCTTTTTTCCCTCTTCGTAATCTATGTAAAATAATTTATTCTCAGCACCTTATGACCTTTAGTGTATTTTCTATCACCACTGTAACAAAACCCTTTTGCTCTTTTTCTTCTAATTATTGAGGTGTCAACGTTGTAGGTTGTGGAAGACTATGGGAAGCAACACTTCCATCTTTATAGTTGTGAGTGGTAGGGTTCCTTGTTGCCATAATTTTGTTTTCAATTTTTCTTGCCAACTTGAATGTTTTCTCCAATGAATCAGGTTCCCAAAGGTGGACCTCATGTTGGATGTTATCCTTTAAAGTCCTTATGAACACATCAATTTTATGCTCGTCGGGAATATTTTTACCCTTATATTAAATTTTTTGAAAGTCCTCAATGCGCTCCACCATTGTACCATTTTGTTTGAGATTTATCAATTGACTAAATAAGGTGTAACTTGCTTTTTGTATCCTCATAATGTGCTATCATTTCCTTTATAAAAATTGACCAAGTGACAATTTGTTTACGAGAGCAAAGCCATCAATACCATACAAACCAACCCGGTTCCAAATATAAAGTTGCAATGTGTATTTTTTGTGTGTTTTGCACATTATGGAGATCGAAATATTGTTCCATCTGTGGTATCCATATTACGAGAACTTTGCCATAAAACTTCCTCATATTGATCTGTGGAACATGGTGGGTCTTCAATCCAACATTAAATTCTATGAAATCATGATTAACATTTCTTTTGTTTTTATCATGAGTTTCCTTTACTACCTTTTGGCCATTATGAAACATTTGTTGTAGCAACTTTGCCAAACCTCCTTTCAAAACTTCCATGTCTTTCTTCAAATCTTTAATGTTTACTTCTAAATCATCCATCTTAGCTTCCACGCCATTCATATTAATTACCACACCATTCATCTTAGCTTCCATGCCTTTCTTTAAACCATCTATCTTAGCTTCTGTTACTTTTTGTGACTGTGAAATTTATTGCACTTGGTCTCATAATTTTGATATATCATGTTGCATTTTTTCTTCTTTTTCACGAGTCATGCTAGAGCTTTCGGGTTGCTTGCTAGGTGTTTCCATTTTCTTTCTTCAGGGCATCAATTAATGATAATTATGCTTCAATGTGCCCTTTGACTCACTTCAAACTAATTCTTCAAACCAAACTTATGCAATTTTAAAAAAAGAGTACACACAATTTTTTTCTTTATAGGAACTTGATATTGAATTTGTTGTATCTCTGTAATTTCGGATCTCCAAGGTCTGAAATTTCTTCTTGTGATAGCCCTCAGCGTCTTCTTTCCAACCCCACAAGTCTGAGCAAGATTGGATTCTCCAAGAAAGCATTATGTCAAATCTCCCACAATGACCTGATTATAGAGTTGTTCAGTAGAACGAATTTGTACGAAGTTCCACGTGTCATTGTTTCGACCTTCGGACTCGAAAACGATATATAGAAAACTAAAATTCGTTTGATTTCTGTAACTGTTTACAAATTTTCAATTCGATGCTCAGAGCGAAAGTTATGACGATTTTCTCGACGTTACTGGTTTGAGATGTAATTCAAGAGCTTGCAAAACCCTATATTCTTTGGATCATATCACCGAAAATATAGCAAGACAAGATCTGAAATTCGGACCTGAGGTTCATCAAGATCTCGACGCAAATGGGTTTTAATTTCAGCTCTTGAAACTTCGTAGAAAAACAGTTATAGCGAAAATGCCACGATGACATGTTTGAAGCAGCGAAACCCTAGAATCCAAAGTTCTGATACCAAATGTTATGCAACCAACTCACAAAATAGAAAAAAAGAGAGATCAACGACTTCAAAATGAGCCTTTTCGAGGGGAAAACCTCCTTTACATTACACAAATGAACAATTCTTGGATGATTCAAATGACAAAAACTCATTTCTATATATAGAACTCTAAGGGGCCACAATATAATTAAAGCTGATAGAAAAATAATAATGTAAAGACACAACAATAACAATAGTGAGCTTCTATGGGGCACAATAATAAAAATATGAGGACAACATGAGCACAACGATAACAATGCGGGTCTAATATGACAATAACAAGGCTGCATAGCTTGCGTTACCTGCTGCTTAGTTTAATAAAATATTTTAATGTCATGATGTGTTATATTTACTCCAAACAATAATAAAATTGTAAATTGAATTATATGAATATTTGTTTAACCTTTTTTAATTAATTTTTTTAATATAATTAAACATTTTTTTGGTAAATAAAAGTTTTATATCTATATATATATATATATATATAATTGAGATTGAAGAGAATGATAACAAGTTAATAATTATTTATTTAATGTTGAATGATTGCAATTTTTTTTTTATAATAATGCTCATATTATAGTACACATGTCATGTCATTAGAATATAGATTGATATAATGAGAGTTTACAAATTGTACACATGTTATTTTTACATATTTTTTCAATTTTTTTTTGTAAATTAAAAAATAAAACCCATAAAAATGGCCTATTCAATACTTTTCACCAATGAGAAAATGAAAATTTTGAATTTAATTACAAACCATTTGTGTTTATGATACATAATAATTAATATATAATGTTATTTTTCAAATTATTTATATTTATTGTGCATAGTAATTAGTGATATAATACACAGTAATTAATAATAAAGTACACAAAAATCAATTCTTGGCGTCATTACACAATAAGAGGGGAGACATTTCAACCAATCATATTTGAGATAAATAGAAATAAAATACATTTAAAAATAATAAATTTAATTTTATAATGTTAAACTTTGGATAGATTTTAATTTTTTTTAGTCAAAGCAAAACTAGTAGCAAGTCAATGAAAAACTGAATATGTTATAACCTGCCAGCAACAAGTATAATAATAAGAGAATGCACTAATATTATAGGGATGTAGCAATATATGTGTGTGTGTGTGTATTTAGGTTGGTTTTTGTAGAATTTCTCACTGTAGATCACCTGATAATGCAATATACTGAAGCAAAATACTTGATCTACTTTTACAAACAAACTTGCGGAAGCTTAGTTGATTATGAATTAAATAAATCAGAACACATATAATAGAGAAGAATAAATCATACGCATGAAACGCAGAAGAATACTCTGGGGAAATCCTCAGCTAAAAACCCCGCTTCTATATTATCATAAAAGTGGAAATATGTCCGGATTACACAAAGCTTTAGTTCACAAGCTATCCAGCTCTCAGTACAATCCCTCACTGCTGCTCATAGACAGTCAAAGGCTTCTCACAAACCTTCTCCTCTGCCCTCCAAGCCTCCTATTTCCTTGCGCAGTTTCTCCTGGGGTCCAATGCTGCCACTTGTGTGAATTGGCCTCTCACACTGCTCACTAATCTCAGAAGTAACTGCGCAATCCTGAAGGAGATAATTCCTTTTGCATGGATGAGTTTCCTATATAGGAAAATTCCTCCAACTGATAATACACTGTCCCTTCCTCTGATCTCAACTGGGTCTCTGACTGAACTGACATGCATGAGTTATTTATGAGAGAATATTCAGTTATCTGAAGTGCAGCAGTTACATGCATGCATGCATTAACTAACTGAACTCACAATTAGTTCAACAAACTATTTGAACTAATCTAACTGGAATTAACTCAGTTAACTGAGCTGACTAATTACAACGCAAAGTACAATTGATCCTGATCTCCTTTAATCAAGGGATAACTTCCTCAATCAATAGAGAAACTGTTGCATGTCTTCACATAGACTTCATGTTTGATTTCTTACATCTAATTAATTCAAGATGAATTAATTAATTATTTTACAAACAACTATTAAGATCAAATTCGAATTTCACTTCTCAATTTTAGTTTAGGGACTTACTAAAATTAGAATCTATCCCGAAATTCTATTTATAGCAATGCTATTTTTAGCACTTTCATTTTTCATTCCTTGTTGCTATGTCCAACACTGGTACTTGAAATGCTATTTTTAGCATTTCTTGTTGCTATTTCAAACATTCCCTTTCAACAAGAAAGACATTCAACTCGAACCCGATCCTGTACCTTTGGAATGTTTTGCATGCAACACTTCTCCCAAGTGTTGTTGCTCTAACAACTCTAGAAACAAAAAAATCTCTCAACTGACCTCCCTGTTGGGCTAGAAACACCCTCTGATGCTAACAAGTGCTCCCTCTGTGACCTCTGAGCTGCTACAACACTCCATGCATCTCGCACCGTTGCACACCTCTCTGTGCCATCCTGCACTGGTGCAACACTCCTGTGCCTCTTGCATTGTTGCAGCCTGCTAGCTCTGCACTGTCTTGGGATTCTTGCACTGTAGCTCTCTCTGCTGCTCCATCCGCATCTGTCTCTACCCACTCAGCCAGTCCTACTACTCTTCGTCAGGGCTCCCGTAGCAAGGTCTAATCAAAGAGGTTGGGTACCTCAATGATCCTGCCCCTATTCAACCTTCTTGGGACTATCACTCCACATCGCCCCACCTCTTACCTGGAGGTATGGATGCATGTGCTCCCTCTGCTCACTTGGCTCGAAATTTCCCCCTACTGGAGGTCTCTGCATGAGTGGATGCCTCCACTCGATCTCCTCTCAGCTTCTCTAGTTGTGGCTGCTCCACAACCTCCTGAAGTTGCTTCACCAATTATGGCTCCTTCACAATTGTCTGAGACTTCTTATGGCGCTGCATGTTGAGAGGTAATGTACTCTCCCTCTCAACCACCAAGTCTTCAACTGTTGCCTTGCTCCTCAAGGCTTTGCATGCATCTTGAACCTCAAGAACATACAAGTTCTTGACTCGTGAACCGATCTACTTCACCTGTCTCATGGTGACGTGTTTAAGGAAAAGCTTTCCCTTACTGAAGAATACATGATAGCCTTTGTCTTCTAGCATCGCGATCGATACCAAGTTCTTCTTCAGTCCTGGCACATACTTCACATCTGTCAAGGTAATGCGAGCTCCATGCTCCCTTTAAAAAACAACTGTGCCTACTTCTGAGACACTATACTTTTCATCATTACCTATCACTATGAGTATCTGGAGATTTTTCTCTTCTAAGGCACTGATCAAACTCTTATCGCCGGTCATGTGGAATGAAGCTCCACTGTCAAGAAACCAACCACATCCCACCATGTATGAAACCATGCATGTGAAGAAGGTGAAATCCAACTCGAACTGTGAGGCCAATGCCTCACCTTCAGATCCTTCCTTGGATTTCTTCAAGGGACAATTTGTTGCAAAATGGCCCACCTCATGACAATGAAAGCATCACACTTTCGATTTGTCAAACTTCTTCCCACCATGGGAAGAACTCGATTTGGGATGAGAAACTTTCTCCTTCCCTTTCTTTGCCTTACTCGCTAAGGCATAATTTTTTTCATCCTCCTTGGATGAAGAACCATCTCTGGTGCTTCTTCTTATCTCCTCTTGCATCAGATCCGACCAAAGTCGTTCCCAATCTAGTAGTTTCTCTCTTCCATTTACCAAGTCTTGGTAGCTATGCCAACTCTTAGGAAGACTGAGGGGAGCAAGACTCACCATGTCATCATTGGCTATCGTGATCCCTACACTTCCAAGCTCATCCCTACAGGTGGTGAGCTTGTTCATATATGTAGAGATCGTGTCGCCCTTTTCACACTTGATTTTCCGAAGCTTGTCTTTCAGCGCCAACTTCCTCTGATCGCTGCTGTTCTGATATAGATCTTTCAATGTTTTCCACATTGAAAACGATGTCTCCTTCCCATGGAGGCTTAAGACAATGTGGTCTCGAACTCCCTCCAGGAGGATTCTCCTCGCTCTATCCACACATTTCTTCCATTCCGCTAATTCTGTAGCATTAGCTGCTGCCGGCTTGGGGACTTCTTGATCAATGAAGTCCTTTAGACTGTTTTTCTCTAATACTGCTTCCATGCGATCCTTCCAGACTATATAATTCGAGCTGCCATCAAGGGAATACTCGAGTCTTAAACCGTTGAATGCCATTGGTGAAATTTTGAGATGTGATAAGAATTTGAATTCTATAATCAGGAACTTGAAACTTCAAAATTCTCCCTTCTTTGTATACTGTTCTTCGCTTTGATCACCTTTGCTCCGATACCATGCAAACTTTTTCTACAAAACCTCGCTCTGATACCATGTAGAATTCTCACTGTAGATCACCTGATAATTCAATATACTAAAGAAAAATACTTGATCTACTTCTACAAACAAACTTGCGGAAGCTTAATCGATTATGAGCTAGATCAATCAGAACACATTAACAGAGAAAAATAAATCATACACATGAAACACAGAAGAATACTGTGGGGAAAGCCTAAGCTAAAAACCCTGCTATCTGTATTATCATAAAAGTGGAAATATGTTCGGATTACACAAAGCTTTAGCTCACAAGCTATCCAACTCTCAGTACAATCCCTCACTGCTGCTCATAGACAATCAAAGGCTTCTCACAAAACTTCTCCTCTGCCCTCCAAGTCTCCTATTTCCTTGCGCAGTTTCTTCCGGGGTCTAATGCTGCCACCTATGTGAATTGGCCTTTCACACTGCTCACTAAACTCAGAAGTAACTGCACAGTCCTGAACGAGATAATTCCTTCTGCATGGATGAGTTTCCTATATAAGAAAATTCCTCCAACTGATAGTACACTGTCCCTTCCTTTGATCTCAACTGGGTCTTTCACTGAACTGACATGCATGAGTTATTTATGAGAGAATATTCAGTTATCTAAAGTGCAACAGTTACATGCATGCATGCATTAACTAACTGAACTCACAATTAGTTCAAAAAACTATTTGAACTAATCTAACCGGACTTAACTCAGTTAACTAAGCTAACTAATTACAATTCAAAGTACAACTCATCATGATCTCCTTTAATCAAGGGATAACTTTCTCAATTAATGGAGACACTGTTGCATGTCTTCACATAGACTTCATATTTGATTTCCTACAACTAATTAACTCAAGATGAATTAATTAATTATTTTACAAACAGCTGCTAAGATCAAATTCAAATTTTACCTCTCAATTTTAGTTCAGGGACTAAATAAAATTGGAATCTATCCCAAAATGTTATTTATAGCAATGCTATTTTTAACACTTCCATTTTTCATTCCTTGTTGCTATGTCCAACACTGGTACTTGAAATGATATTTATAACACTGCTATTTTTAACATTTCTTGTTGCTATTTCCAACAATTTTATGTTTTAACTCTATTGGGTCTTAAGTTGGGGGATTGTGGTTGAAGATGAAAGTCACTTATTAGGGAATTAAACTATCTAGAGGAGGGTCCAAGCTCTATTAATCTTGGCACAATCTTAGTGATAATTTCCCACTAGTGGGTAGATTGCGCTCCTATCCAATAGACACTTGGTCAATTTATCAATATATATAGGTTAATTGGTTTTATGTTGTGTTTAATTATTATGAAATTGGTTTTAAGTTGTTTGGGTGGATTTGTTTCAGGTTGTGTTTATGTTTGGGGTCATTATTATTAGATTGGGTTTAAGTTGTGTTTAGGTTCAGATTAGTTCTTACCAAGATTGAGTTTAGATCAAGGGTGAGGTTATTATTAGGTTGTGTTTAGGTTAATTCTATATACCCAGGTTTAACTAGGGGCTAGTTATTATTAATATTAGTTTAATGAGATGATTTTAGTTATTATTAGTAGCAGAAGTATAACGAGGTGTTTTTTTTGTTTTTTTGGGATATTCTTCGTGCAATTTTTTAACTAGATGTGATTAATTTGTGGAAATTGAGAAAATTGTAGTAATTTTCTCTAACTAGATGTTATTAATTTGGTGGAAATTGAGAAAATTGTGGTAATGAGGTGATTTTTTAGTCATTTATTTTTATTTTTATTTTGTGTTATCAATTTAGTGGAAACTGAGAAAACACTGGTTTCATAGTGTGTGAATTTGCATAATTTGTCTAATTGGTTTTTTAGTATGTTGAGTCTTTGGATTTTGGTGAAATTGGTTGCTTGTTAGGTCAGGTTCAAGGAAACATGATAATGGAAAATTGATTTGTGTAATGGTAGGATGTCATTAAGATTGCATGACATATTGGATGGAAGATTGATTTGTATAAAAATGTTGTCAAAGATTGTATAAGATTTGGTTGAACCTAGATGCTCTTTGGGATAGTGTAAACTTTATAATTGACTTCCATTATCAAATCAACTTTTATAATAATTCCACATATTAAATTGTGAGTCAATAATAAAATGTTGTCCAGATTTGTGAGAGGCTTTGTTGAGCTTGTGGGAGGCTTCATTGAGCTTGAATGTTTCTTGAGACAATGTAACTTCTTAATTGGTTTCCACCTACCAACCCACCTTCCATGCAAATTGAATTTGAAATGTGTTTAGATTGGGGTCAGTCAACATATTGTATTTAAGTTGGGGTTGGTAACAATGATTGAGTTGTACTTAAATGCAAATGGATGATTAGTTGACTATGCTACTTTTTGTAAGAGACTTTGTTGAGACTAGATGCAGGAGTTGACTATGCTACAAGACTTCAAGAGACTTTGTTGAGCATGAGGACAATGTAACTTCTTAACTAGTTTGCCCTTGCCAACCCACCTTTTATGAAAGTTAAATTTGAATAGGTTTAAGTTGGGTTGATCCACATGTTATATTTAAATTGAAATTAGTATCATAAATTAAATTATATTTAAATTAAAATAAATGATTAGATTAGTTGAGTTAATATTTCAAATATAAAAACTTTTAAAAATTGAAATTAGTATCATAAATTAAATTATATTTAAATTAAAATAAATGATTAGATTAGTTGAGTTAATATTTCAAATATAAAAACTTTTAAATAATAAAATGTTATTACCAAAACCATATAAACTTGAAATAAATAATTAATTTACTTAAATTGATATTTCAAATATAAATACCGTTCAATAATTAGAAATTTTAGGATTCTTTAAAATAACCCTAATTTACTTCAACCCTCAACTCCCCTTCCATTAAAAAAATTTGAACTTAAAAATATAATATGGACTCCTAACTAACTCATATGCCAAAGTGTTATGTTTATGTTTTATAATGAATATTTAATAGCATTATTCACAATTTGAAAGAGCTGTCATAGTATCGTATAGTATAATGTCATAATTTGCTTCCCTCAACTCCCCTGAAAACATATTTTGGACCAATAACATGTTGATCTATAAAGGTGTGGTGTTGCGTGTTACTGTATGTTAACTCCCCTTCCGTGAAATTTGAACTTAAAACCTACTGTGGACTACTGATAACTGAATGATATTACCATGAATATTTTTCAAGACTGGAAAGACCTGTCATTTCAGAGGGTTTTATATATGTTAATAATAGGTACGATTGATATTTACATTGATTCTATCGAACTCTGTTTCTTTGTTTTTCTCACTTGTCGGGCGAACTTTGTCTACAACCATGTAATTATTTGAATTATTTGGTCCAGTTAAGATCCGTATCTCGATGAAACAGTTGGTCTAATCAAACTTACCTTACCTTGCGGCCATTTGAATTTTAACAGTTGTGTAAATATATTTATTGTATTTTGTGTTTGGAATAGATTGGCAAAGAGTCTCACCCGTGTTAGGGTTTATTTGGCGGTCAATTTTGTCCTCTGTGCAAGTATGTTTTATTATGTTATTCGCACCCAAAGAGTATATTTTTCAAAAGGATTTCCTAGTATTTTATTTAATTCATTAATTTTAATAAACTTTTATTGCAAATTAAAAAGATTTTTCACAAATAAAAATAATTTAGATCTAAAATTTTAAGTTAAAACTTTTTTCTTTGAAAATAATTTGTATCATGGAGGGACACTCATTAAAAAACAGAGTTAAGCAATTGTTATCGTCAAAGTCATAAGGTATTTAATTTTTTTTGAGCAAATGGAAGAGTGTAGATGACCTAAGGTTATCTTTAATGCCAAATTGTGGAAAAAAAAAAAAAAAAAACTTGGATGCAACAAAATAACAAATGGTTTAGTAAATGAGGTTTTTACTTGAACACGTGACCCATAAACAACAAAGGGATAAAAGCTTTTGTTATGAATAAGTTCCACAAGTGTACTTGGGATAAAGAGCTAGGAAGAAAGAAAAAACACTATATTGAAGTGTTTAATCCCACTCATAGTCATCAACCAAAAGCATACATAGAGGCCAATATCTTTTGGAGAGCCAAAATTCTTATTGCTCAGTTAATGACTGATTCTCATCAACTCTGTTGTGAAACATGACGCTGGAAAAGACCAAAAGAAGTGTGGGAGGAAAGAGTATGCATTTTTTGTTCTTCTAGAAAAGTGGAAACAAAAAAGCATTTCATTTTAGAATGTGAGGCCTTCAAAGACAACAAGGAAAGTTATGTAGATATGCTGGCAGCTAGCTCTTGGGATAATCTATTTAGTGAGGGGTTTGTCGAGACGCTGGGAGCACTTATTGTGAAGCTTCACAGAAAAAAAGTGCCGAATACATCAAGCAGATGAAGAAGCAATTTGTCCCATTGGCTAACTTTAGCCTCGTGGACGTTAAAATGATTTCTTTCTTCTTTATTTATCTATTATATATATATATAATTTCTACGACATTCCATTTTTTGTACTAGTTAAAAGACGTTTATGATAAGACATAAATTTATAAATTACTAAAAAAATAAAATAAAAATATTCCACACAAAAAATTAAATTGCTATATTGTTTTGTAGCTTTTAAGGCAAGGATATGAATTTATTTTATTTTTATTTTTTAGAGGAAAAAACTATAATTTTATCAATGCAAATAAAATTACATACTGGATGTGTGAGTGACATGTAGAGAAAAACATAGCTGCCACCGAAGCCAATAAACCTTATCTCTTGGGCTGATTGAGAGACAAATCAATTTGAATATAAAAAAATTACAACCACCTGCTACATTATCATAAGTCTTTTAAAAAAACGTGAACACACAACCTTTAATGCTTTACAAAAACATTATAGAGATAGAAACTGGAAAGAACAATACTAAAAAACCTTCCATACATAACCAACATAGATCCATCTTAAGCACGGATCTAACAAGAGCCAAGAGGGATCAAATTCTTTTAGATATAAACTTATTTTAGAGGGCAAAAGTCAATGTGTAAATTTTCATTATTTAAATTATATTTTTGAATGCTATAGAGATTACATAACATGCACATTGAGCGATTTTATCGCTGCTCATTAAAATGGTTTTTTTTTGCTTGTTATTAATATGTTTTGAAGTATATACCAATATTAATTCATAACACAATGAATATTTTATTCTATACAACATTAAAATATTTTTTTAAACATTTTTTTCTATAGATATATATGAAGTTGATAGAAGGTGTTGAAATATTTTTGAAAAGTCATTATCTTTAAATTATAGGTCTAGAGTTTTTTTTTGTTTTTTTAACAATATTTTGGTTTGTTGTGAAAAGGTTAAAAGGATAGATATTCCTATGAGTGATAATTATTTTGGGTGTATTTTTGTATGTCCATATTTGTTATAATTTTTTGACTAGATGTTGATTTACAGGTTGACTTTAAATGAAAGGACTACGATGGTAATGAAAGGACTACGATGGTAGTTAGCAGGAAATGAGGGTTAAGAACTTGAGTTAAGGTTTAGGTTTCTTAATAAATTTCATAATTTATTCTAATATTACAAAGGCCATTTTTTTAATATTATGGCGGTTTTTTGGCTTCCTTTGCAACATCAACCATTGTGTGAATAAAATTTTAATTTAATAATTTAACATGCTTATTTTAACATTTTTATTTTTGAACAAGAGTCATATTTATTTATTTTTTTAAATGTAACAAGAAATTTGTATTAATAAAATATTTGTGGTCAAAACACACAACTGAAGTATTGCAAAATGAATGCTACAAGGTAAAAAATTCTATAATGGTTTAAAAAGAAGAGGACATAATACCATCCTCCTCCTAGTAAAATGATAAAGGCGGGAGATCCAATACCAAACCTACTAAAACTTAAACAAACTCCCTGAGTACAAGAGTAGATTCTTAAAAATTGCTTGCATAAGATGATACAAAAACAAAAGATTTTTAAGGTTTGAGTGAGACCAACCTTGACTAGATCCAGGGGAGGCAAAAGAGTGTTGGCCACTAGGTTTTGGAGAATTCGTTTTTTGATCTTTTCTACTTCTTGTTAAAGGAGGGGCAGAATGTTGATCGTTTTTTAAAATATCGGGGTAGGAAGGAGAGGAAGAGGAAATATTGACCACCTTCTCTTCTTCTGTGTTAATGTATACTTTATTTTTTTCTAAACTAGAATTTTTGCCATTTTCTCTAAATATAACCTCTTCCTCAATGGGTGAATTGACACCCTATTTGCACTTGATCTAGTGTTAGTTTATGAGAATGGTGTGCTAGATGAGATTGAGATTTTACACCCTCATCATCTTTCCTCTAAGATTGTAGAGCTCCATATCTATCATTAGAGGGAGAATGTTGATGAGACTTACACCTACCAGCAGGATGAGACCTCTGAGACTGTTGTTTCTTTTTGCCTACTTAAAACTTGTTTCCCTGCTCATCATTATTTTGAGAATATGACATTAGGATGGGAGGATGAGATGTTTAAGCATTAAGGTACTTTTCATAAAGTTACCATATTCATGACAATAATTGCATTTAAAAGGAACTTGCTCATAATTCGGGGTCTAAAGATGGTTGCAACCCTTCAAGTCAAGCTAAATTGCCTCAGGGAGTCTTCTTTCAATATCCATTTCGACACAAATTCTAGCATGAGAGAGGATATTCTCCATGATTTGTAAACAAGTAATATAGTGACCAAACTTGTCTCAAATGGCTTTAAAAATACCATCACCATAGCAAATAAGGAGAAGATGCAACAACCAAATCCATATAGGTGTAGAAGGAATTTCCATGTTGGGATTAAATCTAGAGTCTAGTGGGTAAAAACCATTCCCATGGAGCCCATGAAATAAGGCCTAGATTTGAAGATCAAATTCCTATCTTCGTGGCTTTCAAAAATTAAATCATAATAACCTTTTCCACAATACATAGTACAATTAGGCTCATGTTTTGCTCAATTGTTAGAAATCCAATCCAAAACACATTTATAACTGGGCCAAATTATAATACACTTACGAATCAACCCTTTTTTCCTTAAGGGTCTTAATGTTATTTTTCTCTGAAGAAGAAAACTTCAAGTCAAGAAAAGGAATTGCATTTTTCCTTTCTGAAAATTTGCGTGACTCAAGACATTTTTAACTCATTGAACCATAGGGTAGAGAGACATGACCTGCTATGATGAGATTGGAGAAACCACCCATTAAAAAACTCTAGGAACCCTTCAAATAAGTGACTCTAGAGTGCTGGACTCTTAAACCTTGGCCACATAGAACCAAATTGCATCAATGAGGATCTAGGGTAAGGAGGAGAAACCTTCATAGCTCAAGGGAACACACTAGCAACAAGAGTCAGCCCTAGCCAATAAGAGGTTCAAATGCACGACATGAGTGTTGGATTTTTAATGTGTAAGAGATCATGTTCTTTTTTTTCAATGAAGTGCATGTTTTTAACAAGAGTCATATTCACAAACAATGTGTTCCACATTTTTGATGAGATGTCATTATGAATTTTCCGTTGTGGTGTTGTTTTAAGACATCATGGCCAAATAAACAACTCTATGATGTTATCTTTGTATGATATAGATCACCATGTTTGATTGACAAAAAATACGCTACATAAAAGTATCCCATTGAATTTCATTTTCCATTCCAGATCCTTTTATATAATGAGTTTGAAACTTATTGTTCCATCAAAATTTTCAAAAATGCTAAATTTGGGGAATCTCTATACTCTTTCAACCTCGAAACTGTATGAGAGTCATGTAGTTGGACCATTTTTCATAATAATTAGAAAACATGAAAAACTAACAATTTTTATTTTTTATTTATTCTTTTTCGAGTTAGTTAGACCGACATGGTTTTGAATCGACTAGCTTTACACATACAGTGCCTATATAATACACCTATTCTATATGAGCTGAACAAAATCTGAATTTGAAAAATCTTTAAATTCAACAGTGTCACTCTTGAAAATCTTCACTTTTTTCTGTTGAAAAATGTCATGATTTAAATTTGATGTAAGGTTTAAGCACTAAGTTGGCCTCGACCATGCTTGTTTTCTCATATTAAAGAGAAACCCCAACAAGTGTTTTCATGTTTTGTGGTGATTGGATAATGGTAGTGCACAATGATGTTGGATCTTTGTTACATGATTCTTGTTTTCTCTGCTTTGCTTCCAGGGGTAAGTAAGTTCTTAAGAATGTTAGGTGTTCATGTGTGGATGGTTGACAACAATTGTACAATGGTAAGGGTTTTCAACTAAATCTTGATTTAAAAAAGGAAAGGAGTTCCATGTTTTAACTATTTTGAAATTTTCTACATTATTATATATGGTAAGAGTGAGAATGTGAATGTATTTTTTTTTTGAATTTTATGATTATCATGATTTAATCTATACTTTTATATTGTTGTTATTGATTATAAGCTTAAGTGGAAACCCATTTTTGGCTATTACATATTTTATCATTACATACTGGCATATTTATTGTAGTTTTATTATTAAATATTTTATAAGGTAGTTTCACAATTTATTGTTAATTCAATTCAAGTACATATATTTTAAGCCATATATAATTGATTATTTATTGGCAAAATTTATTTTGGTGTTGAAATAAGATGTTGGAAACCTAATCCATTAGGGTTAAGGTATTTTATATTATTCATTTATGAAGGAATATGAAAAGTCACAAGTGAATAACTGAAAGTCTAAGAGACTTTTCGGAATATGAATCCAAAATTCATAGATATGTATCAATAAAATATATTGCATACTCGTCTCCATCTCAAGTATGTTCTAATAGTGGTATCAGAGTAGTGATTCCCCATTACTATTGTCATTGTAGCCCTTATTATTATTTTTGTGCCCCTATTGTCCCCATATTGTTATTATTGTGCCCCATAGAAGCCCACTATTGTTATTGTTGTGCCTTTATATTATTATTGTTATGTTAGATTTGATTATATTGTGATCCCTTAGACTCCTATATATAGAAAGGAGGTTTTTTCATTTGTAGCATCCAAGAATTGTTCATTTGTGTAATGTAAAGGAGGTTACCCCCTCGAAGAGGCTGATTTCTAAGGCGTTGATCTTTCTTTTCTATCTTTTTGTGAGTATGCACACTTTTGTGCATTATCTCATCCATTTAAAGTCAATACAGTTTCTACTGCATTTATGGAAAAAATTCAAAAGCTACATGGAAACCCAAAGATAATTGTAAGCAACAGAGATCCCATTTTCATTGGAAATTTTTGGACATAATTATTTTCTTGTCTTCGTAATCAGTTAGCTCATAGCTCATCTTATCATCCTCAATCTGATGGGCAAACTGAGATAGTAAAAAAATGTTTGGAAGGATATCTCCGTTGCTTTGTATATGATAAATGGACACAATCGGTCAAATGGTTGCCTTTGGCTGAATGGTGGTATAACACTTCCTTCCATACTGTAGCAAAAATGACCCCATTTATGGCACTTTATGGATATCTCCCACTGTCCATCACATCATATTTAAGAGAAAATTCTAAGGTTCAAGCAGTGGAAGATCACATAGAGCATCAACAACAAGTTCTCCAACTCTTAAAGGATAACCTAACTTTGGCACATAATAGAATGAAACAACAGACAGATCAACATCGCAACGAAAGAAGTTTTGATATAGGTGATTGGGTATTTCTACGGCTACAACCATATAAACAAATGTCCCTCAAGCAAGCTAAGAAGGATAATAAATTATCACCAAAGTATTATGGTCTGTACAAGGTGTTGCAAAAGATTGGTACTATGGCATACAAATTGGAGCTTCCTGCAGCTTCCCAAGTGCACCCAGTTTTCCATGTTTCATGCTTAAAGAAGGTTATTGATGACAAGCTCCCAGTTCAAACAATATTGCTAGAACTTGACGAGGAAGGAAAAATCATATTGGAACTTGAAGCAATAACAGAAACAAGAACTCGACAACTACGAAATCGATCAATTTCGGAGTATCTTGTCAAGTGGAAGAACTTACCCGCTGAAGATTCCACATGGGAGGATGAGAATTTTATAGAGAAGCATCCATAACTACTAAAGCGTTGAGGACAACACGTTTTTGAAGGAGAGGGACATGTTAGGTCCCTATAATACTAGTTATTCCCCCATTACTATTATCATTGTAGGCCTTATTATTGTTGTGCCCCTATTGTCCCTATATTGTTATTATTGTGCCCCATAGAAGCCACTATTGTTATTGTTGTGCCCTTATATTATTATTGTTATCCCGACTTTGATTATATTGTGACCCCTTAGACTCTTATATATAGAAAAGAGGTTTTTTCATTTGTAGCATCCAAGAATTGTTCATTTGTGTAATGTAAAGGAGGTTTCCCCCTCGAAGAGGCTGATTTCTAAGGCGTTGATTTTTCTTTCCTATCTTTTTGTGAGTTGGTTTCATAACAATGAGTTTGTGGACTTTCTTGATGTTGGTGCTTCTCCTTTGGGTAATCTTCAAGGGTTGATGAGTGCTTTCTCCATGATTTGATCCCTTTTCACTCCTCTTACACAAACATATTTGGGCCTTTCAAACCCCTTGGACTAAACATTGGAATTCCCTCCAAACACTTGAACGTCATCTTTCCAAAAGCTTTTCATTCCAAAGGCTTGGCTTGACCTGCAAACCTATCAAGAAACTCAAGCCAAAGCACGAACCCGAGGCTATAGAGTATATGAAATCATGAATTCCATTGAACCATTTGTGGATTATCAAGTTTTAAGATCTATATAATACAACCTTGTATTAAATGAAAATTGATGCATATTTTCAACTTTATCAACGAGGTATCTAGTTTGTAACTCACACACTTTCTTACATAACTCATGGTTTCAATCCTTCTTTTCTAGTGGCTTGTTTATCCCAAAAACTTGAATGAAAAATCAAAGGGAGTGTCCATCTTCATGTCAAATAGGAAAAAGAAGGACTATGCTCGCTCATTTTACTTAGTGCCTACATGCCTACTTCAGTCCCACCAATCTGCGTTATTCCAAAATAAGAACACAATATTACTGTGCATTATGCATGAGGAATTGAAGTAGCCATATATGTTTATCCGTGGTGTATGGCGACCTGCAAGATCCATCCATTTATACATTTTTTTGTTCACCTTCTGTTAGCCCCCAGGTGACTTCTTATATTTTGCATTCATAAGCTTGGTGTTTTAATCACTTCAATTTGGGCATAACTAGGTCTATCTGTGAGTGTATTGGGCATCCTTATGGTCAAAGCTTCTAAATACTCAGAGTTTTTTTTTTTTTTTTTAAGGGCTTCAAGTGATCATTTCTTTAGTTTTGAATCATTACACCTTTTGGTTAATCAACTCTAGTGTAACAACCCTGGTGGAAATTCCATGTAATAAAAGTTAATAAAGGTAAAAATAATAACCATGGTTGATGGGACACTTATTCCAAGCTGAACGTTGGGAAAGACATCCTAGTGTGGGTGTTCATTGGTCTATTATGGCTAAGGAAATTGGCAAAGGCAATGGCTAAGGCTTTGGAAAGACAAAATCACAATTTTTGACACATTTATTTACGAAAATAGTGGAATTTAGGAGAAAATGGAGGTGAAAGGTCACAGGTTGCATGTGAGGAGGAAAATGAAGGAAAATAATAGAAAATGAAGAAAATAGAGACCTCATTAATAAAAAGGCCTATGAGGATCATTTGGTAACCTTTTGTTAGTTCAGTTTTGGAGCTATCTCATTATTCTCTCCCTCTCTCTCACTGTTGGACACTTAGAGTTTTCTTGGAGCATTTGGCATTGAATCAAGAAAGGAAAAGAAGGCAAGAGAAAGCAAAGATGAAATAGGGAAAGGCAGGATCAAGCAACTACAACATGATTCTTTGCAGGTGTCAATTTGCATGTGCATTTCCCTTTCTAGATTTGGCATGCATGGTATTGCATGTGGTTCTTTTGCTGTTATGGCATGGGTTTTGTGAAGTGTAATAATGTTTTCAGCCTAACCTTGCCATTTTCAGATATCCATGGTGTGACAAGGTTTTCATGTTTTGGTTGAGCTGGATTTCCAGATGGATTCGGTGCTGGGTGAGGTGGATCTATGAATGATAGAACACATGGCCTAGTGGTCCCTGAACCAGACTGTGGATCACGGTAAAGCCACTGGCCTAGTAACCCTTGAGGCAGACTGTGGGTTGTGGTAAAGCTAGGATTGTGTTGCCTTGGTGGGCCTAGGAATCCTTGCTGGTGAATGGCAGGATATACGGTAAATCCAAGAGGTGGTTTTCTCTCCGTTGGGCCTAGTAATCCCGATTTGGGATATGCGATAAAGCCTGGAGAGTGGGTCTCGGTTTAGGGCCTAGTGATCCAGGTTTGGATTGCGGTAAAGCCTGGAGAGTGGGTCTTGGTTTAGGGCATAGTGATCCGGGTTTGGATTGCGGTAAAGACTAAGAAACTAGGAGACAAGAAAATTCCTCATGGTGTAGGTGGAGAAATCCGATGGCATCCATGCTTGTTTGGCCTAGTGATCGGGTGGATATCATGGTAAAGCCTGTTATTACATATTTATTGTGTTGGCCTAGTGATCCAGGATGGATTACGGTAAAGCCTGGTTTCTATTGATGAGGGTGAGGTGGTTTAGCCTTGGGATGCCCTGGTTGGTTCTTTGGTTTGAGTCCCACATTCATGCTTGGAATATGGCATGGGGGTGAATGGATGAAGAGAGATTTGGCTCAACCATTCTATGGTCGGGTGGAACGTGGTAGTCCCATCCTGGGTTTGGATTTTGCATCATTAATGAGAGGTTATTTCTCCTTGTATTTCTATGAGTATTATACTGATTTATATGTGGATCATATGGCTGTGATTTCATTGGTATTTCTGTTGCTATGATGCTGTTTATGTATGTGTTTTATGACAGTGGCTATGTATGTCTCTCATCATTTTTTACTTGTAAATGAATGGACAATGTATCTATGAACTAATAAATGATAATGAATCAAATGATATGAGGGAACAATGGTTCTTAGCGATTCTCAGATAAGTATGAGATCCCTATGCTTAAATATGTTATTTACACCTGTAGATTACATATTTGTGATATGTTTGATGAAATGCCTGTCATGGCTAGTAGGGGTCCGATTAAGGGTTTGTTCAACTATTTACTTTTGCATCATTGTTTCCCTATTATTTTACTGTTCTAGAGATGTCATTCAATTTTGGGTAGTGACCTGGGCTCTGGGCCTAAAAAAGTGGCTCAAAAACACGGGGACGATGGCACAACATTGGACAAAATAGTCCTTGGACACTAGCATGCCTATAGCATGAGAGCGTCCAGAGCCTCCTAGACGCTGGCAGGCATATAACATGAGAGCGTCTAGAGATTAAGTGGTCAAAAACATCAGTGGGACCGAGGGGTTAGTTACTTGAAGAGTTGGGATGGTTCTTAGGGGTCTTGTAGCTGATATGGAGGGTCTCTATGTTATGTTTTTGTCAATTCCATTTCCTTAAGGTAAAACAAGAGGCTGAATCTAATCATAGTAGCCTCTTGTCGCATGTTTACCCCGGTTGTTCGGTTACATGGGTAGATGTGGGTGGAGGGTGTTACATATAGAAACATGAGTTATTCAAGAAACATGGACATTTTAGGTAAAAGTCAACACCCTCCCTTTGTTGAGTTAGAATTGTTGGGTCTGATTGTTAAAGGATGGAGTTGCACACAACCCTTTGAGGTTCAACTAAGTGTTTAAATGGGTTGAATTGATGAATTATTAGAGCTATTAAATACTCTAATACTCTAATACTCTGAATATGGATGAAGGTTGGAAAATTAGCAACAACTAGATCCCTGCCCTCCATTCCTAGTTTTTATTTATTCCATAAATTTCTCCGTTTATCTGGATTTTGATTTTTCCCTTGGAACACACACACACACACACATATATTTTATGGATTTAATAATATTATTTATTTTATTTACGTTTTACATCTTTTTATTGATTTAATATTATTATTTATTTGATTTACATTTTACACACACACACACACACACACATATATATATTTTGATCAAGTGAGAGTGGAGCCTTCCATTAGTCAAGAAAAAATACATATTGTACAACAACAACACCAGCTCTATGAACACTCAACAGACAGCTGGGTTGACTCAATAAAACTACAATAGGACTGTTGTCAAAATATTCCGTCCAATAGAGAGTACACAGAATCTGCCCCGTCTATCTAACCGTCCTCAGAGCAGCGCTCTGGATAACCAGCACACACGAAACTCGAAATAGAGATTAGAAGGTTCAGAGGTTCTCTTGGGTCCTCTAAATGTCATAAGTCTCGCTCATCAACGAACCCGTAAGCTCTTGAAGTCGAGGGCCCACATAACCGAAGGCCTACATTGCATCCGCCTATGTCTTAAACACAAACCTTAACCTTTGGTTGTATTTACAACCCGAAAACCGTGCGATCCTACCCTCAGAGATCCGACGGTCAAAAGTTAATTTCAGGCCATCAACTTGCCCACTTTAATTTATCTTACGGACTCGAAGAGAAACTAAACCGCCGCTCTATATATTTTTCGGGTCCGCTTGGGTATTAACCTTCAATCAGATTTTCACCCCGATCACCATGCGATCCTACCCACGGAGATCCAACGGTCAATAGCTAATTTCGGGCCATCAACTTGCCCACTCGTTAATTTATCTTACGGACCCGATGAGAAACAAAACTGTCGCTCTATAATTTTTTCGGGTCCGCTTGAGGATTAACCTTCAATCATATTTTCACCCTGATCACCGTGCGATCCCACCCTCGGAGATCCGACGGTCCAGAGCTAATTTCGGGTCAGTAACTTGCCCACGCTTTATTTTATCTTATGGACCCGATGAGTATCATAAATCACCACACTATTTTTTTTTGGGTCTGTTTGAAGTTTTAACCTTTGTGTTGTTTTCTGCTCGAAATCCATAGGATAGTGGAGTTCAAGGCAATATATGGTCGACTGCTTGCCAAGCAGCCCGTTGTTTACCCCTTGTGCTTGGTCCATTTTCTACTGTTTCCATCAGTCTCCTGACTGCTGAATTTGCATACTCTGAGAATACTTCCCTGTCTATGATCACCTCTCTGTGAGAGTCCTCACGCAATTTCCCTGAGGGTGTCAACACCCAAGTATAACTTCTATTACTTCTTGAACAGAGCACTCCTTCATTCACCAAGCGATCCGCTAACCTGTTGGCTGTTCTACATACGTGAACAAACTGGAGTGTTCTTAGGGCTCTCAGGTGGGATTGTATATGTTGATAGACCTGCAATAACCGCCAGTGTTTTGACACTTTTTCTGGTGCTGTACCGTTGCATATCTTCTTGATCGAATTATTTATCAATTTAGAGTCTGCTTCTACAATAGCATTGTGTAAATATGACTTAATCAATATTTCTAGGCATTTCTCTAAGGCCATGAATTCCGCCATATTATTAGTGGCCTTCCCCAAATTACTATGAAAGATGACTTGTATGTATCCCTGCTCATCTCTTATGACTCCACCATAACCAACCACTCCAGGGTTTCCTTTAGAGGCTCCATCTATATTAAATTTTAGAAAACCATGTGGAGGAGGTTTCTAGAATTCCTTACCCGCTGTTGTATGGCTTGCGATCTTGCTTATGCCATGGGGGATCGGCAACTGGAGACCCAATTGCAAAAGTATATGTGCATCCTGGTTTAGAGGAGGGTTTTCGGGGGGATTTTTTAGACAGGTACTTACAGTTTCTTTGAGCTGTCTTATAATCTGAGCTATGATGCTCTGTGTTGAGCCAATTCTGTTCTTGAAAATCCTATTGTTGCGTTCTTTCCAAACATCCCAGATTAAAAAACCTGGAATCAGAGTCCAGGCCTTGTTGACAAGTTTCATTTTCTGAGAAATCTTTCTGCTAATTCTTTAAAGTGCCAGTAATGCTTGATGCGTCCCTGTCAGTTTGCCTGAAGATTGAGGCTACCCAATTCCACAAGGTAGAGGTGAATGGGCAGAGGTTGAGTAGGTGATCCATCGTTTCTTCTTGTAGACCACACAACTGACATCTAGATGGACCAACTAAACCTCTTTTCCAAAGATTTTCCCAAGTCAGAATCCTTTTATGTTGCACCAACCACATGAACAATTTGATTTTCATCCAGTGCGAGTTCTGCCATAGGTCCTTCCATATCTTATCAGGGTTTGGAAAGTCAAGCCCAATGGCTATTCTTTTGGCTTCTTTGAGGTTGAAGTTGCCTTCATTGTTTCTTCCCCATCTTAGTTGGTCAGACAATGTAGATGTTAAAATATTTCTTTGTTCCAAGATAATTGCAAGAGCTTCTGCTTGGGCCTTCAAAGGGGTCTCTTCATTATATCCCAGGTTCTTCCATGTTCTCCATTTATCCTTGTTTCTTCTCTGATCCCAGAAGTCACTTACCCTAAGTAAAACTTTATTGTCAGTGTCATTCTTAAGATTGGCTAATTCTTCTCTACACAGGTTAGGTTCCTGCTGCCAGTTATCCTCCCAAAACCAGGCTAGGTTTCCATCTCTGATCTCCTAGAAACTGTGCTTCTGAACTATGGCTCTATTCTCCCAAGAACTGTTCCAAATGTGGGAGCCCATGATGTGCCCAGACATCCGAATATGGTCCCTTTATTGTCAATTATTTGCATACTTCTGTTTCCAGAGCTTGGCCCATGGGGTTGCCGACTCCTTTAGTCATCTCCACCAAATTTCCCCCCCAAGACTTTGCTAATGGTTTCAGGGTCACGAAGTCCCAGACCCCCATGGTTCTTAGGTTTACAAAGCTTATCCCAAGCTACCAAAGCCCATTTTTTTTTTCTCTTCCCCTTTGCCCCAAAGAAAATATCTTTGAATATTCCTGATGAGTTGCAAAACTCCTTTAGGGGCAGGAAGGGCTGAAAACATGAAGGTGGGAATAGTTTGCAGGACAGCCTTTGTAAGCACTAGCCGTCCTGCTAAATTCAATGACCTGCTTGTCGATTTCCTAATTTTGTCCTGTAGTTTATTAGTCACTGGCTCCCAAAATTCCTTTCTCAGAGGTTTGTCAGTGAGAGGTATTCCCAGATATTTGGATGGTAACTGATATCTTTGAAAGCCGAGAATTCTGGAGAGGTTTTTCTGAATAGCAATGTCAGTATTAAAAAATAAAATTTTTGATTTGGTGAGGCTTACCTCTGTACCAGTGGCCATAGCAAAGTCATTCAGGATTTGTTTGAACGCTTTAGCTCCCTTGACCATGGGTGTACCCTATAGCATAGTGTCATCCACAAATTGTTGATGAGTTAAGGCATCCCCATTCGAGGTGAGTTTGAGACCTTAGATTCTTCCTTCTATATTGGCGGATTTAATTGCTTTGCCTACTCCTTCCATCATGAGAATAAAGAGGAAGGGGGAGAGAAGATCTCCTTGTCGGAGGCCTCTCGAAGGCCTAAAGGTTTTGGATGGAGAGCCATTAAGCAGGATTGAAAAATTAGCTGTGGTAACAAGGGCCATTACCCATCTTATCCAGTTGTGGTCGAAGCCATACGCTATTAGTACTTCCCTGATGTACGACCAGTTTAGCTTGTCATAAGATTTCACTAGGTCAAGCTGTATGATCATACCCGCTTGCTTATTTCTCTTAAGAGAATGAACCACCTCGTGAGCTTGAATGATGTTGTTTAGAATTTGCCTTCCTTCCACATATCCAGTTTGCTCCTCAGACACAAGCATTGGAAGTAGGGGCTTGAGTCTGTTTGCAATTACTTTGGAAATAATTTTGTACACCACATTGCATAAAGCTATGGGTTTGAATCTATCTGGTGTCATAGCTTTTTCCTCCTTTGGAATCAAAGCTATGAAAGAAGTATTAAGCGCCCTCAAAACTGTTTTGGATCTTCTCGAGTCCGCCACAACTTCAAGGATATCTTGTTTGATTATTTCATAGCATGCTTTGAAGAAGTCAACATTGAACTCATCCGGTCCTGGAGCTTTCCCATTTTTCATTTCTTTGATGACTTCATTAACTTCCTCTTCAGTCACTGGCCTATTAAGATTGTAATTTTCTTCCCTGGTTACAAGCTTTGGAATGTACTTTGTGAAGTTGTTGATAAATTGTGATCTGTCTACGAGAGGCTCCTCTGCTATGCTTTGGAAATGTTGTACCAGAGCACATTCCATTTCTTTATGGGTACTGAGCTCTTTCCCTTGAGTGTCTCTGAGTTTTGAAATCCTGTTATGTGACCTGTGATCCATGGTTGACTTGTGAAAAAAATTTGTGTTTCTTTCCCCTTCTTTAAGCCATTGCACTCTCGATTTTTGTCTCCAGAAGATCTCCTCTTGCTGGCATCTGTCTTCCCATTCCTGTTGAAGAGAGTCATCTTGCATTTTTCTTTCCTCAGTGAAACCATCTATGATAAGGATCTGATTGATTCCTTGTAGTTTCCGCTCAACCTCTCTTTTAGCTTTGAAAATATTGCCAAACTCCTTTTTTTTCCATTATTTAAGCCCGAGTTTGATGTGTTTCAGTCTTTGTTGTATTAGGAACATATTAGTGCCTTGAACGAGCAAATCTTCCACCCGCCATTTACCAATATTACTGATGAAGTCAGGGTGGGTAACCCATACATTTTCAAACCTAAAAGGTCTGTTCCTCGGAGTGCCTATAAAAGAAGCTTCAAGTTGGATAGGCCAGTGATCTGAGCCTCCAAAAGGAAGGATTATTGCAGTCAAGTCAGGGCCAATAATAAGGAGGTCCTCCGAGATTATAAATCTATCTAGTTTAGAGGCAAATTGAGAAGCCCCTCCCCTCTTATTGTTCTAGGTGAAGGTTCCATTTATTGTCTCCATGTCCACTAGCCTCATGTCGTTTAGGAAGTTCTGGAAGGCAATGGAGTCTCTGCCTAGTGTTCTGGTCCTAACTTTTTTTTTTTTTTTTTTCCTGTAAGAGACCTAATCATATTAAAGTCCCCTCCCAGAATCCAGGGCACAACAGGATGTCTCTCTCTCAACTCCTCCAGTGAGGTGAGAAGTCTGAGTTTGTCTTCAAGTTTTTGAGGACCATAGACATTTGTGATCATATATATTTCCTTATCACCCAAAGGTTGGATCACCATTGAAAGGTAGTTCCTAGATGCTTCAGCATCCAGGATTCCAAGTTTCTGGGGATTCTAGAGTGTGAGAATCCCTCCTGCTGTGTTGTCTGCTTTAACTTCTAGATACTCATACTTAATGAGCCATTTGCTATGTATCTCTTTGATTTTATCTATTGAACATTTTGTTTCCTGGATAAACACCATGTCTGGTTTTTCTTCTTTTATTCTATTGCTAAGATTTCTTTGTTTCCTTTTACTTCCTAGACCCCTAATGTTCCAGGTCGTGAGCTTCATTATGAAAGGTTTGTAAATGAGTAACTAGTAAGATCTTTCATCTTACTTGAGTTAATCATGAGTTTCCCACACTCTGTCAGTAGCTCATTTTGTCTTTTCCTTCCTCTTTTCCTTCCTGGGTTCTTGGAAGTGTGTCCTGATGTTACCTCCATCGTTTTAACCCCTCTGTTTTCCTGGCTGTCATGGTTTCTTTTGACTCCAGAACCCTTTGCTTGAGATCTCCAGAGGAAGAGTTGTTGCACTCTGTCAAACTCCTCTTGTGGTAGAGAATCAACCCCTTTGGTGGTTCCTTGCTCCAGGAACTTTTCTAGATCGAGATTCTCCCTCTCAAGAATCTCCTGTAGTTTGTGGTCCTCTGTTCCAACTTCACTTGGGGTCATGTCATGGTCCCTGCCAAGTTCCATGATGCTTGGCAGATCTTCCTTTAGTTTGTTGTTCTCAAGTACATCCTCCATGCTAGCATCTTTTTCCTTCTCTACAAAATTATCCTCTGATGCTTGGTTCATCCCATTGTTACCACTTTCTTCTTCTAAAATCTTGAAACTGTTATGACTTGGTTGTTTCTCCTCGCTAGTTTTCCTTTGGTACTTTTTTCCTCCTTTCCCTTTGCCTCCAATCTTGGTAAAGCCTTCGGGGTCTTTGCTTGTGTTGGTTTTCATATTGTCCTCCAGTTTGTTTAAAGGGAAATATTTGATGAGGTGCTCGTGTTCATGACATTTATGACATCTGAATGGGACATTTTCATAGTCCACCGCTTGCACCCATTCTTCATCATATACTTCTAGAATGATTTCATCCATAAGAGCTCCCGATAGGTCCATTTCTACACATATGAGGGCAAAGGAGGTGTGTTTTCCTTGCACAGTCGCCTATGATATTTTTAAAAAATGACCTAATTGATCGCCTATGGCTTTTAAGGATTCAGGTAGCCAGTAATCTAAAGGTAGGGAGTAGAGTCTTATTCATACTGGTACTGATGTGAATGTTTCTCGTTCCGGGACAAAATTCATCACCCATGGTCGCATGTAGAGGCCAGCCGCAACATAAAAATATGGTCCTCCTTCGAATACTCTGTCTTTGTCCTCTAGGTTTGTGAACACCACTGTGAAGAAACCCTTGGACCCAAGGTGGAGGGTTATTTCCCCCTTTGGTTTCCAGTGGTTTCTTATCCATACTTGCAAAGCCTTCTCCATTGGCCAGATCCCCATAAATTTACATATAACTGTGTATATCGCCATGTGATCCGTGTGCTCCTGTAGCGCTGGATTATTTAAAACAACTCGGGGTTTAATGGCTGACCTAGGTTTGTGTTGTGGGGAAAAATGCCTATGCAGGACGATCCTATCCACCTAAGGTGTGACAGTGCCTTAGCAACAAACAGATACAACTATTCTGGTTTCTTCCTTTATGAAATGTGAAAGAGAGGAGATCGATAGACTTACCGTTGTCTTCCGTTTGTCCCTCGATCTAGATCCTCTTCTCTTTGGGTGTTCACAGCTACTTGCCTCCTCGCTTGCTCAAGAGAACAACTACTTGATTCCCACGAGATCACAAGAGAACAACTACCTGTGACAAGAGAACAGCTACTTGCGACAAGAGAAGAACACAACACAAAGGCAGATATTCATATTCATAAATGATTCAGGATTAGAAGTAAATCAAATACACTAATGCAATCATACAAATACACTAGTATATAGGAGAAAACCAAGATAGCTTTATTGATTGATAACAAGGTTCAGGAAGAGATATAACCCAGAGGGCTCCAATCCAGCATCTCCTTCCCAGCAGAATGGAATTCCTTCTTCAGCTCCCTTCAAAGCATTAAGCACGCAATGTTTCCAGTCTCAAACCAACAACAATTCTTTGCATTCACAAAATTCCAGCCTCTAGATCTCATGGAGGAGAGATCCATATATAGATGTTTGGAGAGAGGATGAGTCAGCTTGAGATCTGACTAGTGTCCTCTCCCTCTCTCAGTTCTTGAGTCCACTTGGAGGTTCTTGCTTCCACTTGGAGATTTGGAACCTCTTACTCATCACCAGTCGAATTCCCTGAGGCAAGTGTCATTTTGGAAGCTTCCTGAGCATTGACACCTTGAGGAATGAGTCTGCCACATGTCCAAACTCGCTCAGCGTAGGTAGCTAGTGTTGGAGTTGACATTCAACGTAGGTAGACAGTGGAGCCACTGACATTCAGCGCAGATGGTCAATGGAGCAGTTGACATGATCCTGAATTGACTTGTTTTTGAGCGGTTTCAGGTGGAGAACTTCTGTGAATTGCTGTGGTTTGCTAGCCTTGTTCCTCTAGGGGTAGGAACAACATGTTTAGGGACTTTGGATCCCTTAGATTATGGAGATTTCATGCTCAATGCTGTAAGGCACAAAAATGTCTATAACAGTTGCCCCCTAAAGTATGAGGCTGTTTATCGGGCGAAATGCTTTATCAGGGGGATCCGAAGTTCATCCAATGCTGGGAGGAGACCTGTAATACAATACAATACAATACATTATTTTTCATACTGCTTTCATGATCTAACTGAGGCGGGCATTCCCATGCTCAGCTTTATAAATACATTTTTCTGTACATAGAACAGACAATCGTCTGATGATAGACTGATAATTGATGAAATTATCATCCTTTGAGTAGGATGATTATCTGCTGCAATGATGTACATGTCAATGTATTTATCTTTCCTGAATATATATCGCAGCCCGGATGGATGAAACTAGATCCGGGGTCTTCAAACTCGTTCGATCTTCACTCTAAGTACAAGTCGATCCACGTGAGAATTGTTCTGAAGTCGAACATGGAAAGACATCGCTTGATTACCGGTCAATGATGTAAACCGTTAACAAGCGCGAGAGGAATCACCGATAATGATAATGACCCTCAAGGTACTGCAGTACAATTCACGTGGTGTGAATAAAGGACTTGGCGTCGAACACCACGCAAAATCTTTCGGTCGAAGGTCATTGATGTATACCTGTCGCCGGAAGTGAGAAACTTGCCATTGAGGCATGCAAGCTTCAAAGTACTGAAGGGGTTGTCCCTAGATCAACTTCTTGGATAATGAGCTGATGTCGACAAGAAGCGATCCGTCACAGGAGGGCCTTAATGAATCCCACATCAGTGACACGGAACGGAGTTAATGATTTTAATGGAGGTGAAAACGATCTGTGATACATGATTCAGGGTGGCGGTCATGAATGGATGAAGGATAATGTATGGCAGTGGATGGGACCCGGTTGACTCTTTCTGAACGACTTCTCTTGAACATATGGCGACACTGATACGATGGATCGGTAGCATTACCCCAAATATGGATGGTATGGCGAGACCACGGTGATGTGACTGGTGAATGAAACAACCCAACCCGATTGTGGTACGAAGGAAAAGTGTCATGTTCAAGAGCGACTTGCTACCATCAAAGTTTTCTTTAGTTTCTCCCAATTTTTCCCCAGTCATTGCTGACCAGTACCTCTTTATTTTTGTCAAGCTTGAGGAGGATAACATATGCTTGTTCTATAACCTGCCCTTCGGGCAAGCCCATCGCTATGTTTTAACGAGCCTACCGATAGTGAAACTCGTTCTCGTCTAAAGACAAGTTTGTCGCTATTTAGTGATTTTAACGAGTTTAACGACAAGGATAACTCGGTTCTTTTCATTTTTAGAGAGTCTGAAAAGATACATAAAGTCAACTCCAAAATTCCTTTTTTCGTCATCTAATCCCTTAAGTCCGAAAAAGTATAAAACAATACAGAAGGGATGAGTTTTCGATAGTTTTAACGAGCCGAACAAAACAAGCGCTCGATCTTTTTGTGCAATAATCCCTCAGGTCCAAAAAGATTAAAATCTAGAGGAGGGATAGCTCTTCCGGTCGCTTTAACGAGCTGGAAGGCCAAAACTCGGCAACCTTTTCATATTTTACGAGTCAGTTGAAAAGAGCTTAAAGAAGACTAGTCTTTTGAGGAACGAGTGATAAACATGGATAGCAGCTGATTCCAGGTACAGGTTGGAATTTTCCAATCACGGCAGTGTCACAAGGATGGCTAGGTGAAATCACTCTTCGCAGCTGTTCCTCAAAATGGGTAAACAATCATATGGAGGTGAACGATCGGCCAAATGAAAAGTGGAGGTGATGGTGCAAACACGACCAAGGCTTTAATGGCTGATAAGGTTACGTACACAATGGTTATTTTACCGGTAATGGGTTCATTTTTTAAAGAGCTTGAATGCGCCAAAACACTGCTCAAGCTTATGTTTATTTTTAACGAGCATGAATTCCGCGTTAAAACTGCTCGGATCTTGCGTTTATTTTTTAACGAGCATGAACGTTATGCTAAAACTGCTCGCTAAGTTTGCATGCTCCCAGCATAACAACGCAAATCGAGGTAAGTTTTCATGCCCCCAGCATAACAACGCAAATCGAAATCGAGGTGCATGCCCCCCAAGCTTCATTGCATTCAACTTGGTGGTTGGAATGAAGGTTTACCTTTGAGATTTGGAAAGGGGATTGTTTCATTTTTTAATGAGGTCGACACAGTAAAAGAACTATCCTCATGACTCCTTGTTTCATTTTTTTAACGAGGTTGACACGAGATTAGAACCGTCCTCGAAGTCCAGATCCATTAGATATAGAAGGTTTCATATTCCACTGTGGCCACTTCTGCCAGATTACTTGGAGGCGGTAGGGCAAAAGTACCCATTAAGGCATGGTCTTTTAGGAGACCTACTCCGATATTTTGGAGCGAATGATTGCTTCCATGGATCATTGGAATGCTTCCCGTAACTTGTGAACTATTAGGGAGGAAGTTTTGTTGGTCAACGATTGTAATTCCTCCTTGGAAGGGAAATGCAATCTTCCTGAAGTAGGTCGACACAACTGCGGCCGTGGCATATATCCAGGGTCTTCCCAATAGTATGTTGTAATCAAGGTTTCCGTCGATTACTTCAACATCAATTTCTACTGTTTTCCCTCCTAGTTCAACTTTCAAGTTATTTAGAATACCATATGGGGTATATGTCCGTCCATCAAATGCTTTTAATGTCGGCGCAGACCTTGACAAGGTTGGAGATCCTAAAGTCTTCCGGCAATTCATCGACATAATGCATGTAGATGCCCCCTCATCAATAATTGTTCGATGAACAGTTTTGTTGAGGGCTTTCACTTGAATAAGGAAAGCTAGTTGAGCTGGTAACTGAGGATCGTACCCTTTGTGGTCAAAGGATACAAGATTGGAATCCATTGGGTCAATCCCACCTATTGCTGATAATAAAGCTTGCTCTTGGGAGAGGCAATCTTGCGGTACCTCAAGTGTCGACATAGCGGACGGCGATTGGGCCAGGTCCTCTATCTGTGCTATTTTCGCACAAGGATTAAATGTCGATTTGTGTACTGCTCCCTTTTGCGACTTTATCATTGGCTTAGGAACGATGGGTGGCACAACTTCGGTCAAAGTTGTTGTCGAACTACTAGGTTGTTCATTAGCCTTGTTGTTCGACAGCTTTGGATTCCTGTAATCTTTATTCCTCGTCAAAGAATCATTTCGCTGCTTTGATACAGACAACATAAGCACTTGGGATCGGGAAGCATTTTGATTAGCAACCAGTTTGGTTCCCGGGCTTGGAAACCGATCAGTCAACACAGCTGAGGTTTTCGAACTCTTAAAGAATCTTTTAAGCTCAGCTTTGTATGGACAATCTGCTGTCCAATGATCCTCATCGCATATATGACACCCCGCAGGGGGTTTCCTTTTTCTCCCTTTCTTTTTCTTCTTGCCCCCTGGTTGCTTCAGTTGTTTGCCCTTGTCGTCCGACACGACACTTACTTCCGAGGCAAGAAGTTCCTCATTTGCATTTTGACTGGAAATCTTACGGGCCTTTTTAGATATAGCCTTTGTCGATTTCATGTCTGTTGCGCCAATCACGCCATCGCCGGCATGAGAGTCATTGTTTGATTTAGGAGGAGGAGGAATTGAGAATTCCGGTCTAGGGGCATCAGGTATTTTGTCGTAGAGCGTGCAGGACTGAGTGTAAACCAAGTCCAGATATTGCGCACGAGCGATGACTTGCTCTTCCGTTATGACTCCCCCCTTTGCCACATCTTTTATGATGGCAGGAAGTAATGACTTGATAAACCATTCAGCTAATAGCCGATCGGGAACGTACGTTTTTACCATCCTACGACGACGTCGCCACTCATGTATATGATCAGATATGTGAGTGGCCGTTGTCTGTTTGAAGTTGGTTAGGAGTTCCGTTCCCGTTTCATACCTTATGGGTAATTGAAAATGGGTTAAGAAAGTCGTGGCTAGGGTACTGAAGTTGTCGAATGAAGCTCTAGGCAATTCGATATACCATTTTGCTACTGGACCAGTTAACGTCCTTTGAAAAAGGCGAAGCCTAATCGAATGATCATTTAGGGTGTTTGATGAAAACCACAGATGAAATGTCATCACATGATTCGACGGATCTTCACCCGGATTTCCATTAAATTTAGGAATATCTGACGGAAGTTTATGTGGAATCGCTGACCACCAAGGGGCATAAGCAATTGGATCATTCGTCAGCCGATTTAGATCTGGTAATTCTAGAGTTGCTACAAAGGGCAACTGTTGATTCAGGTTAGGCGAAGCATACCCAGGATAAGATGGAATCGCCTGAGCAGTGGGTCTTTCATACCAGTATAATGTATTTGATGCTGGCAACTTTGACAAGGTTGATGGGCATAACCATTATAATATGGTTGTTGGTAAACGCTTTGTAGATGCGATTGCCCATTACTTACAAAGACTTGTTGCTCAGGTCCTCGATATGATTGCTGGAACGGGGGTTGATGAGTTTGAACCAGCTCTGGTTGTTGGACCAGTTGCTGTTGTCCAATACTGGATGATTGACCAAGATGAGGAGTCATAGTACTTGTTTGAGCCTGAGTCGCTCCAGATAAGGAGGCACTAACCGGAGGTTGTGATTGAGTTGTCGAGACAAGAGGCTGTTGTATGGCAACCTGAGAAACTTGGGGTTGACATACAAGAGGTAGCGCTTGTACTTGCGACGCAATCACCATACCAGGTATAGTGGCAACATTCGACACAGGGTGGACTGGTTGCATTGAATATGCAACCCTTGGTTGCTGAGTCAGTATCGGTACCCATCCGCTGGATGTAATTCCAGTTTGACCTGAACTTTGTTGTAAACTCTCATATGGTTGTTCTCCGGGGGGGGAACAATGAAAAGGCATACTGCCCTCCATATGGTGGCAATCCAGTACTTAAAGGGTAGATTGGCCTTTGAAGACACATTGGATCAATTTGTTGAGTTTCAACATAAGAAATACCAGATGATAATCCGGATGAAGAAATAGGAACTAACCATGTCGTCGAAACAGTCTCTGATTGGACTCCAGCTTGTTGTTGACAATTTGCCGGGACAGATGGTATACCAGCGAACATCGTTGGAGTAGCGGCATGAGGCTTTGCCGCTGCTGCGTCGGATGACACAGTCCTGGATGTCGACGGTTGTTCAGACATATTTAGTCTATCCAAAAGATTTCCTAGCGATTCTACAAGAACTTTGTGATGAAGGTAGACTAACTTCGAAGATCAACGAGGGAAAGGTGATGATTATTCCATTTAAAATAAATTTTAACGACGCTTGGACACAACTTGCTTTTTCAATTTTAAAGAGTCGAGAAAAAGCTAAAGATGACTCTAGTCTCCTTCGATGTTTTAACGAGCCCGAAGTGACAAATGCTCGGATGGACTTTTTCTGTTATAGAGTCTGAAAAAGGCCAAAAGGAACTGCTCTGGAGTTCTAGGCAGAGGGTGTGCCAACTTTTCGCAAAACCGCAGAATACTTTTTAGGGTACGGGCGGTCGATCTTCGTGAATGCTGTGTTCACTGCATTGCGATCAGTAGGGCGGACGACACGGCTTCCTAAGGATAAAGGATATATGCCTATAGGGGTCTCCCAATATATACGCGACGGTACGTGGGAGCACAATCCGTACTAGCGCTATCGTCCCTCAGGAGGAATCACCCACCTTCCACGAGATCGACAGTCACTAGGCTTAACGACGCCGAAACACGTATCTAGCCTAGACCTCTATGTTGTGCGTTATGTTGCAAAGCGTTGTTAAGTTCATTCAATTTATTTTAGGTTGATCTTTTTAAAGTTTGCCTTTCAAGGTTCACCACGAGATGTATGATACAAATTCCTAAATGCAGTCTAAAGATGATAAGCAAGCTTTTTATCTTTTCAACTTTGAAAATCCTAGCTACTAAGGGAAAAGAAAGACACCATCTTTTCTCAAAGAGCAATCAGCACACTCTAATGCACTTTTCCTAAATCAAGCATGCAAACTATCAAGATGCAAATGCACAATGCAGGTGTTTGTTTTCCGCTTTCTTAGTGTTGATGCCTACAAAAGAAAGCTTTTTTGCACAACTTTGAATTTGCTTTTAAATGACAAATACAAACAAGTTTACTTTTTCGAAATCAGAGAAGATAGAAGAGATTACAACACTTAACGATTTTCGAAATAAAGACTTGTTTCGACACTTAAAAGAGACAAATTCAAACCAATGAGCAAAAGTAAATATATCATCAATCTGCAAACAGCCAATGAACTCTCTTCTAAGATCACAATCAACAGATCTGAATCAAGGGCTACAGGATGATTACTTTACTCATGCAAAGGAAGACTGTAAATGACGCCACAAACACATAAAAACACTCACAGTCTTTTTGTACAAAAGGAGGCGGAATCTAAGCAGAGAAAAGGAGTTATTAGACTGGTACCTATGCTAGTTACAGGCTGCAAAAAACAGAGATCAAAACAGGGCAACAGAGAGCAGAGAACCCCAGCTGCACAAGGCCAAACTGGTTCAGCGCAACCTCACCACTGTGGTTTTGACATTCAGCGCAGGTAGCCTTCACGGGACCTGCGTTGAAATGCAGAATGCCTTCACAGTGGCCGCGCTGAAGGAGAAACTCTCGTTTCTCACTGGGTTCTAGGTCACAGTTTGCTCAATAATCAACGGTTTCAGGCCAAATCAGAAACACAAGCAATGTATAACTAAAGGGATGCTTTGAGAGGCTACTAAGATCTATCACAAGGATCATCAAATCATTTGTGGATCCATTGTTAAGATCATAGACAAGTCCAGCAATTGGATCAAAGCAACAACTTTCTACTTTGCATTCGTGAAAGATGCAGTTCGATTGTTGCTGTCAAGTCTATGAAACAAACAAATGATAGAAACACAAACAAAATGACTAAACAAATTCTTCCCCAGTGGAGTCGCCAATTTGTTGTGGGGAAAAATGCCTATGCAGGACGATCCTATCCACCTAAGGTGTGACAGTGCCTTAGCAACAAACAGATACAGCTATTCTGGTTTCTTCCTTTATGAAATGTGAAAGAGAGGAGATCGATAGACTTACCGTTGTCTTCCGTTTGTCCCTCGATCTAGATCCTCTTCTCTTTGGGTGTTCACAGCTACTTGCCTCCTCGCTTGCTCAAGAGAACAACTACTTGATTCCCACGAGATCACAAGAGAACAGCTACCTGTGACAAGAGAACAACTACTTGCGACAAGAGAAGAACACAACACAAAGGCAGATATTCATATTCATAAATGATTCAGGATTAGAAGTAAATCAAATACACTAATGCAATCATACAAATACACCAGTATATAGGAGAAAACCAAGATAGCTTTATTGATTGATAACAAGGTTCAGGAAGAGATACAACCCAGAGGGCTCCAATCAAGCATCTCCTTCCCAGCAGAATGGAATTCCTTCTTCAGCTCCCTTCAAAGCATTAAGCACCCAATGTTTCCAGTCTCAAACCAACAGCAATTCTTTGCATTCACAAAATTCCAGCCTCTAGATCTCATGGAGGAGAGATCCATATATAGATGTTTGGAGAGAGGATGAGTCAGCTTGAGATCTGACTAGTGTCCTCTCCCTCTCTCAGTTCTTGAGTCCACTTGGAGGTTCTTGCTTCCACTTGGAGATTTGGAACCTCTTACTCATCACCAGTCGAATTCCCTGAGGCAAGTGTCATTTTGGAAGCTTCCTGAGCATTGACACCTTGAGGAATGAGTCTGCCACATGTCCAAACTCGCTCAACGCAGGTAGCTAGTGTTGGAGTTGACATTCAATGCAGGTAGACAGTGGAGCCACTGACATTCAGCGCAGATGGTCAATGGAGCAGTTGACATGATCCTGAATTGACTTGTTTTTGAGCGGTTTCAGGTGGAGAACTTCTGTGAATTGCTGTGGTTTGCTAGCCTTGTTCCTCTAGGGGTAGGAACAACATGTTTAGGGACTTTGGATCCCTTAGATTATGGAGATTTCATGCTCAATGCTGTAAGGCACAAAAATGTCTATAACAGTTTGCAGAGTCCTGTCACACTCCTGTGCTCAGCTCTCTAACTGCTGCCCCCTGTTCTCTTCTCTCCTCTGACTTCCTCATGATTCTCTTCTTGCTCATGAGAACTAATGTTTTCCGGCTTTTCTGTGCTAATACTCCCCATTTCTGCCTCCATTGGTTTCTTGAAACAATTCGAACCAGCTTCCTTGCTTCCTTTCGCAACTACATGATTGTAGGAGGGAGTGGAACTCCCCCCTCCTCGCCCCTCCATGGTTACCAACAATAATCCCCTGTTGGTCCAAACCCTCGTTCTGCTCTCTCCCCTGCAGCCTGATCACACACACTTCGTATTTGTGACAAATTCAACTTCTTATTAAAGATTTATTTATTCATTGATAACAATTCATTTATTTATATATTATTATTATTTATTTATATTTTTTGAAAAAATGTATAATTATTAATTCTTGATTTCTTATGCTTACTTTTATTTATGAAATTTGTTTATTTTTATTTTAAATTTTAAATTTTTATATTTTTTGAAAATTTGTATGATTCTTAATTATTCATTTTTTATGCTTATTTATTTATTTTATAATTTATTTGTTATTAATTTATTTTATTTATTTTTATTTTTTATGAGGATGTTTTTAAACGTTTGTAACTACTTTGACTTTATAACATTTAATTTTTATTTAATTAATTTTTATTTTTGACTTTCTAACGGATCAATTTATTTTTTGAAGCATCTCCACCTATATATATTGTTAATGTTAGATCAGATGCTCCACCTTTGCCCTGATGATGAACCACAGTGGAGGGTTCGAAACATTGGCTCCAATAAATTAATTGATGTGATTTCTTTGGAAATTTTTCTCTCTAAACAATATGGTCACAATCGACAAAGTAACTCTAATTAACGTTCTAATCTATTTACAAGGTTTGCAGGACAAAATCAAATTTCTTCAGCCTGAATAAAAACTACAACAAAATGAAATACAACAAAAGAATCAACATTTTGAACTAGTCTTTGTTCAAAACAATTCTCTTTTTGAATTTTAGAATGATTCCTATTAGTGGTCAATATATGATCAAATCAATGATGACAATGCCGAAGTAGATTCAAATGAAGATGAAGTTCATCATAAACAAGTTTTGCTTTCACTTTTCAAGCACATCACCACACTTAGGGAAGAAATCATCAACGACAAGCAAAAAATAGGTCTTGGATATAAAAAGGAAGTTATTGTTCACATTCCAAAGTATTCAAACTAGTTTAGTTCCAGAGTGCTCACTTTCCTTCAAGAAAATTCATCTTCACTTGCTTCATTTCAAGATTAGATTCCTAAATGCCAACATTGTCATTGAGTTGGCCACATAGAGGATCAATGTTTCAATATTCATCCTTAAGTGCATTTTGGAAAGTATAATCATCCTTCAGAGAAACATAAGAACCTTGCAAGAGTAAAGATTCACTATGGGTAGATCTCTTCGTGGCAATGGTCATCAACAATTAAGAGGATATATCGATCATATTGAAGAATTTATTCTTAAGTATTCACACATCTTGCATTGGAAGAAATTGTCTTCTCACCTTATCTTTAACAAGGGGAAATAATATTAATGATTCATAGTCAAACTTCAAGTTTTGAAGTTCTATCAATCAACCAAGAAAAAGTGAGCCTAAACCACATTCGTAGCCAAAGTCTTGAGCTAGAGTTAGAGTTGTTGTTAGAGCTGAAGCCATAGTCATATTCCATGAGCGTGATTTGCTTTGTGGTCTTCCTTAAACCACCATTTAATAGAAAAATTACGACTTATGGTAGACACCAATGTGTGGCCATCTTTGAACCACTTTTTGAGAGTGATTTTAATTAGCAGAAGACATAAAATTCTAGTTAAATTAGGAAACATGTTAGGAATTGTTGAGGCTTAGAGCTAACTTTTAGAGCTTGTGTTCATTCCACACCACTATTTTCCATAGGGAATTGTTGAGCCATAGAGCTAGATGATTGTTGTGACTTCCATATTTCAGCGCTCTGCTTGGACTCACATATGCCCCTTCGAATTAAGGAGGTGAATGTTGTAAACCTAATCTATTAGGGTTATGGTATTTTTCATTATTCACTTGAAAATCAATATAAAAAGTCACAAGTGAATAAGAATAGTTATTAGGAGTACAAGAGACCCATTGGAAGATGAATCTAAAGGTCATAAATATGTATTTATATGTTTATAATATTAATGAAATATATCTCACGCTTATCTCCATTTGAGATGTGTTCTATAACACACACACACACACACATGCAAAAACATTGCTTCTATATTATTGACAAGCATTTACTTTGTTTTAGTTATCATGCTAGCCACAATAGGCTTATGACAGGGATGAAACTATTTAAAAACCTTGTTAGTTTTTGGTCAAAAATCCTTTTCTTTCGCCACTGGTCTAGTTTCCCAAGTGGAAAACCATGGAGGAAAAAGAATTGTTCATGGTTGTAATTGGTGACTTATTTTGAAAGATGAATATAGTTTAACAAATTACAATAACTAGTGGGAATAACTAGTGCAACAAGATATTTAAGCATAAGGACGAGAACCACAACAAAATACAAGTCTGAATACTAAGTGAATAGGGGTAAGCACAACATTAAGTGTTGGATGCATTGACAATGACACATCCACATGTTTTATGACTGAATTTTTGAAGGGATGGGGTAATGGTGATTCCATCCCATTGCCTACAGATGAGTGTGTGAACACCAGCCTAACCCCAAAGGCGTCAAGGAGAATTGACCCCACGACCTCCCAATCAATGATGTACTTAGCAATGAGAACTCGACCAATTGTGCTAACCCTCAAGGCTTCTTAATATCTTTCCTCCCTTCCCTTTCTTGCTTGATGGACATTCACTTTTTAATTAAAATAAAAAAAATTAATTCCCTTCTTTCATTGATAAATGTTTAAAAGTTTATATTTTATTAAAATTCAATTAAATAAAAATTAGTTTAGTTTTGTTTTTTGTTTTGTTTCTGTTTTTTGTTTTTGTTTTTTAATGTTGAGCCTTTTGATTTTAAGCTTCTTTTCACTATTTATATCCTTGGCTTGATTAATTTTTACACAACTTATCTATCTTGAACATTAACCACACTTGCTAGTTGTAAATATCGAACATAAAAATTATAAATGTGATGGATGCGAAAGAAGAATCTTAACACAACTCAAATAACATAAACCTCAATTCCGAATTTTTAAAATTTTACTTATTTTTTTTCATTGATGGAACATACATACTTAATGGAGTGACTCTATTTAAAACATAGAAAATAATTTTAGGAATATTTAGTATGAAATTTGTTAAAGTGATATGTTGCAATCTTTACATCCCTTTATTCTATTTTATTTACTATAAAGAAATAGCTAATAAAAAAGGAGAAAACAATTTTCACTGTTCATGTGATATTTTAATTTTTGATATCACCAAGGATAATTATATATATAATTTTTTTTTAACATTCTTAATTACTATTTTCATGTATTTTTTAAAATATTATATGTTGCAAAAGAAATTGATTACCAGAACTCTATTTGCCATGAATCTTGTCTTAGCAATGAAGTCTCATTTGCTGCGGAACAACAAGGTTCACCAGTTATCATGGATCCATGTATGTTATGTGTTGTATAATGTGTGTCGCAACCCCTAGTTGATAAGACCTATGTTGCAAGTCCTGGTCATTAGTATCAGGTTTGTGAATCCAAGGCAACAAGCATGCCACCTATTACCTACTACAAGTTTCCAAAGATAACACTATCGTTATTCAACTATTGTGGAACCATCAACTAGAAATAAACTAACAATAAGAGTTTTTAAGTCCTCTAAGCAATCTGAGTGATTCACTATTGTGATGATTATTATCCAATTTTAAGGTCATGACCAAGCTGGACACCAAATTGGTGTATGAGACCCCCTTGTTTGTGGGACAAGGGACCCACCTCCGAGCAACGATTTGATTGCTCTCCTAGTTGATAAGACCTATGCTGCAAGTCCTGGTCATTAGCATCAAGTTTGTGAATCTAAGACAACAAACATGCAACCTATTACGTACTACAAATTTCCAAAGATCACACTATTGTTATTCAACTATTGTGGAACCATCAACTAGCAATAAAAGTTTTTAAGTCCTCTGAGCAATTCACTATTGTGATGATTATTATCCAATTTTAAGGTCATGACCAAGCCAAACACCAAATTGGTGTATGAGACCCCCTTGTTTGTGGGACAAGGGACCCACCTCCATGCAACGATTTGACTGGTAAGTCTAGAAGGCATACATACTCTACCCCCCTCTGGTTTTGGACCTATGACCTCTTAGGAGGAAACACATGCTCTTAACCATTAGGCCCACTCAAGCTATATAGAAGCATTTCTACATGGTTACAAAGCATCTCTAGAATAATTAGGACTAGCAATTGTACCGAGAGGTGCAAAGGAATGCCCATAGGAGTGGGCGAATGTGGAAGACAATAATCAAACAAAATATATGGAAAATGAAATACAATCAAAATTTGAGTTTCTATATATCTTCTAAAAAATATAATAAGAGGTTAAATGTATCATTTATGATTCTTAATAGTTCCTAGTATACAAATTGTACAACTTTTGGTGATATTTTTGTAAAAATATTGAAATTTCTAATGATTTTATAGGATCTCCTATAAAATTTTAGCAATGTTTAAAGTAAAAGAGTAAATTTCTCCAATAATCAATAAATGTATTTATACATTTATCATTTTAACATCATAGAGCTTGCACATTGTCTTTTAAACCTATAATTGACATTTTGTAAAAATAAAAAATACTCTAAATAAATTGCACTATCCAATATTTGTTCAATTCTAATAATTTAAAGTATATATGTATTTTAATTAAAATAAAAAAAATAAACAATCTTATTATGATAATTTTTTTATCATAATAAATTAAAATCAGCTATTTTTATTATGATAATTTTTTTTTTTTATCATAATAAATTAAAAATCAGTTATTTTTAATATATATAAATATTGAAAAATAAAATATTAATATTAATAAAAAATCCAAACTATAACAATCATACTAATATAAAAATTAATTATAATAATAATTTAAAATTCATTTCTTATATATAATACATTAACTTACCTTTAATAAAGGCAAAAACATAAATTATATATTAAAAAATAATGTAAAATATGTATTTAAAAAAACAAAATATATAAAATATTAATAAATTAGAAAACATAGTTATAAAATGTTTCAAAGTGAATATACCATTGATGTTATTTTTCTTATTCCTATTTAAAGTTTCATATTTATTTTATTCATATATTTATTGTGAAAATGTTTTTTATTCAATTAAATTATACTTGTGAAGATCTTAAAAAATATTTATTATTGTAATAGATTCAAAATAATATTTTTCAATGTAATAAATACAATATTTTATATAAATATCAAAATTCACTTTAAAATACAAGATGATTTCATTTCATTAAAATTGTTTATATATTATTCAATTAAATTATAATGTTTTAAATATAAATAAAGTAAAATTATATTTAAGATTTTTCCATACTTAAACATAATTAATTATAATTAACAAGAATGAAACATAATAAACTCTCATAAATCTTTATTAAATATGTTAAAATTATAATATATCATACACATACATAGATAAAGTTTACATCTATATAATATATCATTATATATTGAGCACGATAAGGTTTTGCGTGATATTCTTCAACTTTCACAATTAAGAGGTGCAAATGAACTTTGATAGGAGTGGGGAATGTGAAAGATAGTGATCAAATGAAATATATGGAAAATGAAATACAATCAATATTTGAGTTTCTATATATCTTCTACAAAATATAGCAGGAGGTTAAATGTAACCTTTGTGATTCTTAATAGTCCGTAATATACAATTTGTACAATTTTTGGTGATATTTTTGTAAAAATATTGAAATTTCTAATGTCAACCTAAGAGTGAGAAAATGAGGAAAACTATACCTCTGCTTGTTGAGGATATGGTTTGGAACAATTTCTTGTAGTTATTGGCCTTCCACTTGCTTGGAGGCACAAAGATAAAGGTAGCATGGAGCTATGGAAAAGGGGTTGAATGGAGGAGAGATGAAAGGAGGTTGTAATAGAGGCTAAATGAAGGAAAAAACAAAATAGCACATAAGTCAGGCTATCATCGTACTACACAATTTGTAAAATACAAAGAGAATGACTAGAAGGAGGTCAAAGTATTGGTATGTGTAATATTACATTGTTTGTATTTCCATTGAGTTTTTGTAGGCCAAAGAGCCTTGTCACTATAAAAAAACACCATTAACAATAACTAGAGTAAGCTAGCCATTTGGAAGTTGTTGGTTTCCCAATTCGAGTTTCCTGAGGCATACTCTATGTTATTTATATATGTTTGATTAAGTATTTTAATTCTATTAGAAGAGACTTATTAAAAATAACATACTAAAAGTAACTATATGATAGGGTATTTTGGGTTTTTACAATCTTTATTTTCCACATATTACGATATGAGTTGTTTTGTAAAAAAGCTTTCTTCTGTTGTAGAACAATGATGCTTGTTATTCTTAAGCTTTAATGGGGTATGTTCAATCTACATCCTTGAGAGATCAACTAAAATTGGTATCCATGGATGAAAGGAGCTAAGATGTTATAAATAAGCTGATTGAAATAACAAAATTGTACAAAGCATGTTCATCTCATTAGTTTACCTACCTATGCATTATAGGAGCACTATCTTGTCCCATCTACCCTACATATATCCCATTTTACTTATATCAAGCTGGTTTCAACGATTGTGCAACTACATCCACATTCATAAGTATACATTTCCATGTGTCAATATATTATTTGGGAAAATTATCCTATGTCATATCAATCTTCTTCATAATTTTCATGTGTCCAAATATAGATTTTACTCTACTTGTCGCCAAAGTGGACATGTTAGTGCTCCTTGCTTATGTAGGCTGGACACTCTAGTGTGCCCATTCTTTGGCTCTTAGATATGGTGATCTTTGTGTTCGAGCATATTACATTTTGGGTATTGTTGACGGTGCTGGACCTGCCAACATGTCAGGGGATCTCCTAGGTAAGAAGTCCCAACTAGACCTCAAATCGTTTGGTGTAGGAGTCCCAGCAGTGGGTTGTACAGTATCACCTTGACCGCGGTTTCACACAGAGGCAAGTAAGATGTCCCTGTTGGTAGGAAGGGTGTGACATATGCAGCAAGTCAAAGAAGGTGCATGAGCGGTTCTAACACACGGAGGGTGAGGTGAGTGTGCCCCTTGGAAACCTGTGAAAGCACGGAGTTAAGAAGGGAACACACGAGCTAAGATGCATCACAAACTGGAAGGCAAGTGAGCTAGAAATCCAAAGTGATGGTTAAACCAACAACACATTTCAGTAAGATTCATACATACATATACATAAAATAGCTACACATGCATGCGTAAACAAATAGATACATATATCATTTAGAGTAAATAGGATAGATGAAATACAATATGACATATGTATGAAACGTGTTGGCTCTGTTATATTAAGAAGTGTAAGTTCCATTCATACAATACAACCATGACTAACCACTAGTTCTGAAAGCGTAACGTTACAGTCACTGCTGCTTTCTCCTCCAAAGAGATATACTAGCTCTGCATAGTGGAGAAGCCAAGGATCGTTACAATACTGTCCAATCTCTCTTTAAGATACTCCTATTGGAAGCATGCATTATCAAAAGCCTCTACAATGAGTTAAGAGGAACTATGTATAACAAAGGGTGGGGTGGACCTTGACATTCACCTTTGTGACTGTTCATCTATCCTCATGACTCTTCATCTACTCTATGACTGTTACATCCAACTATCGACACTTGAACTTCGACTTGACAAGACATTACATACAATCTGCACATGTACCCGTGTGAGACAAAATAGGCTTTAGCAAGCCATGCAAGACATCACTATGACTCAGAAAATTGTGGGAAGACCATCTCTTCAACATCCTCATGATGGTCGACGGTGTCGAACTGATGCCATGCTTGGTACTTTGCGATGGTGTCTGTGTACTCTGTGGTGACATCTTTCTGAAAAAAAAATCTTGCCTCCATCGCATCTGAGTACACTACTCGAGCTCCTCTATCCAACTCATCTGATAACATGTGCATCATTGTCTTAAGTGTGGCCGGACTAGCGACATGGTGATGCATGGTGTCTGCACTGGTGGTTATGTGCATCAACCCCTTAAAGTACGAGTCAAGCTCCAGTCGGACTTGTGCCTTTGTCTTTGCCTCGGTGAGTGTCCTAATAGATGGGATCGTGTGTGCACGCACAACAACATCCATACTCCTGAATACCGTGCATGGGAAGCCTATAGACTAGTGATGAGCTACGGGAGGTCTTCATAGTTCCAGATTTGACTCCAGATGCGTGCCTACAACTCAACCGCTTTGGGCTTCATCACATTGGGCAAGTGTAACGGGGCTCCCTTGTATCTCATTATCCATGTTTACATGTAGTCAACAATAGTATGCAAGGTTGAAAATATACGTGCTCTCCTAGCACATCGTTGCTACCAAACGTTGAGATGAAAAAATGCCTTATGCACGGTACCAAAATTGGAATACAATGCCCGCATGACTGTCTCAAGGGATAATACTTCATCTAATATTGCCTTCTTCAACTCTGCTGGGGCGGATGCTGTAACCAGTTCTCCTCCCTGATTGGACATCTGTAACCCTTTAGCCATTCACTCATTCTCAGCTATCAATAAGCAAACACTCGAGCTAGTGGCTTCGGGATATGCTCTTGTAGCATCGGCCAATGTTGCTGGACACTTGCACATGTCAGACACATTCACTTGTTCCTCAAACTGCACAAAAGATGTGTGATCATCCAGAGTAGACACTTCATGAGATTGCACAACTCTATGCTGTGACTTGTTGAATGATATGTTGTGCATCTCTCCTTCAGGATTATCCCCAAGGATCTTAGTGTCTCCTTGGTCGCTTGGGACTTGCTCTGCTTCCCGATCTGGTGAAGCTGGCAAGTCGAACTCTTGGTGGTAAGGCATGAGGTCGATGTCTTTCTCTAACTCTTGTTGCTCCATATCCATATCCATTTGCTCAAGTACTTGTTCAATCTCTTGAGCAAAGTCCTACTCCTGTGACTGCTCACCCTGTTTGCTTGGTGCCAACTGTTCGGATGATTCAACTACCTGTACAGGTGCAGTTTCATCTGTCTATACATGTTGTGTGCCCTGTTGTACCTATTCTTGCTACACTTCCTTCTCTTGTTTGTGCAACTCCTGTTCCTTCCAGAGTTTCTCCTTCAACTCATGCAACTCCTTCTCTATTTCCTCCATTCTCCGTTTTTCTCTCCTCCTTTGTGCATTCCTCCTATCGCGATGTTGCCTCTTCGCCTTTATTGCCAAAGTTACTTTCTGTACAAATGGGTCTGCTTGGAACTTGCAGCTTTGGTCTGCCTCCATGGTGTCGACAATCTTCCTCTTGCTTTTGTCGCATGCCGATATGTTTACCTCTACTGCTGTTGCTGGTGCTCTCCTAGATGTTGCTTCATGTTGCTTCGCTAACCATTCCACAACGATGCCAACCAGTTCATTGGGCCTGGAGAAGATGTAACAATATCTCCATGGGTCCTCCTTTGCCCAATGACACGCCCCATGGATCCAATGAAACTGTAATTTCGCGCAGTGATCTTTTACGAAACAATGTGGGTCATACAGATTGAAGCTTCAGATGTCAAAAGGATATTTCTTGATCTCCTCTGCATCGATATCCGTGTGATTGAAATTTCGTATCTCGTATAACCCAATCCACAATGGAAGAGCGGGCCAAGGTGCCTTTTTCTTTTGGTGCAGCCTAGCTGACAGTCCTGTCGAGATGTGATATGATACTTCTTGCATGACGAGCTTGTCCAAGGAAAACTTCGACAAAACATGCAGAGGCTTCTCTGCATTGTACATCCGTATGAAGGTGTCAGATGGTGAGGTATACCAATCTGCTATGTCAACCAATGCCTACATTGCTGCCTTCGACATGCAAGGTGGATCCTGCTCAAATATCATCTTGTACACCGGGGTGACAAAATGATCTGACAGTTGTGTGATAACTCCTCTGAAGCTGCATTTAGACAACATTTTAAAATAAGTATTCACAGAGGTTTCTGCCGATGTCCATGCCCACTTCAAGCCCGGGAACTCCTGACGGGCACAGATTGCATCCAAGATGTAAGTGGACATGTAGATTTCTGCTTGCTGACCTTTGGGCGGCTGCCGAGCTCTTGTTACCTATTCCTTCAACCTGTGAGCCAACATGTCGGACCAGTTGCATGCTTTGCCTTCACTGGCCAGTTGGTCCAACGCGATCACCCAAGTTCGCGAGAAGGTTTCTGTGCTCTCTTGGCCATACAAGCGACATGAAAATATGACCAAGTATTGATACACCTTCTGCAATATCTTCATCTTGTAAACCTAGTTGGGTGTCATCTTGAATTTTGCTAGGTCCTTTACCCAATTCTTCAAGAAATCCCTAGAGTTGGCATTGCTGCTGGGTATGCTGAAGGGTGTCTCCATGGTAATCACTGGCTTCGACATATGATACATCTGCTGATAATCTTGTGCCATGAAGGTAGCAATCTTGGTCTCGCTAACACTACTCAATGTCATCATCTCAGGATTAGTGTGCGAGACGATCCAATGTATCATGTCCGCGCATGGGAACGTGGGATACCTACATGCAATCCAGTACAAGACAGAATTGTGAATGTTCACATAGACTTGGCGGTCTTCGAGGTCTTCCCCAAATGTGCCTACAAATGCATCATTAACCTCTTGCCATTTTAACTTTATGCCCATGTCTATGATCAACTTGGTTTCTTCATAGATCGGCAAACTCGTAGACACTCGCTCAACTGCTGCTCTAGTTGCACTTCCGTTGGTGTCCTTTGATCTCGATCTCTTGGAGGCCATTGATCTTGAACTGCTGAGAGGCGGTTGAATACCTGTTAGATCTAGAGACATGCATGGCAAGAAATATATCAACTAAAACCAAAGAAAACTGGAGGGATGACATGCAACATACCTGGGAATTGACTGGAAAGGATTGTGAAATTTTCTTTGGGAGGCTGGGAGACTGGCTGCCGAAACTATGCAAAAGGTAGTCGAGACTGTCTGGAGGCTGGCTAGCTACTGGAATTGCGCAATGCGCAATCCAGACTAGCCTACTGGGTGTTGGGATTGCGCAATGTGCAATTCCAGTTGGAAAGTGATGCAAGCCCAAGGACTGCATTGCACAATTTTCTGGGCCAACAGTCACTGCCTCCTAGAATTGCGCAAGTAAATACTGGAGGACAGTCATTGGCTAGAAATGCACATTTTCTGGGAGGGAGGCAAAGCCTTCCCTCTCAGGATTGCGCAATGCTGTCTTGGTGAGGCAGAGTCCGGGCCAAGGTTGCCCAGACCCACCGACGGGAAACTGAAAGCAAATGTGGAGGTGAATGCAAGGCGATACTTAGTGTAAGCAAGAGTGAATGATCGTGGATGCAAATAGCGAATGCAAAATTAAGAAAACGGAACAACATGCATGTGTGTGAAGCGAGTCGTCGAATCAACGATCGTTCGTGCAAAACACTATCATGCATGTGACAACAATGAGATGCTGACAAAAATTGAAACGATGATAGTGCAAGATAATATGCAGGCAAACAATAGCAAGCATTCACATAAATCAAGTAGACAACACTCACACAAGCCAGAGACAAAAAACGACAAAAATGTTGCAAAAGACATGTTAAGTGGACTTACTCGTAAATAGCTAAGATAGATGTGTCAAAGAATCCTAGATGTGATGTGGGATGTCATGTTGAAAATGCAACAAGATGATGGAGCTTAGTGAAAAGAAGTCGCCTTCACTAAGTGGGCCCACAGGTTATTTTTGGCGCAAAGTCTATTTTTAGACTATGTCTATTTTTAGACATATGGATCATGGTCTATGAGTTGCAGGATGCTATTTGTGGATGATTGGTCATGTTGGTAAAAATAGATGGACCTCTATTTTTAGACATATGGGCGGAGTCTATTTTTAGACTGCCAGTCTAAAAATAGAACAATCGAATATTATTAGCTCTTAATAATATTTGGACTATAAACATTATCTTATCCTCTTGCAGCACTTCAGTTCGAGCTACGGATGTGGCACGTGCAACTGCCAGAAGGAAATACGCTTTTTCTATGGGTTAGTTGAGCTATTGCATGATGGACTTCAGTTAGAACTCAAGTGATTGAGTTTGGTGGAGTTGATTGAGGAGTTGATGGAGTTGTGTTCAGTTTGACTTAGTTGAACTAGTTGTATTTAGTCTAACTGCCAAATACACTAGTGATGAGTGATGTGAATTAATTATTAATTAATTCACTAATTATTAACTCATAAATCAACTAAAGAATATATCAGTTAACTCAGTGCATGGACAATTCAGTGGAGACAAGTGTTAGATGTGGGTGAAAGGGTAAGACTACTATCAGTTGTGACTATAGCTGTGCATGAGATTTGCACAATCATGGATTGAGATTTCCAATGAGGATTGCGCAGTACAAGCCAAGGGAATTCGAGCTTGGATTGGATCTATTCTTGTTTTGGATTGCGCAGTAGAGGTAGGCAAACAGTGGAGGAGATTTGAACCTGTGACTTGATTCAGATTTGAGCTAGTTTGTGTGTAGCAGGTGGAGATAGTACTGAGTACTTGTGAGGAGTATTGTACTATGTATTGTTACATGTTCTCTATCATTATACTATACAGATAGTTGGGGGTTTTCAGCTGTATTCTTTCCCCAGTACATACTATGTTGATATGTGTGATTGATGTTTCAATGTGCGCATGTGATTGTTTCTTAATTCCGCAAATTGATGATCAATGGTAGAGGAGGTTATGTATTATGCATGCATTCCGCAAATAGTGTATAATCAGGATAATCTCTATGAATAAGTGTTATATTATTCAAAATTTATACATGGTATCAGAGCTAGATGATTTGTAGAAAAAGTTCTACATGGTATCGGAGCGAAGTTGATCATCAGATCTATTATTCAGAAAGTGATTACATTTTATTTCTTCAGGCAGAGTCTGTAATCGGGCCAGGTAGCCTCTGGATTCATCCTTCTTTTGGAAGGTGAGATATCCGGTAAATTCCCATACAATCAATCTCCGTACGAGAAATACTTTATTCTCACGAATTTTAGATCAGAAGCGATTGAGTTTGGAGCTGGTGGAATTCGAATTTGCAGCAATGATTTCTTGGTGTCGAAGTTGAAATGTCTTTCAATGGATTGCGATTGGAGTATGCCCTTGAAGGCAACTCGAATTATATTACATGGAAAGACAGGATGGAGGCGGTGTTAGATGACAATGGGTTGAAGGAGTTCATAGAGGCTGAGGTCCCAAAGCCTACTGATGCTACTCACGTTGAGGCTTGGCAAAAGAAGACAACAAAGTGTCGAAGGATTCTGTTGGAGGGCGTGAAGGATCACATTGTATCCAGCCTACATGGAAAGGCTTCTCCATACTTGATGTGGAAAGCGTTGACAGATTTATTCCAAAGCAAGAGCGACTAGAGGAAGTTGGCGCTCAAGGATAAACTCAGAAACATTAAGTGTGAGAAAGGAGACAGTATGCCCAAGTATCTCACGAAGTTCACCCAATGCCGGGATGAGCTGGGAAGTGTGGGGGTGACTGTCGATGATGAGGACTTGGTGAGCTTGGCTCTCCTTGGTCTTCCGAAGAGTTGGCATTCCTATTAGGACTCTGTCAATGGTCAGGAGAAATTGCCAGGATGGGAGAGACTTTGGTCTGATCTTGTGCAAGAGGAGATCAGGCGGAATACCAAGGACGGATCTTCATCAAAGGCATCTGATGAAGAAAATTGCACTTTGGCTGCCAAAGCAAAGAAGGGGAAGAACAAGAAAGCTTCTCATTCCGGTGCGAAAGGCAAGAAGCAGGACATGTCCAAGGTGAAGTGCTTTCACTGTCACCAACACGGACACTATGCCACAAATTGTCCGCAGAAGAAGAAAAATAAGCAAGCTACTGGATCTGTAGCAGGAGAGGCCTTAGCCTTGCAGTTTGAGCTAGATTTTTTGCTGATCGCATGCTTGGTATCAAGTGTGATGGGATCGGTATGGTTCTTGGATAGTGGTGCATCTTTTCACATGATAGGAGATCGAGATTTGTTTTCTGATCTGGATGAGAAAGATCTTGGAGTGCACATCGAGATGGGCGATGATGGTAGATACAGTGCGACCGATATCGGTACCATTTCCTTTGAGAGGGAGTCTGGTAAACCCTTCGTATTGAAGGAAGTGATGCATGTTCCAGGATTGAAGAAGAATCTTATCTCTGTGGCGATGTTAGAAGACAAGGGATATGATGTTGTTTTCAGCGAGGGAAAGGCTTTCCTGCGCAGTAAGACAACTGGAGAAACCCAGAAGATAGGGGTTCGAGTCAAGAACCTTTATCAATTGCATGTAGATGGCTGCGCAACAATGGCATGCAAGGCAGAAGGATTGGTGAGCCGGGATGATGGCGAGCTGTGGCACCAGAGATTGGGCCACCTTCACCATGGAGCCTTGAAGATACTGCAACAAATTTCTACTGGGCTTCCTAAAGGCACTCTTGCACAGTCAGATCAGTGCAAGGGGTGTACTTTAGGGAAATTTGTGAAAGCCACCTTTCACGAGAAGGATAGTCACGCCATGACGATTCTTGAGAGAATTCTCACAGACGTGTGTGGAACTTTCTCAGTAGCTTCGACAGCAAAGCACAAGTACTATGTGATCTTTGTTGATGATTTCTCTTGAAAGTGCTGGATCTTCTTCATGCAGAAGAAGAGCGAGACATACTCAAAGTTCTGTGAGTTCAAAGCATTGGTCGAGAAGGAATCGGGGAAGAAGGTGAAGGCTCTTAGGAGCAACAATGGTGGTGAATTCATCTCTGGCGAGTTCAAGGACTTCTGCAGCACATAAGGGATTCGAAGAGAGCTCATAGTTCCCCATAACCCACAACAGAACGGGGTTGCTAAGCGGAAGAACAGAACAATCGTGGGTGCTGCATGGGCGATGTTGCATGATCAGGGCTTACCCCTTCACTTGTGGGTGGAGTCTTGAAATACTGCAGTATATGTGCAGAACCGTTGTCCTCACAAGATACTTGGCATGAGTACACCCGAGGAGGCTTATTCTGGTAAGAGGCCTGATATTTCCCATTTGAGGATTTTTGGTTCTCCTGTTTACATGCATGTGATGAAGGATGCCAGGAAGAAGCTGGAGCCAACCGCAGAGGTTGGGATATTTGTGGGGTACACTGATACGCCCCACAACTATCGTGTGTATTTGCCAGACAATCGCAAGACTGTTGTGCGACGGGATATCAAATTTCAGGAGGAGAAAGCCATGAAGTGTTCGCTTGAGAGGGAGCCACACTTGCATGTAGATGAGGAGCTATTAGTTCCTAAGGATGAGCTTCAGGATGTGGATCAGCCACAAGATGAAGTTCATGGAGTGGAAGAGACCACTCATGCAGCGCCAACCATCAGAGGGTGAAAGCGCACTACAGAAGTTGAGCGACTGGCTCAAGATGCAGAGAAGGTTGTAGGACCACCTATAACACAACGCAGACAGAGACAGTCACCTAATCGGTACACTGGATACATGGCTCTTGTGAGCAAATGTGTCATGAATGAGCCATCCTCTTTCGAGGAAGCTGTGGAGGATCCCGCATGGGTAGATGCCATGGTGGAAGAGTATGATTCGATTGTCAGAAAAAGTGCATGGGAGATTGTCCCAAGACCGGAGGGGAAATCAGTGGTGGGTTCGAGATGGATCTACAAAGTGAGGCAGCACAGTGATGGACTATTTTTTTCTTAGGGTAAGTATGCCCGGTAGATACTAGAGAAGTTCAACATGCATGGCTGCAAACCTGTTGATACTCCTCTTCCTAGAGGTTGGAGGAAGGAGGATGCTACTTCAACGGAGGTAGTGGATGCCACTGTTTATCGATAGTTGGTGGGGTCGCTTATGTATCTAGTTAATACACGACCTGATATATGCTATGCTGTTAACCAACTTTCACAAGCTATGGTTAAGCCAACCAAGCTCTTCTGGAAGGCAGGTGAAGCTATGTGGCTTCATGGATGCAGATTGGGCAGGGAGCCCAACGGACAGAAAGAGCACATCTGGAGGGATCTTCAGTATCGGGTCGACAACAGTTTCTTGGTACAACAAGAAGTAGAGATCCATGGCACTCAGTTTAGCAGAGGCCGAGTATATGGCAGCAAGTTTGGCTGCATGCGAGGCTATATGGATGAGGAAGATCCTGGTTGGGTTGTTCGGGTCACACTTGGAGCCTATTGTGATTTATTGTGATAACCAGAGTTGCATTAAACTCTCGGCTAATCCAGTATTTCATGATAGATCCAAGCACATCGACATCAGGTACCATCATATCAGAGATTGTGTGCAGCGGAGAATCATGTTACTTTCATACATTCCCATGGAGGATCAGGATGCTGATATCTTGACGAAGGCGCTCACCAGGAGCAAATTCGAATACCACAAAGGCAGGATAGGGGTTGCAGATAATCCATATCTTGTTGAGAGGGAGTGTTGAAAATGCAACAAGATGATGGAGCTTAGTGAAAAGAAGTCACCTTCACTAAGTGGGCCCACAGGCTATTTTTGGCGCAAAGTCTATTTTTAGACATATGGATCATGGTCTATGAGTTGCAGGATGCTATTTGTGGATGATTGGTCATGTTGGTAAAAATAGATGGACCTCTATTTTTAGACATATGGGCAGAGTCTATTTTTAGACTGCCAGTCTAAAAATAGAACATTCGAATATTATTAGCTCTTAATAATATTTGGACTATAAACATTATCTTATCCTCTTGCAGCACTTCAGTTCGAGCTACGGATGTGGCACATGAAACTGCCAGAAGGAAATACACTTTTTCTATGGGTTAGTTGAGCTATTGCATGATGGACTTCAGTTAGAACTCAAGTGATTGAGTTTGGTGGAGTTGATTGAGGAGTTGATGGAGTTGTGTTCAGTTTGACTTAGTTGAACTAGTTGTATTTAGTCTAACTGCCAAATACACTAGTGATGGGTGATGTGAATTAATTATTAATTAATTCACTAATTATTAACTCATAAATCAACTAAATCATACATCAGTTAACTCAGTGCATGGATAGTTCAGTGGAGACAAGTGTTAGAGGTGGGTGAAAGGGTAAGACTACTATCAGTTGTGACTATAGCTGTGCATGAGATTTGCACAATCATGGATTGAGATTTCCAATGAGGATTGCGCAGTACAAGCCAAAGGAATTCGAGCTTGGATTGGATCTATTCTCGTTTTGGATTGCGCAGTAGAGGCAGGCAAACAGTGGAGGAGATTTGAACCTGTGACTTGATTTAGATCTGAGCTAGTTTGTGTGTAGCAGGTGGAGATAGTACTGAGTACTTGTGAGGAGTATTGTGCTATGTATTGTTACATGTTCTCTATCATTATAATATACAGATAGTTGGGGTTTTTCAGCTGTATGCTTTCTCTAGTACATACTGTGTTGATATGTGTGATTGATGTTTCAATGTGCGCATGCGATTGTTTCTTAATTCCGCAAATTGATGATCAATGGTAGAGGAGGTTATGTATTATGCATGCATTCCGAAAATAGTGTATAATCAGGATAATCTCTATGAATAAGTGTTATATTATTCAAAATTTCTACATGTCAAAGCTCCGAGATCGATGTGAATAAGTGAGCTTTGAAGCGTCGAATAAATAAGTTTGAATCTCATGACATGCATGCCACAAATCTAGGAAAAAATGACACTTGGAGGTAAGTTTCTAAAAATATCTTTGCATGTAACCTCCAGTTGCTAAAAATAGCTCCCTAAAATCTAGGGATGCTTTTTGCATGTTGATTTTTCTATTTCGGGAAAAAGTAGCCCATGCATGCAAGTCAAGTTTTCTCGGTCTCAGGTGGAACTTGTCAACCTGAGGGCACATGCAATAATCTACTTGACTGAGGGTAAATTTTGCGCAATTTCCGGGAGGAAGCCGGGCTAGCTTCCTAGAGGAATTGCGCAATTTCTGGGAGGAGCAGCTGACTGTTGCCCAGAATTGCGCAATTTCTGGGCTAAGTAATCCTACTGGGCCAGATTGTGCAGTTTTCACTGGGAAGGTTGACTGACAAGATTGCGCAGTTTCTGAGCCCAACAGGCTGCCAGTTAGATTTTGTGCAATTTCTTGAGGGAGATACTAAGCTAGCAACTGGACCAAGTTCGGGGAAGCAACCTGTGAGGGGAGTGAAACAAGCTATCATGCACATGCTGTCATGTTGCTAGAAAACCAATGAAGCTCATCTACTTGAAAATGCAAGACATGTTGTTGAGGATGGTTCGTAGGGAGGCACCAAAACGAAGCTAAGGAAAAATTTTGGAGGGTGGTTGTAGCAGCTACAATAGGTATATACTTGCATTGCTGATCCAATTTATAATGTTCATCCTTTTGTCATCTTTACAAAATGTGTAGGTTTTATTGCTAAAAATTTAACTAACTACTAAGTAGATTGCTACAAAAAATTGTAAGAATCCTTGCAATATGTTGCTGATAAGATTAACCCACTCTTCAACAGTTCTATAGTCCACATTGTAACTAGGAAGTCTATGATTATGCCAACTTAATTGTTTGTACTTGGAGTCCTACTAATGTCAAAACTATTGTCACCCAGGTGAATGGCGGAAAGCTTAAATACTGTACCAAAAATTTCACATGCCTCTTCTTCATTTTCTCCACTCTTCTACAACCCTTTTGGTTTTCAACTTAAAAGCCTTGGAATGACTTATGCCATTTGTGACAATCATACTATCATAAATACGAGTTTAAGAGAGATTTTTCTTTGATAACAATATATCAACTAAGCAAAGATTATCGAGAGAATCACTTATGGTAACTAGGTTATAGTAACACTAATTTTCTTTTTTTTTTGGATGCGGAAAACACTATAAATGTTACCCGAGGGGAACGGTGTCATTGTACAACTGTATTTCTTGTGTGAAGATGAAAAATGTAGCATTCAATAACTTATCAAAAGAAATCAAAGTCACAATTACTATTATTTCTAGTAAATAAAAAGGCATCATTTTATTACCCAATTCCACAGTTAAAAAATAAAGTTATGTTGTGATCAATAAGGTTGCAAAGAGTGAACAATGACCTGATCAATGGTTTCATACTAATATGGAATAAACACATATTTCTCTTTGAGTGACACTAGTTGTGTGGGTGGCAACTGTTGTTGAGGTTGGCGTAACCTTTCAGGAACTAGATGTCTGTGAGATCGATATGAGTGTGCTTGTTGTTGAGAGTGAATCCTTGACAACTTGTTACCCATCACTTGAAATTAAATATTAAATATTTTGTGAGGTTCAAAATGATGAAAAATAAATAAATGGGAAAATCAATGTCATAGGGTGTAAAAGATGAAAACTAATGTGATTTTTGGCTTGGAGGAGGGCGATCCAAAATTCAAGAGCAAAAACTAATTGTGGATAAGGGCTCTTATTGAAAATGTGAGATTAGAGCATTACCCATGATATCTATGTCATTGGTAAAAACTCAACCAATAGGACCGTATGTAGAGTTGTATTCAAACGTAACACCAACTCCCTGTGTGGATATAACTTCTTAACCAAAATAGGGATAAAAAGCTTTGGAGAGTGGAGAGATTAAAGCAAATAGGTATCATATTCTCATGCCACTAAAGATAAATGAGATGCTAGAAGGGCCTTGCTTGACTAGTAAAGTTACAGAGTTATAAGCCATGTAGTAGGTTCCATTTTTTGATTTGCCCCAATTGAATGGTACATAGTCATACAAAGATCCAAGACTAGTGCAAATATCGAGTGAATTTCGCCAAATAAATGCTCTCATACCCTGACATTTGAGCTGGTAAGTCTCTATCATGCAAAGAAGTATGTATTGTACAATGCAACCCTTAGAAGGCAGTGTACACAAATCATTTAAAAAGAATAAAATAAGGATAAAACCTATTAGAAAGATAAATTAAAATGCTAGATATTGTTGAATGTTCAAAGAACAATTCAATAATTGAACATGACAAAAAGTTTAAAATTACAAATGAGTGATAGATATCCTCACTAATTGAAATGTATTGCCTTATTTTTCCATAGGCTACCACGTACCATCTCTATCTTACCGATCTCCTCACAGACCTTGCAACTTGAACAGATGACACAGGTGAACGATCCGAGCAGAACAATTTATATCCCACCCTTGTTCTTTTCCAATAAGAATCAACTGTGAGAATTCATATATAGATGTCACTTGCACTAATATTCTCAGTTAGTCATAGAAGCATTAGGACTACGAGTTTTGGTAGTGAAATCTCTTATTAACACTTCCATCTCCTACGACTGCTTACCAGAATAAGTCACACTGATTAGTGCTCATACCTTCACTCCTGCGTCCTACAACATAGTTTGTTCAATTTAGGCAACACTGGAGGAGCCTTATGATGCAAAGTCAGCCATGGATGCTCAGAATAGACCTGATGTCGAGGTTAGGGAAAAAGCAAACCACAACCACGGGTATGTAATTTTCTTTGTTTGATTTGTTTAGGGTTGTGGGTCTTCTTCGAATTTGGGGTCTTTATGGATTATAGTCGACGTTGTTTCATAGATGACATGGAAAATGATTTTGGGAACGGGTATTCGATACGGTTGTTGGACGAGGGTTTTAGGCAATGATACAGTGAACATATCAAGTTTACTCAAACCCTTTCTAAGGGAGTAGAGGTTGAGCCCCATGCTGACGCCCGTAAGGAAGATCGACAATTGATATTTTTTATTTTGTTTGTTTGGTTCTAAAATGTGGATGCAAATTAGAGTTTCATTTACTATCAATCTAAGTAAGTAAACTTTGAGGATCATCCAATATATATGGACTTAGAGACAAACTAAATTAAGCTAGGTGAAGAAATACCAAAGCTCCCTTACAGGAGGTCTATTCATTAATATTTCTAACCATCTTAATCAATAAACTAAGAAATGAAGGCATTTAAACTTAATTCAAATTGATTACAGGAAATATTAAAGCTCTCTTACAAGAGACTATTCATTTATATTTCCAGCATCAAGATCTTTAAACTAATGAAATTAAAAACATAAATGAAAGCTTACTATACCAAAACAAGTATGCAAGTGAGGCAATGGGGGCCCTCCATAGCTCCACAAGCACACCTAGAAAGAAGTCAAATGTAGAAGAAAATCCAATCCACTTTATTTATCATCAATTGCAAATTGCAATTACAAGCTCCAAGTTCTACATTCCAAGAGATTCTAAATCTCCATTACAATGATCCTAAAATCTAAAATTACAAATGAAGGACTAAGTTTCTAAATTCTAAGGAAAATTAAGATTACAAATGAAGGAGATAACACTCCTATTTATACAAAAGTTATGATAACAAACTCATAAATGTGGATCCACTATTCCCTCTTCAAATCCACATATCTCTCAACCAATGGTGACACATAACCCTATCCTCCATGATCTTCTCCATGAGGTCCATGATCTTATCCATGAGGTCCATGATCTCCTCAAATTCGAATTTGAACATAGAGTGCCACATAAGGGTGCCTTAGAAGCTTCCTTTGTACCTACAGTTGTCAACAAACTCATTCTAATTGTTAGGTATAAGTATATGGATATTATTTTCTAAAGTTTAACCACAAATTCACTTAAAAATAATAAGAATTAATAATGTTTTGGAAAACACAATGGTAACCCATTTAATGATGAAAGTGAAGCTGATGTTTTGACATGGTGGTGGAATAGAGGTGAGAAAATGTGTGAACGGAATGAAAGTGGATGTATTTTAAGGATAATTCTTAGGCCCAACATACCCCCAAACTGAAGGTATTGGATGTCCTCATGCAATATATTACATTACTTTTTGATACTTGAGCTTTGGCTTAAACTTTGCATAATATCATTTACTTAACTACTTAACTTTTGCAAAGTGTTTTTGATGAATTACAACTTGGTTGGTTCTTGTGTTTCAACCATATTTGGTTTGTTGCATTCAATTTTAATGTATGAACTTTGCATAATGATAATTTGATTTTATTGCAAAGTATTTTGTTGGAATGCATCATGGCTGGTTCTTGTGTAACAACCATGATTATGTTGCATCCAATTAGCTTTTAAGTATTTTTTTACAAAGCCATTTATATGCTCATGTAATAGTGAATACCCCCACACCCCCCACCACCCCACCCACGAGCACCCCCCCCCCCCAAAACTGATGGTTTTGGCAATTTTGTGAAATGAGGAAAGGAAGGTTTTTTTTTCTTCCAAAAATTATCATTCTAGTTTTTTAAGGAATTAAATGGTTAAAAGTTAGAAAATATCATACCTCAACTTACCCTTTCAAAAATGGATGAGAGTTGTGCATGCATGGTTGCAAAATTCTGATCATAGTCTTCTTCACTTCGCTGTGAAAATGGTGGATGAAGTCGAAAAAGTGAATCTTTTATTGCTGCTAAATCTGTTGCTGGATCTTCTGCTGAATGTTCAGAATCTGCTGCTGAATATGGCTGAAAATGTATAAGGCTTGGAAGGTATACAAAATTTAGAATTTACACTTCCCCCTAGCCTTATTTCTTTACTTGTCCTCAAGTCATTTACATCAAAAACTACAAAGTAATGAAAGTTATTCTGCTTCGTCTGCTACAAAATGATTGGTCTTCAAGTCTTCAACGAAACCAGCTCATTGGCACAATTCTTGTCATGTGAATAAATGTTTTGTTGTCGAACATAACAAGAAATTGTTAACTTAGTGGCCTTTGATGGATGCCACTAGTCAACACGAGAGCTCCCATATTTGATGTGGATGAGAGTCAAGATGCCCAGAACACATCTTTCTAAGTATGAATTATTTGTTGTTGTTGAATACTGAGAAAATCCGACGAACAAGGGACATTAATGTAATCCATTGTTTATCAGCATGATAGATTGCCCCTAAGGCATGCAAGCTTCAAGGTGTTTTTAGAAAAATATTTAGACTCAAGGAATATGGACTCAATGGTGTATGGAAGCAAGGTTTTATTTGTAGGGGTAGGAAAAATGAAACTGACAATGAATAAGACACTGACAATGTGTTGCGCCAAAGTGGAACAAAAAGCTTGTAAATGAGCTTCATTGCTTTTATTGGTGGGTTAGGATTGAAGAAAATGTAGTGAAGTGTATGTGGATAATGAGAAATGGATAATGACTCTTGCTGGGAAAAAGTGAATTATGGCATGTAAAATCTCAAAAATAGAAAATATGCTCATTAATTCTGGAATTTTTGCTAAAAGAGATGAGTTTGAATAGCGTTGACCAGCCACCTGTAGACTTCAAATTCAAGAGTGGTTAGGTATTTCACCATCCTTGGACATTTATGAACAAACCTCAGATCTTCGAATTTGTTTATTTGTCATGAAACATGTCAAACCATTAAGCTATTACAGGAAGTTGCAAGAACTTGTAATTTTCTGGAAATTTTGTTTATGATCATGAATTTGTTCTTTAGAATTTCTCATGGAATTAGTGTTTTCAAGACCAATTAGTTTCCTTGTTAGATGATCTTTTGTTTTTGTTTTTCTTGTTCTTGAATTTAAATGTGCATTGTCTGACAATGTTTGTGGGCACTTTACTGTATTTTTATGTAGAGGTTCGGAAAAAATACGATCAGCCACAGGGATTCAAGGTGACAGAGAAGAAGGGCATACATGACTGCTTTCCCTAGTCATAGTCGTTCTACCCTAGGTGGAGTTGGAGGAACTACTACATAGGTGGATTAAGGAAGGAATGGATGACTTGCAATATTGTTCTCTATTTTGTTTGTGTAGGTGTAGTTAGATAAGAAGGTTGGATATCATATTTACACTTCAGGCTATACACTTTAGGTTTAGAAAAATCCAATGTTTAATTTGGCTCTGGTTTGACAGAGAGGCGATGCGTCATGTTCAACTCGGCCTGGGAGGCCCCATTGCCAAACACTGGTTACTGGCACTACTCTGAGACGACCAAGAAAATTTTCCGGGATGGAGCCGCTAGAATTTATCCTCATTTCATCATGTATGCTTTTACCTACCATCTCTATTGACCCATGTATTTCATCCCACCTATCTGGACTCTGGATCCACTATCTCTATGGACCCACATTGACCCACGTGGAGCAACATGACGTCATCCAAATCTCTAGAGTGGAGGACGAAGAATATCTATAATGTCTATAAGAAAAGCCTTACAATAAGAAACCTATCGATGTAACTGTGTTGTATTTCAACAACTAATCCAGTTGCTTAGTTATTCTAGATACTTAGTTTCATTAATGTAGTAACTATGTAATTGAATAAGACACTCTTTTTTATCTAATGTTTGTGAGAGATGTTAGCAACCACTTGAATAATTAGCAATTCTTCAAGTGTGCAGTTGATTCCTATCGTTTAATGGATTTCCTATTTAGTTAAACTAGGAATTATTGCTTATCTATTAGATAGAGTGGAAGATACATAGATTGGGATGGAAATCATATTGAAAGAAACAAAGAGATAGAGCTTAGGTATAAACATTTTATGAATACAAATATAGTTTCTTCTCTTTTATATGATAATTTAATGATTGAAGTAGACTAATAAATATAAACCTTATTCAACACCTCACTCCATAAAGAAAAGACTTACTCTACAGGAAACTAGTGTTATAAACATTTTTCAGCACCTCACTCCATAAAAAAAAGACTTACTCTTCAACACCTCACCCCATAAAGAAAAGACTTCCTCTAGAGGAAACTAGTGTTATAAACCTTCTTCAACACCTCACTCCATAAAGAAAAGACTTACTCTAGAGGAAACTAGTGTTATAAACCTTCTTCAACACCTCACTCCATAAAGAAAAGACTCGCTCTAGAGGAAACTAGTGTTGCTTCTCGTTTTTGCTTATATTTTTATACTATATATTTATATTTTGCATTTGATTTCTTAAATGTTTGTAAAGTTAAATTGCTTTATTTAGTTGTGAAGAGTGCATGTTTCAACAAGCATTAGTTTCATCATTGTTACAAGTCTCATGCTACATACACTATGAATGTATAAATCATTAGTTGTGTTTTCCTATGTGTATAGATTCATCTCAATCATGGATCTAGCAAGCGCCGAGAGGGATCAAATCTTTTGAGGTGCAAACCTCTTTTAGAATGTAAAACCTGAAAAATGGTTTGCACCTTAGAAAGATTAGATCCCTCTCAACTCATGCTAGATCTATGATTGAGATGGAAAGTAAACAAACACACACACCAAAATATATCTTTGAAAAATGGCCAAAACGTAAAATAATAAGACTGCCTAAAATGTTTTAACCATAAGAATTTAACACATTATTGACATTGAAATATTACTTAGCACAAGATATTGAAATATTTTATTATTAATATATATTTTTTAAATTCCACATATTAATTTAATATTAAGAATTAAATGAATCATGCATCTCCCACTTATCACTTTTTTTTAAAGTAGTAATTGATTTTTTTTTTTTTTATTAACTTTAATAACTTCTTTATAGGATTGAAATATTTTATTCTGGTTCTATATCTCACACTCATATGAAGATAAAGATGATACTAAAATAAATTAATTAACATGGGTATTCAATATTCAAATGATTTGTCCTGTATTGAAATATTTTTTAAAATATCAGAATTATACATCTCCCTCTCCTCTCGTACTAAAAAGTGAAAATACAAGATTTTAATAACTTTATCTCTTTCTAAAGTTGATATAAAATTATGTTATTTTACATGGACATCTAAATATTTTATTATGGATTAAATTTAGAGTGAAATATTTTGACATCTTCTTCTGGGTTGTAATATCAATAACAAAGTGAGCACAATGAGAGTGGGATTATTGATGTTTTATAATACTTATAATTAAAAAAACCAAATACATATATTCATTTTTTTCAAGGAAATATCTGGAAAAATCCACCCGAGGGGACCACATCTTGCTAGCTTATTAGCAGAGCCTAACCCTGAGGGCATCGAGGATAATTGACCCAATGACCTCTCATTAGCGAGGTGCTCTAGCAATGAGAACTCAACCAATTGAGCTAACCCTCGAGGCTAACTTTCCATTTTTATTTTTTATTATAATGAACATTACTTTTTTATTTGGAAAATATCATATTTTTATTTTAAAAGGGACACATGTCAACTCCAAGTTAAGCACAAATAAAATCACACATTGCCTTCATACTGGATTGTAGAATGCATCTCTCAACGCAATTATAGTTTCTTGCCTTCCAGCTAAATATAATTGGATTTATAGTTATTAATAGCATAATTAAAATGTCTATCTAGCTTGTGAACACCTAAGCTTTTGCATATGTTTTGCATGACATCTCACAATCTTCATAAGCCCTCGGTTGATAATTAAGCGCACTAATAAACTGGATTCCATAGTAGCAATTAATAGGGCATATACTGAGCCTATCATTAATGACATTATTGTTGAGGAGGTGTCAAAGTATTATGGATTTTTTTATTTAGTTGGAATAAATAACACATGGTATGGGTATTTACATTGTACAAATAATTGACATCCCTCTCTGTAACATCTCATACAAGGTGTTTTGCATGTAGAATTTGTAGAGGCATATAGATGCATGGATAGGGCTATAAATCGAAGATCATGAGCATATGGTGTAATAAGAACCACTCATGGAGTTAACCCATCTACAGGTAGACAAGGATGAGGACAAAGTTCAAGGAAAAAAATTCATACTTAGTAAGGTCATAGAGGGAATTCCAATCCTAATCTAAATAAAAAATTTCTTCTGTAGCAGAAGCATAGTTTAATACTCACATTGAAGGACTAATGCATATTAAGGAGTTGAATAGTGGATAACCTAATTCAAAATCCAAAGTCTCCACAAAATCCAGTTTAGGAACTAGCATATTCTAAAGTATCAATTTTTTCTCATGAATCAAGAGCATATAAGGGACCACCTCTTAAGGATACTATGATCACCATCATGGTAGCTAAAGACAAATATTATTCTAACATCACCTTTAATTTTCCAATATAATACCCCTGGTAAGAGGCACCCATCAAAAATATTTCTCCTTTAACTCTTCCTAATTTTAATGATTTATCTAGTGACGACCCATATACTTTCCTTTAGTGTTGAAGTTATGATTATAGTACAAATGCTAAAAAGTTGGAATTGTTTCTCACCATAATAAAGAATATAGCACTTCACCAATTTATCAAACTCGTTGATCAAATAATCCATATATGGGATGATGAAACAAGAATTCCTCAAGGAGTTTTAGGACTATTGTAAAGAAAGAGATCCCCATGAGGAAATATTTAAGATGATTCAAAAAGAGGATGAAAATTTGGAAGATTATGTGGAATAATTCCAATATAATTTGCAGAAGCCCAAGCAGAAGAAAGTGGACAAGGGCACTTTGCAAACCATCCTAATGAGAAAAATAAGAGATGATTGCTTTCACATTTTGAACTTGATTGGAGAAGGAATCATTTTTCCAAGTAAGTTATGATCAAATCTATGAATTATTTAAAATATATTCATGCAAAGCTTGTAAATATGGGAAAGGTCCTAGAGATATTGCTACCAAAATTACTAAGTCATCTAGAGGAGAAGCCACTTGTGCCAAAATCAATAATTTGTTGGAAATTTTTAGAATTCATATTCTTAGTTCTTTAAGTTCATAATTTGACACACTATAGGTTAAGAAGAAATAGATAGAAGCCAATAAACAATTATCCATATTTTGATGAAAGTGAAGAAAGAATCATCCCTTATGGGAGTGCCCATTGAATAATGTCAAAGCATGTGGCATCTATGAGAATAATAATTCCGCTCACAGATGCTAATTTTTGCATGAATTAAAGGTTGTATATCAAGGAACTAACAAGGAAAATGAGTAGATTTATTTCATTCCTACAAAACAACCATGACAACATGATAACTAGGTTTAATTAAGACCCTTCTTAGTTTTATAATTTATTTTGGACTAACCGGAAAATCCTCCACATCCCAATATCCTTATATGTATTGAACAAAATATCCACAACAACCGGCCCAAAATTATCAAGGGCTATAAGGGTGGCGAGGCTTTTATTTTCAAAAGCAACAACAACAACGTTGCTCCATAATTTTCTCAACAACAACAACACCAATTACTATAACAATAATAACAATTACATCTAGCTGCTAATAGTCCACTACTAATACCACAACTACGTGCACAAGCAACACATAATCCAAATTCTAAAACAACTCAATCCACTTACACTATTGTGTTGTGTAATTTTCCTGCTTTCTCTATTTCCCATGTTGAATCTTAATGAGTACACTTAAGATCAAGGAATATTCTCAACAATTGAACTACTTTCATCTCGACAAAGGGGAAGAGGATATTAAAAACCAATAAGAAAATCAATCCACCAATCCTTCTCCAAACACTTCACAAATTACTTCACAAGAAAGTTCAACTCAACCACACTTTATGATTGTATCATTACCCTATTATTTAGAGAGATTAAAAATTGAAAAACCTCTTGTTCAACCTTAATTTGACTTCCTTGGGATGTTGAAGAATGTATGTGCTCTATTATTTATGGGCACCAAGAATGTGCAAGTTTATGCTAAAAATGTATAAGGATTGGCCTATAAGAAATCAGGCAGGAAGAGGAAGATTCCCCACCTGTCCAAGTAATTGGTCAACAAATAATTGGAATGGTTATTACCAACAAGTATATAAATCTTTGCATCCCTATTATTGATGTGTACATTAACAATATTTGTATTCTTAAAACTCTAGTTGACCCGAGATATGCCATAAATGTTATAACTACAAAAACCATGGAAAATTTTAAATTGACTAATTTATGACAAACTCAACAATTCTCCAAATGGATTATCAATCCATTGTCAAAATTGAGGGTGTCATAGAAGATATAGTTATATCTATAGATTATTGGGATTATCCATTATAATTTATGGTTTTGCAATCAAAATATAATCTTGGAGGTTACTCATTAATTTTGGGTAGGCCATTGTAAGCTACCATAGATGCCTTTATTGGTTGAAAATCTAATGACATGAATATTTCTCATGGAAACTCTACCAATAAACTCACCTTATATCATCTTGCTAAACCAATATTCGATCATTTGTGTGGGTAGGAAATGGGAATAGTGACAATTAAAATATCTAACAATTGTTTGAATTTTATGAAAATAAAATGTGTACCAATTTTTTCAATGTATGATGTTTTGAGTAGACACTCCACCCATCATTAGGGACAACTAAAGATATATTGTTTGAAAGGAATGTTGAGAAATGAATATAGAGGAAAGGGCCACCATATTACCATCAAAGAAAATGAAAAGAGGTAAAAAAGAAGAAGAGTAAAATACTTAATTAGTAGAATAGTCATTGTGTAGAATATAATAAATTAAAATGTACATTAATAAATACATTATAAAATGGCCCAAAGGGGTTGGATCCAATGGTAGAAAACGAGGAGTTTTTCACCATTGGGCAAGGTTCAATTCTCGCGAGGGCTTCCATGGAGCCATGGGGGCACCTTGAGGTAGTAGTCAAACATGTGGTTACACCCAGAGATACCATATTAAATGGTTTTGTACCTGTGCAAACATAAGTGGATCAAAGCTCACCCCCATCTCCTCCTTTAAAATTTAAAGGATATTATCTTGAGTGGTTTGTTCAACAATTCATTTCCCCAACTGCATGGCTTCAACTCTATAGAGAAATATTGCAATTGGCAAGTTTGTGGCATTTATGAATTGTTCAACAATTCATTTCCCCAACTGCATGGCTTCAAGTCTATAGAGAAATATTGCAATTGGCAAGTTTGTGGCATTTATGAAATAGTTGTATCTAGTATAATAGTGGCAGTCAAAAGTCTATAGAGAAGTATTGCAATTGGCAAGTTTGTGGCATTTATGAAATAGTTGTATCTAGTGTAATAGTGGCAGTTGATGTCTATAGAAAAATATTGCAATTGGCAAGTTTGTGGCATTTATGAAATAGTTGTATCTAGTGTAATAGTGGCAGTCGATATATTGAAGTTATCGATTATCCATATATTCTCTTAAAAAATAGTAGTAGTAAAATGATAATGAATATTGGTTGAGGATAGCCTTAGAAAAGGATATCCATCAACTTATTGTAATTAGAGACTCCATGATAACAATCCAAAAATTCCACCAAAGTAAGAGATCACTTGGGAAAGATCAAACTCCATTAATTGCAAGAATATGGATGTAGATACAAAAGTTTGAAACCATTAGTTTTTATCATATAAAAAGGGAAAACAATCCATCTGTTGATGAACATGCCAATAAAGGAGCAAATTTAGAAGAGGGAACATTATCCAAGATCAAGGCAATCCTTCTTTTATTCATATTCCATGAATCTAGAGTTATCATTCATAGGAAGGTTAAGGCCCATTAAATGTCTAAACAAGTGGATAATATAACTCGTTAGTATATTTATTATTGTCTCTAATCCTGGTTATATGATAAGACAGGTGGTTCGGACATCAAGTAGGCATATTTATTGGGAAGTGCCTCCCAGATGACGAGCCTTATTTCCACCCCTATAGGAAATTTAATGCCCGACTCTTACAGTACCTTCCATAGGGCATTTAATGCTCTTATGGAAGCTGGTTCATCATACGACCGCCTCATCATACATGGCCATGGGCAGCCATAGGAAACATCTTTTGATTTTCCGGCAACATTTTTTTTCCGTGCGACCTCGTTTTCATTTCCCAGAAGTCTGATAATGAATAGCTCGAGACAACTTAATTAAAGCACAACATTTAGTGATACTTATCCCATGTGGCGCTCTATTTGATATTTGAAATTTGAAATTTGAGCGCGAGTGTCCTGCGTACCGTGTCATACCATTGGCGCGCATACCATCCATACATCACTCATTTTGAATTTTGTAATTGGGTTTGAATTTTGAAACTCGCCGAAATACTAATATTTTAATTTATTTGCTCAACATCGGCTCCCGAAAGCGTCTATAGGAGGTCATTCTGGTGGTGCCCAAATTCACCATGGATATCTCAACCGTCGGAGAAGAGAGATGAACGACATTAGTCGCAGCTTTCTTTTCATGTGCTCTTCATTCTGGTGATTGTGGCGTTGTTTCTTACGTTGTCTGAGTACATGACCTACGAATCAGCGCTGGAGGGTTTGATGGATTAGCTCATCATGGTCCTCATTCTGTGCTCAGCGAGTTGCGATCTAGTCCTCAGCTTCCTCCCAAAAAATTGATCACCCGCCGTGGCTGAGGGTCGCCCAGAGGAGGTTGTCGTAGTCCAGATAAAAAACTAGCATGTCGCAGGGGCTCTGCCTCCCCAACAGTACCGTCGTTGCTTTTATTTCGAACGTGATGTGCTACGGGATCACATTGTTGGCGACATAGTTGAGCAGGGCTTGGGCCACTACTTGGGAAGGTTTTCGTAGGTGGGAGGGCTTTGGGTGCATCAGTCCTCGAATTGGGGATTCATAAATCTAACATTTAAGCATCAGTTTCATAATTTGTCAAACAATTGTAATTATTCATGTGTTGCTTGTAATTATTCAGGTGCTTCTCGATATGGGCTCTTTACATGTTTTTTGTGTCTGAATGTGTGTTGTTTTGGGACAATAACTACGTGTATCAGGATCAAACTTCTCGAGATAGAATCTTCTAAAGATGAACAATCTTCTACATTTAGTGAAGGAGTGTTGTCCTTTGCTGGAACCACCATTTAAAAAAATTGACAAAGAAAGAGAAATAGGCAGAGAGTTGAATACGTTTGAGTCCTTCCATGACGATGATAAATGATTATTTATGCTACAGTGGTTTTCTACAGAAACGTTGGAAGTATTATTTTCGGAGTGTGTTTGCCCAAACCTTCAGTCGCTGTATTTGCCGCAATGTGGGAAATTGACGCAAATAGGAGGGCTTTGTGGTATGTTAAAAATTCAACGTCTGGATGTTTGGGAGTGTGTAAGAATAGAGGAGCTGCCACTACCACATCTTGAGATGTTGATATCCTTGGAGGAATTGGATGTTTCTGGATACAAAATGCTAAGGATCATTCCAAGGTTGGGGCAACTCAAGAAGCTCAGGACCCTATATGTTGTTGGATGCAATGAGATGTTAGAGTTGTCTGTCACAAAGAATTTAATGTTGTTAAAGAAGGTTCATGCTTATAACTGCCTGCGCAAAACACTGAATGCTGCTCTGGTATTAATCATATGATGAATGGAATGTTTACAATAATTTCAACGAACATAATATTTATGTTTAACTATTTCATGTATACTTAATACATTAAATTTCAATATTTAAATATATACTTAATACATTAAATAGTAATATGAAATGTCTTGGAGGCTTGCTTTACGCATATGACATGATGGAAAGATGAATGGTTTTCAAAATGAAAGAATCACCCAAAACGTGATTTAAAATTAAATCTCATTTGTGAACTTTAAATTAGTGATCTTAATACTTTGCAATGCAACTCGATATATCTGTGTAAAAGATGATGGTCAATCTAAGTTCTCATCCCGACTTAATTTTTCCTATGAGTGACGATATCAGTGGACCTTTAAAATTCTCAATGATACGAGCGAAATCCCCACAAAAGAATTTCTCGTAGGGTTGATTGGTCACGCACGCCATTCCCAAGAGATTCACGCCATCCCCAAGAGATTCCTAGTTGGACAAATTTGGAGCATTTAGAAATGGCAGATTTTATTAAATTATTATTAACTATATCTTAATATTAATTTAAAATCATTTAAAATTTATAATAATATTTTCTCAATAATTATAAAATAAAAATTTAAAAGATTAAAAAATGATTGAAATATTTTTGAAAAGTTTAAGATAATGATTTTAAAATTTTAATTAAAAAAATGATAAAATATAATTATAAATTATTTATTAAAGTAAAACATATTATATAAATAGAAAATAATTAAGGTATTATATGTATTTAAATTGGATTAGGAAAATTATGGAAAGAAAAATGAGCAAAATTGTTAGTGATTTCCGGAATAATAATGTGTAACATGTGTGATTTTGACAACGTTTTGGATGGTGACTCCATCCATCATTAGTGACCATACAACTGTGTGTGGTCTTTGATGATGGACGAAGTCACCATAAAAAACGTTGACACATCACACAGTTACACAGTGTTATTCTGGAAATCACTGACAATATGACAGTGGAAGTCTCCAATCACTCAAATTAGTAAAAGTTATATACATAAAAGAGGAGATTGCAATTTTTATTTTAAGAAATTTTATGAATTTTTTAAGTTTATCAATGCTTTAGATAATGATAGAACAAGAAAATAATTAAACACTTATACAAAGTAATTTTCAAAGGATGTATTTTAACGTTTATTATAAAGTGAGAGGTTTTTACTTAGAAACATACAAGTTTGGGTTAAATGTTTTGTAAAAGGTAAGTTAGGGATATCAAATATTATTATACAAAAGTCTTAAAAAAATAATTAAAAAATTTGAATCTCTTCTTTTACATTTGCATGCTCTTCAATTCTACAATGGAGAATTGTCTTCCTAAAACATGAACTCATAACCTTATTGTTCTTATTCTTAAGGAAAGCAAAAAAAGAAACACCTCTATTTATATGATCATTATGGTTAATCCCTTTGGTAGCTAAGTTATATGGGATTATAATTATAAAAAAAAATAACATATAGCTAAAATTTGAGATAAAAGAGGTCATCTAAAATGAATGTACTAATAACCATTTTGAGTTGACTTTTCTATTATAAATGGTGTACAAGAATGTTATTGCTAACTTCAATAATACAAATGGTCGGTTGAAAGAAATATGGAAGAGTGTTGGTTGCACTATATGACCCAACATTTAATGTCAATCTACAGTCCATAGACTTCAAGACGCAACATTGGAAATGTTGCATAAATACTTTAGAAACCTGCAAAGCCAAATCCTAATCTCCTCTATAAATTGTTCATTACCATTCTTGAATTCTTGCAAACACTAGTCAAACCCTTTTTCTAATCTTGCAATCATAGGCATCCATTAGAAGTGAAACCCTAACTACTGCAAATACTAATCTTTCAGTCTACCAACATTTGAAAGCAACCCTTAACTATTAACAATTGGAAAGAAAAACCTAACTACTGATAATTGAAAGGCAAACCCTTAACTATTGAAAATTCGAGAGAAAACCCTAACTATCAAAATGAAAACCCTAGCTACTAATTAATTGGAAACTTGAGCATCGACTGAACAAATGTAAAGGGTGTCTTTGAAGGGAAAAATAGTTGAGCTCCTAGTCAATCCACGCACTATAAAATATTCCCACACTCAATGCATAACTCTAAAGCAAAAGAAACAACTAAGTCTATTGTGATCCTGCGCTAGGTCCTATTGCAATCTATATTTGTGTCAAACAAAAGAAAGATTCCAAATTTATTCTAGACACACATCGGTTGGTCCATTATAAAATATGTGCAAACTATGCAAAACACCATATGCATGAATAACAAGGTCCCTACTTAGTTTTGACACATAACACTTGTAAAACTTCATAAAAGTTGCGTGCAAATCTACTCACACTATTCTTCAATTTGATATTTAAAAGTTTCAAATATTTCTAAGAAAAATCAATCAAATATGAATTTTAGAAGATAACGTGTTGCTCATAAAAAGGACATAGGAAAGAAGTAATTGTATAATCCGTAAGAGCATAAATCATCACTTTGTTCACAATGAAAAATTTGCAATCTTATAAATAATTGAATCCCTCTTATAAACAATTCCTTTGACACATGTCAGACAACACATCACTTATACCACCATTGTTATGTTATGTTTGAACTCAATCAATAACTCCAAGTCACATCACAACTTGTTTTACCATTCAAATAGTGGATTTCGATGGATCTAATATGAGTTGTGTTAGATGGAATGTCTCAGGATTGAAACCATAATTGGAATCCTCAAGAGATTAATTCTTTTCAAAAAGGAGGCAACACATTATACATTTAAAACATCCTTGTCATTGACTGTCATAAACCAAGAAACATGTACATAAAATATATTTTAGAGCACAAAAATAGATAAATCAAAGAGAAATCCATGTATCAACTCAACCAATAATAATGAATACAATCCAACTCTCATCATCATTCAACAATCAGTTTTCAGTTACAATAGATTTTTGATAACCTAAATCTTAACAGACATGTTGCGCTTATACAAAGAGAACTTTAAATCTCAATCAAGATATTGTTCGTTCTTATGACATTAAACCCTAAATCTCCTTAGATCCAACATGCCTTATATTCTCATTCAATGGAGCAATCCAGATTGGGACTAAATATCGAAAACTTAAGCGATGGATCGTAAGAAAACAAAATATATGTTGGTTTGATCATTACATATAAACAATGTTTGATGTAGCTTATAGATATCATTACATGAAAATATATTACAAAAGTGAATTATATGTGCAATTCTTGCCATGGAAATGCATCATGTTTGTAATCTCAACACTCCCAGATGTGTAAATGTAAAGAAAACATAGAATAAAGACTTATCTACCGGAGAGTCAGAGTGTGTAGTTTTCACACAGGGAAACCTCTAGATCTGAGATCAAACACACAAGTTAGCACAAAAAATGGATAAATATCAAACATTAATAAAAAAATCTGAAACCTAGCTAAATGAATGCAAAAGATGGAGGACAACGAATTGGATTGGTGAGCCTAGCCAACAACTTGTGCCTCCTATAGAAAATTTATATAATAAAGAATCTTTAATTCCTCAAATGCACAAAAAAATGTAGGATAGAACCTAGAATAAAACTTTGTATTAGATCTTCTCAGTCTATACATCATGTCAATTTCTTAGGTCCAGTTGACTAAAGATACATCTATAATAATACCACCTGCATTAGGCACAAACCATAGCTTGGATTTTATAAATTTTACAATACATCATTGGGCTTCAAACTAGCCAGTTGAATGCAAAACAAAATAGATAAGAATAATAATAGCTTGTGCTTGAAGGAAAGTATGGTGCAACCAAAAAGTAAACAAGGAAATCGCAAATCTACTACGAGAAGAACTATAGAGTAGTTCCTTCTTCCTCGATCTGGAGCTAGTTGTAATCATTATGCTCACACTTTGACCTTGATCTAACTCCAAAAATATCTCTAACATGTGTACACAATATTGATTAACCACTAGCCCTCGTGGCATACTTCAATGACCAAAGCAGTCCACGCATCCATTTCCTTGATGCATGATCTATATACATAGTACGAGAACTGCACAACCTTTGTTACTGACTTATAAACAATCATAAATCTTGGAAAATACATACAAGCGAAGGTATTTTTAGATGAAATGCAAATTGAGCACAAATCTTCACTATTGCATGAAAAATTATGTGGAAGTGTGAGGTAGAGGTTCCAAATTCATAAAACAAGGGAACAAAATAGGGTATCATAGGGGAAAAAAGATGTATTAAATATGAAAGTTCTGGGGCTTGACAAATAGATGGCCAATTCAACACTGTTTGAACAATTTTTCAGTGCCCTCCTTCAAATTATATGTTGTGGTGATTTACAAAGATGGGTGGTGTTGTCGCTTTTAACGACATCTGCAACACGGTGCTTCAGGGGACATAGAAAGTTTCCTATAGATAACCTCTGGGTTTATTGTAGACAAGTGCCTAGGACATCTTAAAGGGAGGAGTGCATGGAAGATTTTAAATGGGGGCTTTCAGTTGCACTCCAATTGTCATGTAATTAAAAGATAATAAAGGCGGCTTGGTTCAATAGGCCTTCATTAAGGTAGACTCAAGCCAATACATATATCCAAATGTAGGGGTTAAATTGGGGTGACCTCGTGGTTCTCATTATTAGCCCTTTGCACTAAAAAACATTACAAATTATGCGAGCTTCAATATCCCTTAGCCCCTTATGACTACATCAACTCTTAACTAGCGTTACAAAATAGACTCTTCTAAAGTCTTTTACATCACAAACACATGGCTATCCCATTTTCCATGAATAATGGGATTTGACGCAACGTCCTCCCAAACTATAGGTGTCAAAATAGGAAGGTTAACTTCTGAGTCGCAAATTTTTTGCATACGGACTCTAATTAACGCGATTCATGCACCGTTGGAAATGTATTTGTGTGTTGAGTAGCATGAAAAGGTGCGAAGCTGAAGTGGTAAATTTTTACCCCCCAAAAAGGTCATTTGATGCCTCAAAATGTTCCGAGAATGTTTTAGACCCCGTTTCACCAAACTGGGTCCCATTGGTAAAAAGGGTCCTATGAGCTGATCTCTCCACTTTTTCCACCTCAAATGCATCGATATGGATGAAAAACAATATAATTATCCAATCCATATCACACCTCCCCATTTTTGGAGGATTTTGGTCCCCAATTTGTTTTACTAATTGAGGTGAGGAAATTTGTCCTTCCACCTTCTCTCCAGTGTACCATTTAACTTTGCCTTGAAGTTGTCCCTTCAACCCATTCTTACAAAGGTTACGTTGCCAATTTCTTGTAGTTCTAGACCTATTTTTAAAAATTGTATCTTCTGTAAAGTTTGCGTGAGTGTCTAGTGCCAAATCCTCTATGGAAGGTAGGACCTATTCCTCTTCCTGATCTAGCACGGAAGGCTCGTAGAGTTTCAAATTATCTACATTCACAATTGATTAAATGCACAAATATGGTGGTAAACTGAGTCGATAGGAATTATCACCCACCTTTTCGAGTATCTCAAAGAGACATACCTTAGAGCCTTGATTTTCTTGTCAAGCCCCTCCAGCCTCTCCTTGTTCAAATGTATCCATACTCTATCTCCCACCTTGAATGATTTCTCTGTTTTGTGCTGATCATCCCTGACCTTATACTTCTCCTTCGACTTCTACAGTGTTTCATGTACCTTTAGATGGATATATCTCACCTTCTCTATAAGATTTTCAGCCCTCAAACCATCTCCTGTAAGATCTTCCCTCACTCCTTCTTGCTGCCCATATGAAATATCCAAAGGTGAAGGTGGAAAATATCCAAAAAAAGTCTCAAGTGGGGACTTTCCTCTAGAACTGTGGACTGCTCTATTATAAGAATGTTGTATATATACCATAATTTCATCCCAAGTCTTTGGATGCTTCTAGTTATATGCCCTTAGAAGTTGTACCAAAGTCATGTTGACTACTTATGTCTGCCCATCTGTCTATGGATGGAATGTTGTAGATCTCTTCAACATTTTATCTATTTTCTCCCACAATGTAGTCCATATTACACTGAGAAATCTTATGTCCCTGTTTGAAATGATGCTCCTTGGTATCCCAAACTGCACCCAAACTTGTCCAAAGAACAAGTTTGCTGCTTCTTGTCAGTTAATGGAATTTTTACGGGGCATCAAAACACACATCTTTCTGAACATGTCAATACCATGAACATGTAGTCATGTCCCTTCCTGGTTGTCTGTAAACCTCCCACAAATTCCATGGAAATTCTTTCCCAAGGACGAGTAGGTACAGGTAAGGGATGATACAAACCCTGTTTCTTGTTGCTAGGCTTGTTGGTATAGTAAAGCATGCACCATTTTATGAACCTAGCTACATACTCTTATATCCTAGGCCAATACACATACCTTTGCTAGTTAGCCATGGTCTTCCCTACACCAATGTTCCCTGAATCATTGGAGGTGTGAGCCTCTCTAGTTAGCTATAAACGTTCACCTTTAGGAACACGTAGCTTATCCAGCCTATAGAGTAACCCATCCTAGAGATGGTAGTTAATGGTGTTGTCACTGTTAGCTCTACTATAAAATGAAGTTTTTGGTGGATCAAAAACAGGTGTGGCAGTGTTGGTTATGCTTGCAAGGGACCCGCATCAGTCGACCTTCTCCTACTCCTCCATTCTCCTTCTACTTTCTTAACCCCCGCCTTCTCTGTTTTCTTCCAAAGCCCGGCATAAACCCATTTTCTTTAGCTCCCGGGCGCCGAGTTTATACCGTCATGTAACCTTGTTAACCTGACCAAGTGATTTCGCAAGTCCTTTTCACGTCACATCCGACGAAAACACGTGCTTTTAACGCCCCACCGTCTGATCATTTACCAAGAGATCCGACAGCATTCGCTCCTCCCGATCACGTGAGTTGCCCACCCATTAACCCGTGGGGAAAGCGGTTTGCCACCGGTCCCATCTGCCACACGTCAACCGATGAATGGGATCGCGCGGGTTTGTATGAATACCACCACAGTTCCAAAGGCGGTGTGGGGAATACCATTTACCATTGTCCCACCCGTCCCTGCTCATTATCTCCCGCGCATCTTCAGCTCCCGATCATCGTTGGATATTACCGCATGAGATCCTATGGCCCTCATTCATTTCGCCCTCATATCTCCTGGTGACTTCTACAATCCAAATTGCCGCCGTTCATCTATTTCATCCAACGACCTGCGATCGTCTGCCACCCTACCTTCTCGATAGCCCTGGTCGTGCTGTATTCACCGTCCATCTGCGCAATCCGACGGTCAGCCCTGTTCCTCCATTCAATGTGTCCACCCGCCATGAAGTCTACGCTACCTTTGACTGAGCTATGCTTCCAAAGGACAATGGCAAGAAACTACCTGTACCCAGTGCAGTTATTCTTCAACAACTATTTTCAAGAGCATTATGGCCAAAGAGCAAGAAGGATGTGCCTCGAGCGGTTAAATATACTTATCAGTGATGGAGCCTGTTTCATATTATACTCCACCTTATGTAGGAAGGACGGCCAAGCAACAGAGTCTCAAATTAATTTATTGAAGCAAGCAGAGTGCAGCAGAGTCTCCATCAGAGAGTTAAGGTGGTTGGTGGTCCATTATGACCCCTCCACACCTGGAACAATAGAATATCTTTGTAAACAAACTCTATATATACCCAAAAACACGATGTAATGAGGGTTGATGGTTATAGTTTTGATGTAAGGTTCAAATTCTAGAGACTGTAACTACTGTGATACCTGCAGTGTCTAGTCTTAATTTTCAGCTAATACAAGCTTCTTTTGCTGTTAATTGCTCACTTTCCATTTCTGCTATGTTCTAGGCTGTGCCTGTTATGCATTTTTCATTTGCTCTTGATGTTTAGCATTAGAGGGGCTGTCATCCCACTTCTATGTTAGAATCTAGTGTGTATCATTGAATGTGTTATGCAGGTTTCTGTTATCTTAGTGCCAGAGAGTTTCCATCCTGTCTGTGCATTAGGAAATAGATTTGCAGACCTCTTTACTGGTTGCAGCTAGCCATCACATGGTCTTGTGCATCTGCTGGTGTGGTCAGTATTCTCCATGTTCACTTAATCCTCAAACTGTGAGTAATTGGTGGTCTAAAGCCTTGTAGTGTGGGGGTGTTCACCCATGTCTGGGGTTAAGCATAGTAGGAGTGGTTATCTGGCTTGAATATGCATCATTCCTTCCATTCATCCACCTCTTTCCAACATTTTTGTTGAATTTTTAATGTTCCCAAGCATCTCCGAGATACAACCTAGGAGAGTTTCTTGGGGTGATAACATTAATTGGCACCGTTGCCGGGGAGAGGAGATTGAAGCTCAGCTTCCCTGGGAGAACGACACAGTTCCAAGCTTTGATGATAGACAAGGTTTGGACACATATTCTGGTTGTAATCATCTATCTGGCAACTCCATTGGAGGAAGACCAACCTTTGGCGACTCCACATTGTAGTTCTGGCTTAGTTTGTGAGGCATACTCGAAGAAATCCTTAGAAATCACCAACTGAACCAGTTACTGACCCTGAGAAGATTTTTAAACCAAAGAAAACATCATAGAAAGGAGCATCAGGATCAGGTAAGCCCAAGAAAACTTATGCATCTATGAAAGATAAGGCAGTAGTTGAGAATATACAATTTGAAGAAATTGAGCCTAGTGTTGCTAGTGAGAAACTTCCTTCAGAGATTCATATAGCTCCTTGTTCAGTTAGTTCCCCTTTGAATCTCAGTCCAAAGAAAGCTTCCCATACAGTCCATAACATCCCTTTGTATCTGTCATCCATTTCATTGTTTCACACTACTCAAGCTACCAGTATCCTTTTATATACCCCAGTCATGGCAGGCCAACAAGCACCTACGAAGATAGAAAGAATTGTCGCTGCTAGATATGGACCTTTGGTCTTGCTCGTTCCTTTGAATCCCATGCATGTTGGAGAATATCATAAATATATGCCCAAGTTCACTGGCACAGAGGGAGTAACAGCAGAAGAACACCTTGAGGCTTTTTACAGTTATGCTGATAACTTAGATATAAGTGAAAACGATGTGTGGATGAGAGTTTTTGTATAGAGCCTTGATGGAGAGGCCCGAAAGTGGTTCAGAGAACTAGTCCCTAGATCTATTACTAATAGTGAAGCCTTAGATGATGCATTTTTGAAGCACTGGGGAGATAAAAAAGATTTTCTATAATATCATACTGGGTTTGGTAACCTGAAGAGGGAAAATGGGGAATCATTGCCTGATTTTAATAAAAGATTCAATCGTATGTATAGTAAGATACCAATTGAGGTAAATCCTATCCCCACCTCTGCCAAATTCACTTATGCCAATGCTTTTGACTCTGATTTCTGCCTATTATTGAGAGAAAGAAAATGTGCTACTCTGGCAGACATGCAGGATGCAGCCCTAGAAGTAGAGTCTAATATCATGGCTGCAGAAAAGCTCAAAAGTCAAGCTGACAGAAGGGGGCAGAGAGGTCAGGCTTCCACCTCCTCTGCATCATCTTCTGATCCCAAATTAGATAAAATGACTAAGATGATAGAGTCATTAGCTGCTAAAATATCTATGCTGAAGGTTGAGCAGAATTCAGGAAAGACAAGGCAGCAGAACACATTTGCTCCAAGAAATCCAAATCCATTCAGAAGAGCAAATGAACAGTTACAAATAATTTAGAGGGGTAAAGAAACAAATGAAGAACAGAAGGTTAAAGCTCCTTTCCAAAATGTAGTCATGGAGGAGGAACAGTTCGAAGAAGAGGTTGAAATCCACTGCATGGAAGATAAAGGCAGTGTTGCATTTTTGACATTGGCTGCATATGAAGAGTCACTGCTGCAGGACCAAATAAGTCAGGAGTGGGACAGAGAGGTAGTTCTGCAGACTGGTGAATATTAAAGATATAATCTGAGGTCAAATGCAAAAAATGTCAAAGAGAATCCTGCCCAAAGAGCTGCTGTCCAAACAGAGTCACAGAACATCAGACAGAGAAGACCAGTAGCTGATCCAGTAATCCTCAAAGCCCCAGTTCAAGAGGTAAGAGGTTCTGATAAGTTACCTTCCTCTTTCAGCTTAGAGTCAGAAGTCCAAAAGTTAAAAATATATGTGCCTCTGGTAGAGTTGGTAAAGAGTGAAATGTTTAGAAAGCCTATCCTTGAAGCTCTTCAGCTAGAAACCACACAAACCTTCACTGACTCTATCAATTTGCAAGATGATAAGACTGCTGTTTTGCTTAGCCCCATGATTGAACTTGCTGATAATAATTCTCCATATTTTTATGTCTCCTTGACCATTCATGACAAAATCCTCCACAATTTCCTGCTAGACACAGGGGCCAGCCAAAAATTATTGCCTAAAGCTGTTGTTAGCCTCCTATTGCTATAGGTTTCATATTTCATGATTGACTGTTTACATGCCAAATATGTCATCCTTTTCATGCTGCAAAGGTTCCATATTTCCAAGAAATTCCATTTTTGAAGAGTTTTTCAGTTAAGGGAAGGCCAAACAACTTAATCTTGGCTTCCCTAGGTTTAAATTGCTTGTTTTAGAAGATAGAGAATGAATATCTGTCCAAACTGTTTAATCTTGGCAGATTTGTAGATAGGTAGAGAAGCAAGGGCGCTCAATAGCTTAATCTGAGCCCTGGAAGAAATAAGGATCGATTTAGATAGGAGGATAGCCAAAAGAAAAGTTGAAAAGCTGGGTTTGCTAGTTCAAGTGCACCCAAACCAAAAAGAAGAGAAAATGCTAGGTAAGTAGGCCGGGTAGGTAGTTCTGAGGTGGCAGAATGATGATTTGTGATCCATTTCATGTTTTCAAGTGTTATATCTATTCAAATCACAATTGCAAGGCAAAAATCCATTTGGAGCAGCTCAAGAGAGGCATGTCTAACTTCCCCTTCTTCCTTTTCCCCAAATCATTCACTAACTTCCCCTAAAGAGGTCAAGATCTGCTTGATATCTCTTAAATTCATCATTTTTCATGACTTTTGCCTAAGTAAAGATTTGCTTTGCTTAGGAGTGCTCATATCTCTTCTACAAGTCCTTTTTCCCCTTTGTAGCCTAAGATTTCTATCCTTAGCGCTTTTCTGATCAAAACTCATATTAACCTCTAACTTATTATGTAAATCCCTGTCTATTTCCCCTTCCCCTTACTAAAATATGTTAAATAGCTCCTCTACGTACATATCCCCTCCCTTTGGTTGAAAAATAACCATAAATATCCCTTGGGAATTACTAAGTTTGCCTGAAACTTAGTAAGAACCCTTTGTTTTTCTCTAAAAAACCATCTCCCAATGCAAAGGACTCCTTCCTATGCATAAAATCCCTCCTTTGATCTATAAAAACCCTTCATTAACCTTGTTTTTACCTTTTTCAAGGCTCAAAACCCTCTTTTGTGCTATTGGACCCCTTCCGAGGCCTCAAGAACCCCTTCCGATGTATAAAAACCATCCTTTAACATTATTCAACCCTTCCGATCACAAAAGACCCTTGTCCGATCGCAAAAACCCATTGGTGATTCATTAAACATGCTTCCGATCAAGTTTCCCCCCCTCCGACGCGATATCGCTGTCGGAGGTGGCAATAACATTGTTGGCCCTTTTTATGCATGCTCCGATATCATCCCTCCGATCGCGAGTCGGCAATCGGCTATCGCAAGAGTTTGTGCCTATATATATATGCCCCCGACCCCTCCGCCGATGCGATATCACCGTCGCACCCGACAACGATATCGCTATCACAATATATTGTTATCGCATCCTCCCGCTTTACCCATAATCCTCCGCTTTGGGCATTAATCCATGTTTAGCGCAAAACCCTTTGTTTTGCCGCAAATGCATGTTTTCATCGCAATACACCTATATCGCAATATCGCCGTCGGCATTCGCATCATACAAAGGCCGCCACCCCCATGTCCCCGCCGATAGCGAAACAACGATTTAATCGCAGCCGCCCATTCGGGCCCTCAGATCAACGGTCCTCATTAAGTCGCGGCCCCATATATCGCATCGCTTATATCATATATCGCTTCGCTCCATTGCTCCTCCCGATAGCCGATCGCCGATGCGATATCGGCGATCGGCCCATCGCAAGCATATATATATATGATAGCTCTCCGCCTCCATGACCCCCCGATAAGCGATATTGCGATTCAATCTTGGCCGTTGGATCGGCCCGCGCTTGATCCAACGGCCCTAATATTTTCAGTGCTACAGTGCCACTCCCGCCCGGTTTTTTAGTGATTTTTCTTTATAAAGTAATTCTTCGCTTTATAAGGGAGAAAAGGGGATTTTCAAGTATCTTCAGGTCGGCGCCCGCACCCGCCTCAGCTCCAAAGGAAACATGGCTTTCCTCGGCCATTTTCGATCGCTCCAGCCCAGTTCTTGCTCCGGACAATGGGCACAGCCTCAGCAAACCATCAGTGAGCGGATCTTCCACCATTTTAGCAGTTATTCTTCCTTTTTTGATCAGATTTCAATCGGCCAGCGCCGATACTCATCCAAAGCCCGCAGAGGTGCCACCACAGCTATTTTTTGCCATAAAGTGGCAGAAAAGGGGCGATTTGACAGTTGAAGTGTATCAGCAACCAAGAACGGGCCCGATTCAGCAGTAAAGAGTATCAGTGAAGCGGCAAAGTGTATCAGTGGAAAATATCAGCGGAAATCATAAAGCCCGCAGCAGGGAAGCAATAAAGGCCTTCATCAAAGTCAAAGAAGCAGTTCTCAGGCATTAAAGGCTCACCTGAACGCAATTAAAAGCCATTAAGCCGAATCATATCAGATTTTAAAAAGAATCAGTGCCACCCAAGGGCAGCGCTGCAGAGATCAATGAGAAGTTATGATAAATGGCCAGCTCATTGCAGCAAAGGACCCATATTAACTCAATTTTAAAGCAGCTGCCCCCAGCGCAGCTTAGATAGATCTTTTGTGCATTTATTTCAGGATAAGTTAGGTTAAAGGCACTTATTTCCCTCAGATCTGTTTAAGATCTGCTGTTGTAGATATTTTTTGGATATTTTCTCTATATAAACCACCCTGTTCATTGTTTAAAGGGTTGGTTGGTTGATAATCCTCATTTTAGACTTGCGCTGTATACTTTGAGAGCGTCTATAATCAAAGATTGCTGGAATGCTTGGATGATGAACTGTCTGTTGTGGTTTAATGGCTGAAGAGTGACTATGGAATTCTCCTGCTTCTACATGGCCCAATAAGTGTTTTTTTACCTCTGTTTTCAGTTTTATGTTTGCTATATCATCTATGTGCCATGATCTAAATAGCAAGAAAGAAGAATAGCTTAGGCTTTGCTTGACAACACTCTATGCTCAGTTCTTGTTATTTCTATATGTTTTCCTCTGAATTGGCTATGAATATGAATACCTCTTGGCTCATATTTACACTAGTTCCATTATATATGACTGTTATTTAGGAATTCTTGACTGCTCCTAGATAAAGGTTCATTCACCTTCCTTCTGTTAGCTGATGAAAGATTCTTAGTTGCCTTTCATCTCTGACCTTCATTCCATCTTTATTCCAGCTTGATATTGTTCTATGTGTAGCTATCCTGCTCTGTATTCCTCTTGTGACCAAGAAAACACACCAGCAGCCCTAATCCATGACTCCATGCCCAATGGTTTGAACTTCTCACACTATGCATCCCAACTCTACTTGAAAGCATCATCCTTCCAACCAAAACTTAAACAAAACCCAAGAGCATCATATCTAGCCTAAAATCAGCCTTGAACAAAGCTAAATTATAAAGAGAGAGCCCTCTCTGATTGCAGGTAGGCTAGAACCTGCAATCCAAAGATTGGTTTGTGGTTACCTCGGCCATATCCCTTAAGGAGCCAAGGGACAACCTGAGTGATAACAGCTGTCATGGAAGAGTTAGGCCTTGACATCACCAGACCATATCATGATTTATTCTCTTTTGATTCAAGGAAAGTGAAATGTCTGGGATTGATCAAAGATCTAGCCGTTACCCTAACTCAGTTGCCCATGAAGAGTATGATGATTGATATTGTGGTAGCAGATGTCCCTCCCAAGTTTGGCATGTTGTTGTCTAGAGGATGGATTAAGAGACTAGGTGGGACATTACAGAATGATCTATATTATGCCACTATCCCAGTTTTTGGAGGAGAAAGCAGGAGATTGTACAGAGAAGCACAACTGGCATACATAATTAGTGATGAGAAGAATCCTACTAATCATCCCATATATGCTGTGGACACTGATTTTGGAGCATGTATCCTCCAAATAGAAGAATCCCAGAAGGCCTCATTGCAGCTCAAGAAACCAATTGTTTAGACCCAGAAGGAGCAAGGAATTCAGGTTTGGGAGATGTTCTTTGATGGAGCATGTTCCAGGGATACTGCAGGAGCAGGGGTGGTGCTGATATCTCCAGAACAAAAAAGCACACAGCTGTCTTTTAAGCTAGCTTTTCAAGTCACAAACAATATAACAGAATATGAGGCTCTTCTGTTGGGCCTAAATGCAACAAAAAACAGAGGAATCAGGAACATAAAGGTGTTTGGAGATGTTGATCTGATCATTCAGCAAGTAAATAAAACATTTCAGGCAAAGTACCCAAGGCTGAAAGCGTACAGAGATGAGGTATGGAGACTCAAAGATTATTTTGATAATTTCTATATTTCATATATCCCTAGAGCCAAAAATCAGCTTGTTGATTCCCTTGCTGTGTCTGCTAGCATGTTTATCCCTCCCATGCCTCCCAGACTAGTTTATGAAGTGCAAATGAAATACAGACCATCCTTGCCTGACAATGTCCACCATTGGAAAGTTTTTGAAGATGATGATGAATTAAATAGGTTCCTTCAAGTCATTGATGAATTCTCTGAAATGCAAATTGACCAAGAGAATGAAGCCTTGGAAGAAAACCCCCAATCCCAGCTTAGAAACAAAATTGGCAAAGATAGCATTGTCCAGCTTCCCAGCAATCATATTCCTAAGGGTTTAATTCATCTAGAAAAACTGTTTGACCAGAATGATGTGCCTTACAAGGCTGTCCAAAAAGAAGGCCAATCTGCAGTCTATAAGCATGACATAGGGAATATAGGTCAACCTAAATACATTAATTTGTCTTCCCATCTGTCTGCTGATCAATGTTCTGAATATTGCAATTTAATGAAGCAATTTGCTAATGTCTTTGCCTGGGGGTATAGTGACCTGAAAACCTATGATAAAAAGATTATTTAGCATAAAATCCCTTTAGAGAAAGACACCATACCTTTCAAACAGAAGCTGAGACCAATAAATCCTATGCTTCTTCCTCTGATTGAAAAAGAAATTAAAAAGTTGTTGGCTGCCAAAATCATAGTCCCTCTCAGATATTCAAAATGGGTAGCCAATTTGGTGGTAGTGAGGAAGAAAAGTGGAGAAATCAGACTGTGTTGATTTCAGAAACTTAAACAAATGCTCTAAGAAAGACAACTATCCTCTACCCAAGATGGAGCATTTGCTGCAAAAAGTCTCAGGAGCCAAAGTAATGTCTTTCTTGGATGGATTTTCAGGGTTTAATCAGATTGCTGTGCATCCAGATGACCAAGAGAAGATTGCATTCACCACTCCTTGGGGCACTTTTATGTATGCTAAGATGCCTTTTGGATTGATGAATGCTGGAGCCACCTTTCAGAGAGCTATGGATATAGCATTTGTGGGAGAGAAGGATAAATTTGTCCTTATCTACCTTGATGACATAACAGTATACTCCAGCAACCATCAAGATCATTTGTAACATTTGAAGAAGGTGTTCCTGAAGTGCAGAAGGTTTGGGATTTCAGTCAATCCTAAAAAGTCACAGTTTGCTTTAGAAGAAGGCAAGTTGTTAGGACATGTTGTTTCTGTTGTAGGTGTCCGAATTGACCCAGAAAGAGTAAAAGCAATACAGACCCTGTCTGTCCCAAGATCAAAGAGGGATATTCAATCCTTTCTGGGCAAGATTAATTTTGTGAGGAGGTTTATACCAAATTTTGCAGAATTGGTGAAGTATATTACCTCCATGTTGAAGAAAGGGTCAGAAATCAAATGGACTGATTCGGCAAGAAAATATTTTGAGTCCATTAAGAAGGCTATTATGGAGGCTCCCACTTTAATAAGTCCGGATTACAGCAAGGAGTTCCATGTATTTTCATTTGCCTCTGAGGACACCATTGCGGCAATTTTATTGCAAGCAGATAAAGAAGGTTCAGAGCATCCAGTGGCATTTTTCAGCAAAAACTTAAGGGATGCTGAACTGAGGTATGACATTATTGAAAAACAAGCATATGCTCTTATCAAATCCTTGAAAGCTTTCAGAATTTACATTCTGCATTCCAAGATAATTGCATATGTACCCTCTGCTGCAATAAAAGATGTCTTGACACAACCTGATGCTGATGGAAGAAGGGCTAAGTGGATTGCAAAGCTAATTGAATTTAATATAGAACTAAAGCCCACCAAACTTTTAAGAGGTCAGGGTCTTGCCATGTTATTGGCTGAAGAAAATTGCAGATCATTGGATAATGATTTCCTGTGCACAATTGCAGAAATTGGTCAGACAGATGAAGAAGAGGAAGCAACTGAACTAGAGGGAAAGTAGACACTGGCTGAAAATCTAGCTTCTTGTGATTGGTATTCTGCAATAGTTAAATTCTTGCTGAAGCTAGAAATCCCTCCAGGCTCAAGCACAAGTCAAGCCAGAACAATTAAGCTTAGGGTAGCGAAGTATTGAATTAATGAAAATCTGCTCTACTGGAGGGATCCATATGGAGTGCTTTTGAGGTGTCTGGACAAAGAACAGTCAATAAAAGTTATGTAGCAATTTCATTCCAGCATGTGTGGAGGACATCATTATTGGAAGACTACAGCCCACAAAATTCTCAGAGCTGGATATTACTGGCCCTCCTTATTTTCTGATGTATTTTCATTTGTTAAATCTTGTGACAGGTGCCAAAGATTTGAAGGAAAGTAGCAGTTGAAGTGCCTGCCCTTGAAACCAATACATGCAAAAGGACCTTTTTAGCAGTGGGGCTTGGATTTCATTGGAGAGATCAATCCACATTCCAGTGGCCAGCACAGATGGATATTAGTGGTCACTGATTATTTTACTAAATGGATTGAAGCAACCCCTACCAGGAAGGCTGACCATAATGTGGTCATCAAGTTTTTAACAAAAAATATTTTTACTAGGTTTGGTTGTCCACATAAATTAGTCACAGACAATGCAGCAGCCTTCAAGGCAAAAGAATTGGTGGATATGTGTGATTCAATGGGTATTAAACTGGTTCATTCCACCTCATATTATCCTCAAGGAAATGGTCTAGCAGAATCCTCTAATAAAAGCCTGATAAGGATAATTAAGAAGCTGCTGGAGGATAATAAAAAGAATTGGGATTCTAAGCTCAAATATGCATTGTGGGCTGACAGAGTGACCATTAAGAAATCCATAGGGAATTCTCCATTCAGACTGGTATATGGCATTGAGGCTGTGTTTCCAATTCAGTTGACCCTCCCAGTGGAAAAATTCCTTCAAGAAGAACAGAATGAGGAAGAAGACATGGCAAAAAGGATCACTGACTTAGCAAAGGTACATCAAATCTGAGAACATTTGGTTGAAAGGGCTGCAGCACATCAGAAAAAGATCAAGGAAGCTTTTGACAAAGGGACAAAAGCAGATAATTTTTAGGTTGGAGACTTGGTTCTAAAATGGGATGCATTGAAAGAAAAGAAAGGCAATCATGGGAAGTTTAATGCTTTCTGGACAGGGCCTTTTATCATTTCTCAGATTCAAGGGAACAACACCTTCATACTGAAAAGCATGGGAGGAGAGACAATTTTTGATGGCCCAGTTAATGGGCGTTTTCTGAAAATTTATGTGATTTAAGGTCTTTTGGCCTTAAAATTGTAAATATTTATTTCATCAATCTTAGTGTAGGATCAGTCAGACTCCAAGCCCAATGGAATACTAGGAAGTTTTGCTAATTTGTTTTCATCAGAAAGGTATTGATTTGCAGGTTCTTGAGACCTCACAGGGAGGATCTCATTCCCAGAAGGAGCCAGTGTTAGCTCTACTATAAAACAAAGTTTTTGGTGGATCGGAAACAGGTGTGGTAGTGTTGGTTATGCTTGAAAGGGACCCGCATCAGTCGGCCTTCTCCTACTCCTCCATTCTCCTTCTACTTTCTTAACCCCCACCTTCTCTGTTTTCTTCCAAAGCCCAGCATAAACCCATTTTCTTTAGCTCTCGGGCGCCGAGTTTATACTGTCATGTAACCGTGTTAACCCAACCAAGTGCTTTCGCAAGTCCTTTTCACGTCACATCCGATGAAAACACGTGCTTTTAATGCCTCGCTGTCCGATCATTTACCATGAGATCCGACGGCATTCGCTCCTCCCGATCGCGCGAGTTTCCCACCCGTTAACCCGCGGGGAAAGCCGTTTGCTGCCGGTCCCAGCTGCCACGCGTCAACTGACGAATGGGATCGCGTGGGTTTGTACAAATACCGCTGCAGCTCCAAAGGCGGTGTGGGGAATACCATTTACCACTGTCCCGCCCGTCCCCACTCATTATCTCCCGCGCATCTTCAGCTCCCGATCACCGTTGGATCTTACCGCATGAGATCCTACGACCCTCATTCATTTCGTCCGCATATCTCCTGTTGACTTCTGCAATCCAAATCGCCGCCGTTCATCTGTTTCATCCAATGGCCTGCGATCGTCTGCCACCCTACCTTCCCGATAGCCCCGGTCGTGCTGTATTCACCGTCCATCTGCGCAATCCGACGGTCAGCCCTGTTCCTCCATTCAGTGTGTCCACCCGCCATGAAGTCTACGCCACCTTTGACTGAGCTGTGCTTCCGAAGGACAATGGTGAGCAACTACCTGTACCCAGCACAATTATTCTTCAACAACTATATTCAAAAGCATTATGGCCAAAGAGAAAGAAGGATGTGCCTCGAGCGGTTAAACGTACTTATCAGTGATGGAGCCTGTTTCATATTATACTCCACCTATGCAGGAAGGACGACCGAGCAACAGAGAATGTCAAATTAACTTATTGAAGCAAGCAGAGTGCAACACAGTCTCCATCAGAGAGTTAAGGTGGTTGGTGGTCCATTATGACCCCTCCACGCTTGGAACAACAAAATATCTTTGTAAAAAAACTCTATATATACCCAAAAACACGATGCAATGAGGGTTGATGGTTATAGTTTTGATGTAAGGTTCAACTTCTGGAGACTGTAACTACTGCGATACCTGCAGCGTCTGGTCTTAATTTTCAGCTAATACAAGCTTATTTTTCTGTTAATTGCTCACTTTCCATTTCTGCTATGTTCTAGGCTGTGCCTGTTATGCATTTTTCATGTGCTCTTGATGTTTAGCATTAGAGGGGTTGTCATCCCACCTCTGTGTTAGAATCTAGTGTGTATCATTGAATGTGTTATGCAGTTTCTATTATTGTAGTGCCAGAGAGCTGTCATCCTGTCTGTGCATTAGGAAATAGATTTGCAGACCTCTTTACTGGTTGTAGCCAGCTATCACATGGTCTTGTGCATCTGCTGGTGTGGCCAATATTCTCCATGTTCACTTAATCCTCAAACTGTGAGTAATTGGTGGTCTAAAGCCTTGTAGTGTGGGGGTGTTCACCCATGTCTGGGGTTAAGCATAGTAGGAGTGGTTATCTGGCTTGAATATGCATCATTCCTTCCATTCATCCACCTATTTCCAACATTTTTGTTGAGTTTGTAATGTTCCCGAGCATCTCCGAGATACAACCTAGGAGAGTTTCTTGCGGTGATAACAGTCACCATCATGCACATGAATCTCACTTTGCAATTATTGATACACCTAATTGAAGTCCTCATCTTCTAAATATGCCTCTTTTTCTGTTGTTGAGAAATCTAGGGAATCAAGTATTAGGTGATTTCTCTTCAATTAGTAACTGCTCGTGGGTTCTTTTTACAAATTTAGATTAGAATAATATTTTCTTAAGTTATTGGTGTTCTTCTTCATTAAACAACAACAAATGCATGAACATAAATAGATAAGAGACACATATTGTAGGCTATGAGTCATGATCAAAACCTCTCACTCTCTGAGAGGAAAACCCGCAAAAATTCTTCTTATAGAGATTCAAATTGATGAATACCAAGACCAAGGCCCTTTACCTATTTTCCACTCCAAGACTAAGACACTAGTTCTATTGACTATCAATATTATTCTCTTTTCTTTCTCTTGACTTCCCTTCTGCTTCGGCTTCCTTAACACTGAGATATCATCATCACCGAGACTGAGATCTCTTTACTTGCCGTGACCTTTTCTCTATGGTAGTATAGAGACTTCCTCACTGCGTAATACTGCAATATAATGGCACCTAAGTTGTGAGGCATCAAACCCTTCTCACTGTGGTAGCATTAAAGTGTAATGATACCGAATTATGAGACCTTCAAACTCTTCTTGTTGTGGTAGCTCTGAATTGTGGTAACACCGAAGTTGTCATTATAATTGTTATCTGAATCTTAGAGGTATACCGAACTCCTTGACTGTGAGATAAAACCAAACTTACCTCTGCAATATTATATCTTTGTCCAAGCTCCTTTAGCGAACTTGCCTCTGCAATCTTGTAGCTTATCTGAGCTTCTTCACTAAACTGATATTCGAACTTGTCTCGTGTGGAAATGCAAAGACCCTTCACACACATATATAGTGGCTTTTCTATATAAATAAGTCAACATGTTTATATGAATATGTGTGTCTCCATAAGGTGAAGCCCACATGAGTTGTTCACTTTATTTAGAGGTCGAATTGAAGAGGAGAACTTGTGCCTGTCTTTGGAGGGCTACTCGACCATTCTATTGACTCATATACATTTGTAATAGGACCAAGAATGGTTATTCATACATGAAATTGACTCTATTTGACTCTTATGACAAATCCTAAAGGCTCTTAATGGGATCCATCTAAAAGGAAAACTTCTTTCTCATGAAACCCATGAGTCAAGCATACAATCATTTTATTTTTCTTCTTTACATAAATTACATAAAAAACATAATTACACATGTCATTATGAAGACCGAACCTAGTTACACTCTTCAACACTTCCTCTTAACTAGGGAGGTATTCATAATGGTACTTGGCCATTCTCAATGAAGAATTTCTCATAAGAAGAATCATATTGGTATCCCATCTTTATAGCATCATATCAAACAACACTGTCACATAGCAAAGCCTTGACTAATAGCTCTATCTCTCCACAGGATCTAAGCTCAATGTTGGTGAGACCAATGATTTATAGACACTCTCATCATTATCTCTCTCTGCACTACCCCACCTATGTTCTTAGACTGTGTTCCATTAGGACTATTCTTATCTTAGATTCCCAATCCTCAAAGAATACAGGTCCTCTACGACTACTCTTATCTTGGATTCCTTATCTCATCTTTAAAGAGGATCGGATGCCAGATATTTAACCAGTCCTTCATTATTTCTTCCCAGTGAAGACAATAATGATGTGTCTATCTCTCCCTATTAATTATGGAGGACATATCTATTCCAATAAAGGAATGTACTCATTCCTACAGAAGGAATGTACCTAAGCTCCCTCTTGGCTTAGGAATTTCTAAGTTTCTTCCAATTAAGAAACTTTCTTCCATGATCCCTCTTAATTAGGGACCTACAACAGCTGCTCAAGTGTAGATGGAAACAAAACCAATCGCTTGAAGAGATCCTTCCTTTGATGTCATGAATTTATTTGTCAAGTAGTCTTCATCTTTTGGGACATCTTCATAGGTCACAAACCATGCATCACTTTCATCCATGAGTCAGTCATGTCATCATTCCTTTCATCAAAAAGTGATCCATCAGTCAAGTTGCCTTCTTCATGCTATCTTATTTGGAAGGATCTTACACCCTTCTACATGGCGTTCTTGGAAGACCTACATAAGACCATCCAGATATTGTTAAAAAATATGAAATGAACACTTAAATCAAAATCACCTTTGTGATGGTGTTTCATCATGACATCTTCCTTTTGGCATTAACATCCTTCTTACATGTTCACACATCTCTTATATATATATATATATTGTCAAGGATCTCCATCTTTTGCAGACTTCCATTAGATTATCCATATCTTTCAGGGATGTTTCATAGTCAAATCTTTCACTTCTTGGAATGTGTTGACTGCCTTCTTCCATGGTTGCATAGTCTATGCTCTCTTCATTTCTTTCTTCACACATGACATTCCTAGGAACTTCCAATCAGAGTTCCTCTAGTTGCTGTCAACCACCTCATATTCCATATGAGGACATATTATGTTGATTTCATCTAGTGTGACACATGCCTTACGGCATCAACTTTCATGGGAGGAGATTCCTTTTCTTTGATCATGCTTCTCAAGATAGAGTAGTGATCCATGTTACCTACAACCATACAACATGACTTTATAATATTGAATACAAGCATACATACCTATTTTACCTTTAGGTTATCTACGATTATTTCAACAACTTCCTTAATTGAAAAGAGCTTCAACTCATTGATTTGCTTCATCTCTTATGCCATCATACCATTATCCTATGAATTCCACAAGTTGAAGTTCCTGATGAAACACTTGCTTCCTCTCTATATTGGCAAACCTTCTGTTATATGCGCAACTTCTGTATATGTGTATATCTTTTGTATATGTGAAGCTTTTGTATATGCACATATTTTTCGTATATGCACATACACATGTAAAACTGCAACCTTCATATATACACAACTCCAATATATATGAGTATTTTCCATATGCGCACAACTTCTGTGTATACACATATACAGAGATTGCGCAATGTAAAGAAGGTATGCACATTTACAAAATATACACACATATACGAATTTTTTTGTTTGTTTGCATATACGGAAAAAAATTGTGCATATACGGAAGATAGGCGCATATACAGAAGTTGTGTAGAACTCTAGCCTCCATATATGTGCATGTATTCCGTATATGCACTCCTTCAGTATAGGCACATAAGATATGTGCATATGGAGGCTGTCAAATATGCCTATATGGAGGATATGCATATATACGGAAGTTGCACATGCACATGACGTATGCACATATCTTTCGTATATGTGTAGCTTTCATATATACCTTTCAAGTATATGTGAATATCTTATGAATATGCATATATACGGAAGATATGTGAATATATGTAAGATACACATATAGAGAGAATATGCACACATATAAAAGTTCTGCATATACGGAGGATATGTGCAGGTAGAGAAGTTGAGCATATATATGGACTGTTGTGTATGCATATTATCGAAGTTGTGCACAATTTCTTTATATACTTAGCTTTTGTATATGTGCATATACGAAAGCTTCACATATATAGAGGATATACACATATACAAAAGTTGTGCATATACGAAAGATATGCACAACTTCCGTATATACGTAGCTTCCATATATGTGCATATATAAAAGTTGATAATAACTTCAACCTTCTTATATACTCAACTTTAACCTCCATATATATGTGGATTTTCTGTTTATGTGCATATACGGAAGATATGCACATACATATAAGTTGTGCACATACGGAAGATATGCAATATGAAATATGCACATATACAGAAGTTGTGCTACCTCCTTATATAAAATTTATGCTTCTTTCATAAGTACACATATTTTCTATATATGTTCAAATCTTCCGTAAACACGCATAACTTCTATATATGTGCACATCTTCCGTATATGCACAACATCCATATATGCGTATATCTTTCGTATATGTAAAACTTTTGTATATGCACATATTTTTCGTATATGCACATACACATGTACAACTGCAACCTTCATATATACAAAAATCCAATATATATGCGTATTTTCCATATGCGCACAACTTCTGTGTATACGCATATACAGAGGTTGTGCACTGTAGAGAAGGTATGCACATTACAAAAGATACGCACATATATGGATTTTTTTTTTACATATACGGAAAAAAAAATAAAAAAAATTGCGCATATACGGAAGATAGGTGCATATATAGAAGTTGTGCAAAACTCTGGCCTCCATATATGTGCATGTCTTCCGTATATGCACTTCTTCAGTATAGGCACATAAGATATGCGTATATGGAGGCTGTCAAATATGCCTATATGGAGGATATGCGTATATACGGAAGTTGCACATGCACATGATATATGCACATATCTTTTGTAGATGTGTAGCTTTAATATATACGTTTCAAGTATATGTGTATATACGAAAGATATGTGAATATACATAAGATACACACATAGAGAGAATATGCACACATATAAAAGTTCTGCATATACGAAAGATATGTGCAGGTAGAGAAGTTGAGCATATATATGGACTGTTGTGTATGCATATTATGGAAGTTGTGCACAACTTGTTTATATACTTAGCTTTTGTATATGTGCATATACGGAAGTTTTACATATATAGAGGATATATGCATATACAAAAGTTGTGCATATACGAAAGATATGCACAATTTTCGCATATATGTAGCTTCCATATATGCGCATATACAAAAGTTGAGAATAACTTCAACCTTCTTATATACTCAACTTTAACCTCCATATATATGTAGATCTTTTGTTTATGTGCATATACGGAAAATATGCACATACATATAAGTTGTGCACATACGGAAGATATGCGATACGAAATATGCACATATATAGAAGTTGTGCTACCTCCGTATATAAAATTTATGTTTCTTTCGTAAATACACATATCTTCTATATATGTTCAAATCTTCCGTAAATACGCATAACTTCTGTATATGTGCACATCTTTCGTATATGCGCAACTTCCGTATATGCGTATATCTTTTGTATATGTGAAGCTTTTGTATATGCGCATATTTTTCGTATATGCACATACACATGTACAACTGCAACCTTCATATATACACAACTCCAATATATATGCATATTTTCCATACGTGCACAACTTCTGAGTATACGCATATATATAAGTTGTGCACTGTAGAGAAGGTATGCACATTTACAAAAGATACACACATATATGGATTTTGTTTTGTTTTGCATATACGGAAAAAAAATGCGCATATACAGAAGTTGTGTAGAACTCTAGCCTCCATATATGTGCCTGCCTTCCGTATATGCATTTCATCAGTATAGACACATAAGATATGCACATATGGAGGCTTTCAGATATGCCTATATGGAGGATATGCGTATATACAGAATTTGCACATGCACATGATATATGCGCATATCTTCCGTATATGTGTAACTTTCATATATACATTTCAAGTATATGTGCATATCTTCTGAATATGCGTATATATGGAAGATATGTGAATATACGTAAGATACACGTATAGAGAGAATATGCACACATATAAAAGTTCTGCATATACCGAAGATATGCGCAGGTAGAGAAGTTGAACATATATATGGACTGTTGTGTATGCATATTATGGAAGTTGTGCACAACTTCTTTATATACTTAGCTTTTGTATATTTTCATATACGAAAGTTTCACATATATAGAGGATATACACATATACAGAAGTTGCACATATACGGAAGATATGCACAACTTCCGTATATACATAGCTTCCATATATGCGCATATACAAAAGTTGAGAATAACTTCAACCTTCTTATATACTCAACTTTAACCTCCATATATATGTGGATCTTCTGTTTATGTGCATATACAGAAGATATGCACATACATATAAGTTGTGCACATACAGAAGATATGCGATACGAAATATGCACATATACAGAAGTTGTGCTACCTCCATATATAAAATTTATGCTTCTTTTGTAAATACACATATCTTCTATATATGTTCAAATCTTCCATAAATACGCATAACTTTTGTATATGTGCACATCTTCCGTATATGCGCAACTTCCGTATATGCGTATATCTTTCGTATATGTGAAGCTTTTGTATATGCACATATTTTTCGTATATGCACATACACATGTACAACTGCAACCTTCATATATACACAACTCCAATATATATGTGTATTTTCCATATGCGCACAACTTCTGTGTATACGCATATACAGAGGTTGTGCACTGTAGAGAAGGTATGCACATTTACAAAAGATACGCACATATACAGATTTTTTTTTTTGCATATACAAAAAAAAATGTGCATATACGGAAGATATGCGCATATACAGAAGTTATGCAGAACTCTAGCCTCCATATATGTGTATGTCTTTCGTATATGCACTTCTTTAGTATAGGCACATAAGATATGCGCATATGGAGGCTGTCAGATATGCCTATATGGAGGATATGCGTATATACGGAAGTTGCACATGCACATGATATATGCACATATCTTCCGTATATGTGTAGCTTTAATATATACGTTTCAAGTATATGTGCATATCTTCCGAATATGCGTATATACGGAAGATATGTGCAGGTAGAGAAGTTGAGCATATATATGGATTGTTGTGTATGCATATTATGGAAGTTGTGCACAACTTCTTTATATACTTAGCTTTTGTATATGTGCATATATAGAAGTTTCACATATATAGAGGATATATGCATATACAGAAGTTGTGCATATACGGAAGATATGCACAACTTCTGTATATACGTGGCTTTCATATATGCGCATATACAAAAGTTGAGAATAACTTCCACATTCTTATATACTCAACTTTAACTTCCATATATATGTGGATCTTCTATTTATGTGCATATACGGAAGATATGCACATATATATAAGTTGTGCACATATAGAAGATATATGATACGAAATATGCACATATACATAAGTTGTGCTACCTCCGTATATAAAATTTATGCTTTTTTCGTAAATACACATATCTACTATATATGTTCTTATCTTCCGTAAATACGCATAACTTCTGTATATGTGCACATCTTCAGTATATGCGCAACTTCCGTATATGCGTATATCTTTCGTATATGTGAAGCTTTTGTATATTCACATATTTTTCGTATATGCACATACACATGTACAATTGCAACCTTCATATATACACAGCTCCAATATAGATGCGTATTTTCCATATGCGCACAACCTCTGTGTATACGCATATACAGAGGTTGTGCACTGTAGAGAAGGTATGCACATTTACAGAAGATATGCACATATACAAATTTTTTTTTTTTTTTTGCATATACGAAAAAAAGAAAAGAAAGAAAGTGCGCATGTACGGAAGATATGTGCATATATAGAAGTTGTGCAGAACTCTAGCCTCCATATATGTGCATGTCTTCTGTATATGCACTTCTTCAGTATAGGCACATAAGATATGTGCATGTGGAGGCTGTCAGATATGCCTATATGAAGGATATGCGTATATACGGAAGTTGCACATGCACATGATATATGCACATATTTTCTGTATATGTGTAGCTTCCATATATATGTTTCAAGTATATGTGCATATCTTCTGAATATGTGTATATACGGAAGATATGTGAATATACGTAAGATACACATATAGAGAGAATATGCACACATATAAAAGTTCTACATATACGGAAGATATGTGCAGGTAGAGAAGTTGAGCATATATATGGATTGTTGTGTATGCATATTATGGAAGTTTTGCACAACTTCTTTATATACTTAGCTTTTGTATATGTGCATATACGGAAGTTTCACATATATAGAGGATATACACATATACAAAAGTTGTGCATATACGGAAGATATGCACAACTTCCGTATATACGTAGCTTCCATATATGCGCATATACAAAAGTTGAGAATAACTTCAACCTTCTTATATACTCAACTTTAACCTCCATATATATGTGGATCTTCTGTTTATGTGCATATACGGAAGATATGCACATACGAAAGATATGCGATACGAAATATGCACATATAGAAAGTTGTGCTACCTCCGTATATAAAATTTATGCTTCTTTCCTAAATACACATATATTCTATATGTTCAAATCTTCTGTAAATACGCACAATTTCTGTATATGTGCACATCTTCCGTATATGCGCAACTTCCATATATGCATATATCTTTCGTATATGTGAAGCTTTTATATATGCGCATATTTTTCGTATATGCACATACACATGTACAACTGCAACCTTCATATATACACAACTCCAATATATATGCGTATTTTCCATATGCACACAACTTCTATGTATACACACATACAAAAGTTGTGCACTATAGAGAAGGTATGCACATTTACAAAAGATGCGCACACATACGGAAATGTTTTGTTGTTGTTGCATATATGGAAAAAAATTCTCATATACGGAAGATATGCGCATATACAGAAGTTGTGTAGAACTATGGCCTCCATATATGTGCATGTGTTCCGTATATGCACTTCTTCAATATAGGCACATAAGATATGCGCATATGGAGGCTGTCAGATATGCCTATATGGAGGATATGTGTATATATGGAAGTTGCACATGCACATGATATATGCACATATCTTCCGTATATGTGTAGCTTTCATATATATGTTTCAAGTATATGCGCATATCTTCTGAATATGCATATATACGGAAGATATGTGAATATACGTAAGATACACATATAGAGAGAATATGTACACATATAAAAGTTCTGCGTATACGGAAGATATGTTCAGGTAGAGAAGTTGAGCATATATATGGGCTGTTGTGTATGCATATTATGGAAGTTGTGCGCAACTTCTTTATATACTTAGCTTTTGTATATGTGCATATACAAAAGATCTAGATCTAATCTTCTGCTTTATTTCTCTGCGGCTGGGTTCTAGATCTAATCTTTTGACTTATTTTTCTGCGACTGGGTCTCGGCTCCCGCGTTGTGTTTTGGCACTCTCCGCTGTCTCACGCTGTGGGGTTATCAATGGCAACAACTAATTTCATAGTTCTATGGGCAAGTAAAATATGGCTCCCAGTTTTGCGAAAATAGCTGCTGGCTCAGTTCTGTCCGCTTCTGGAGGGCAAGCTCCTGCTCATATCGTCAGTGAAGCCCTAGCTCCCACTATCCAGGTGGTCCAGGCCTCACTTGATGAGGCTTTGAAGTTTTCTGAAAGTGCCCTAATCTACCGGTTCAATGGTTTTTGACCGTGGCTGACAGCTCTACACAATTGGATCTCGGAGGTATGGAAGCCTGTCATTTTTGGTGAAATTAATATCTACCCCTGTGATAGGGGTTTCTTTATAGTAGATTTTGAAAATCCTGAAAGCAGACAATGTATTCTAGATTTCGGCCCTTGGTTTTGGGAAAACGCAGGCCTATTCATGAAGCCATGGAACCCATCATTCGATCCCTCAACAACAGTCATAACCTCAACACTAGTTTGGGTGAGATTGCCAAGCCTACCCTTGCATCTCTGGATCCATTGGAAATGCAATTGGAAAATTTTATTGCAGGTGCCCAGAAACAGAGGAATATGCCAGAACCACCTATGCACGCATCTGTGTGGAAATGGACTTTAGTGCCGGATTCCTAATTGAAATAAACCTAACAAGTAAAGACTATCTGTGGAACCAGAAACTCGATTATGAAAGTGTCCTCTTCAGATGTCGATCCTGCTTTGAGACATGCCATCTAGCCAAAAATTGCCCAAAAGCCTCCCAGAAAAATTCTGCTAGAAAAAACCACCACAGATCTACATGGTGGGAAGGAGCACAAAAAGAACACTACACTGTCATCAAAGAAGAATACTCTAGAGAAAACTCTAAATCACAAGAAATCGGGCAAGAAATAAACAACTCTTAAGACAAGCAGGGAGAAAGCCCCGCCCAACAACAAAAAAGTGAACTCGATAATCCGTCAAGCATCAACATTTATGAGGATTCAAATACCACACAAAATAAATCTTCATTTAACAGCAAAGTAGATCACCTACACCAAACTTCTTCTCCGACCATATTCAAAAGGACGAACACAATAGATCATGAAACTAAGACACCAATGTCCTAAGAACCAGAAGAGATGAACGAGATGCAAGATAAAGGAAGTTGGAAGACCGTAGAGAAAAAAAAGAAAGCTACAGCACCAATCTCGCCAAGAAAGACGAGGAGCCAGACAATTAAAAACTAAGAAAATTATAGGTTCGATAGACCAATTTGGTCTCAGTGGACGTTAACCACTATCATCATCATCATCATCATCATCATATAGAGGATATACGCATATACAGAAGTTGTGCATATACGGAAGATATGCACAACTTCCGTATATACATAGCTTCCATATATGCGCATATACAAAAGTTGAGAATAACTTCAACCTTCTTATATACTCAACTTTAACCTCTATATATATGTGGATCTTTGATTTATGTGCATATACGGAAGATATGCACATACATATAAGTTGTGCACATATGGAAGATATGCGATACGAAATATGCACGTGTACAAAAGTTGTGCTACCTCTGTATATAAAATTTATGCTTCTTTCGTAAATACACATAATATACGAAAAAAAAACTGCATATACGGACAAAAATTGTGCATTTACGGAAGATATGCGCATATGTGGAAGCTGTGCAGAACTCTAGCCTCTATACATACGTTTTATGCCGTATACTTCATGTCTTCTCCTAATTTATTAAAACAAGAGGTCGATCCATGGTAATGATATGTTTGTCTAGGCATGTAACATCAAATAAGATATAAATATAAAAGTAACTTAATTTGTAAACTTGATAATTTGTAAATAATAAAAGCAAAATCCATGATAACTACATTCATTAAAAGTAATGTAACATTGATAGAATATAACATCACATCCACATAAGGATTTAAAATTTAATGAAGATGTTGTCATAAACACAAGTCTAAATATATGTATTTTTATTCAAAATTGGTCCAACTATACATTTTTCTTTTTTACAAAATAGAACTTCATTTCCAACATAGATAATGGAATCTCATGCCCATAAATGACATAATGGAAAAACAACATCATGATCGATCTAAAGTATGGGTCTATAAGTCACCCTCGTCCCTCTTGGCACTCCCAGGTGGATTTCCAAATTGATATCTCTGCAAAAATTACAATAATCAATTAGTTGTAAAAATTGAAAGGCATAGAATCAATTTCATTAATTCATGATGATATTTTGATCAAATACTCATTCTCACTGTGAGGATCTGAGGCAATGGAGAAGACAACCCTTCCTGGGTAGATGGTGGAGCACTTGGTGACGAATATAGGCATGGTTCAGGGGTGCTGGATAAAGGCATGGTGGAAGTGAAATAGGGAAAAGGTAGTGGGTGTGGGTGACGATACACCCCCACCGGTTGTACGATAGTGGGAATCACTGTAGGTCGGGGGATTAACCTAGGGGGGGAAATTGGAATGTTAAGGGTGGATGATTGAAAAAATGAGAATGGTGGATGACTAAAGGGTAGGGGTGAGCATTGGGAAGGTATTACAAAGGTGGTTATAGGCATGGAAGAATTTATGAAGGAAAAAGGTGGTGGGTGTGGGCGATGATACATCCTAATTGGTTGTACAATAGGGGGAAGCACCCTTGGGGAGGATATTGGGATGTTAATGGCTAAAGAAGTGTTCCAATGCTAGATCTTTTTTCAATAGCATGTTCATCAAATAAACGAATTCGACAATTTGGAATGTTCTGAGATGTGGGTCCCATAGTTGTAACAATAAAAGAAGTTCATATAGTTATGCAAATGTATTGAACATGATAATATATTGCATTTAACGTAAAACAATGCATAGCATGGAATTTCCATACCAATATTGGGTATAATAGAATCTTGCATTATCTTAGGCGCGTGGTCCACATTTCTTTGCTTTTGAGAAGATAACTCCAATTGTTCATCCATTCTTTTTTTCTTGCATGAACTTGTCCAACCCTTTCAAATTGTAGTTTATCTGTCCCTAATTTTGACTTGCGACCACATCACCTTTTTTTATTTACTGGACTCAAGAAACTATGTTTTCTCTTGGTAGTGATCTTGGATGGAGTTATAGTATTGAAAAATATTTTGTTGTATTCTTGACATGCTTTGTCTACCAAGTTGTTCAATGCATATGCCTGTTCCAAATTTGTAGGTATTATGGATCTCAATTTCTCATGAGTTGATGAGTTAACACGTTTCATCTCATCATCTTTAGAGAATGCACTATCTTGTCGTACATTGGTTGATTCAACATTATATGAGAAATTCTCTAAATCATCAATGCTTGTTTCATTATGATAATTCAGATTGGGAGGAGAATCAAAGCATGGTGAAAGCTCTATTTGGATTTCTGGGCCCAATATAGGTGTTTCATTCAAATCAAATAAAATTCTAGGCCTTTCTGTAGTAGGATCAGTGACACTAGGTAGTACATTTTCACCCAAAATAGTGTTACTCACCAACATCTCAACTTTCAATACATGTTTATAGATATTTCCATTCAGGGCCCAATTGCAATTGCAGAAGTGTAGATTGGAACCCTTATATATGGCATTGTACCAAATGTCACAAGTATCCTTATTTTGGCTACGAAGCCAACAATCATTACTCTTTTCATTAGGCACACAATCTTCATTTGGGATTTTTTTAGCTCTACACTTGGATGAATTCAATTGTTCCCGGATTTTTTTGGGTCGTACAAAACCAACTTCTTTTAAATGGTGCATATGATTATAATATAATACAACCTTTTTCAACAAAACATAGATTAACCAATCAACCCTTCTATGGCAGGCATTGTTCTTCTCACATAGGTACCTTTCCTTGATATATCGATGGTAAGATTCAATTGCATTGTTCGTATCTTGATTGGAATGTGGAAAATTTCTGTATGCTTTTGCCCACATATCTATAGAAAGAAATTTATTAGTTATATATTAATAAGTATACATATGACATGAAAAATAGAGTCATTAAAACCATCAATAAGAAGCTTACATATTTTGTTGTTGGCTAACCAAGTAGTTCTAAAATATTCCAAAAACCTTTTTTGTTCACTGAATTCTTCAAATAAGCTTTCAACTTCCTTTTTCATAGATTCATCATCTTTACACGTGTGCATGATTTCTCCTAAACCACGAAAAATGCGTATTTGGTTTTCCCTTCCTTGGACCTTGTTTCCAACATTCTTCAACCATGCACGACGAACATGCCACACACATAATAATACTTTACACTTGATTGAAGACCTGGAATAACATAATTTTTAGAGAGATTATACATTAACAATATTTTTTATGCCTCTTATAAAAATAATAAACACATCACCTTAACGCTTCAATTTCGGCAGTAGCATCATCTGTGATGAAGGCAAGAACATGCCAATCTGGTCGTTCTTTATTTCCAATTGCAAATAAGGCCAAAATCCATTTAGAAAGATCAGCTATAGTATTGCGTGATGATATCACCCAAGCTATTGGAACCCCATTGTGATGTTCGTCGAAAACCATTAAGGTGTAAAGTTGATACTGCATTACAAACAATGTGCATAATTATATTTATGTAAGATACATGCATTAATATGAGGTTAAATAAATGAATCAGATTTAGGATAAATATGTACTCACCCCGTACTTATTTGTACTAAATGTTGAATCCATTGAGATAATATTATTGTGAGAGTATTTCAGCATCATTGAACACATCCACTTTGTTTGTATGCCTATGATAAAAGGGATATTTTCAACAAGATCTTGTTTTTGGTAGAAGAAAAAACTCTCTGGGTGTTCCTTATACCAGCATTCTACACTGTTTGGATCACTTTGATCTTTAACATACTCTAGCCTTATGGTATCATTGTAAATGTTTAATATATCTTGTCTTGTCATGTATGTATCTCGAGATATCCCTGTGTATAACTCACCAGATCCATCCTTCACATCAGAGATGAACTTGTCCCATATCATTGTAACATTAAAACCTCTTTTAATGAAATGTTGGACACTAGATCGCATATCCCTTGTTAAATGTGGTGCATAATTGAATCTCATGGGCCTACCGATTACATCTGTCCCATGACAAATAACATTGGATTTATCAATATGCCTACATGCAGTATATATTATTACAGCATCATCTAGTCTAATTTGAAGTCGTCGCACAAAGAAGTGACATTGGCAACCAACTTTAATACTTTCATGTCGATTGCGGTTTGTCTTTGGATCTGAGGATGCACTCCTAATTCTCCTTTTCGACTGTGGACCATATGAACACCAATAATTGTGTTAGCCTCCTATTGCAATAGGTGTTCATATTTCATGATTGATAGTGGAAGTGCCAAAAATGTTCATCTTTTCCATGCTGCAAAAGTTCCATTTTTGAAGGATTTCATAATAAAGAATTGTGATCCATTTCATGTTTTCAAGTGTTATATCTATTCAGATCACAAATATGAGGCAGTTTTTAATTTGGGCAGCTCAAGCGAGGCATGTCTAACTTCCCCTTCTTCCTCTTTCCCAATCACTCACTAATTCCCCTAAAAAGAGATCAAGATCTGCTTGATATCTCTTAATTTCATCATTTTCATATCATTTGCCTTAGTAAAGATCTGCTTTACTTAAGGAGTGTTCATATTTCCTCTACAAAGTTCTATTTCCCCTTTATAGCCTAAGATCTCCATACTTAGCGCTTTCTTCACATTTCATGTTAACTCCTAACATTATTATGTAAATCCCTATCTATTTCCCCTTCCCCTTATTAAAATATGTACAAAATTCCCCTATTTACATATCCCCTCCCCTGGTTGAAAAATAACCATAAATATTCCCTTGGGAATTACTAAGTTTGCCTGAAACTTAGTAAGAACCCTCTTTTTATGTTATCAGACCCTTCTGATCATATAAAAGCCCCTCTTCATTATAAAAACCCTCCTCCGATTGGAATTCACCCCCTTCGACGCGATATCGCTGTCAGAGGTGGTAACAATGCTGGCCCCTTTTCAAATATGCCTCCATTCTTCATGCGCCGATGCGATATCGCTATCGCATCTGAAGTGATATCGCTATCGGGAGGCCTTTCCATCGCATATTCCATATGTATCTATATATCTCATATTTACCGCATAACCCCGCTTTACCGCAAAACATTGCATTTCTGCTATTTTTCCCTTTATCGCAAGCCTTATCGCATCGCTATTTCGCTACCGTCCGATCGCATCCCCACATCCACGGCTCAGATCATTTCGGCGATCGCATATGTATAAACGCCATGTCCTCGCCGATAGCGAAATGCTGACTTAATCATAGCCGCCCATTCGGGCCCTCAGATCAACGGCCCATATTAAGTCGCGGCCCTATATAGCATCGTTTTTTTTCGGAGCTGAAATGTTTTAAAGTGCAGCATATAAAGGCGTCGGGTCCGAAAGGGGCCTTTGCACAGCCAAGTGGGAAAGCTCCGACTGGCCGGAGCCGAAATGTTATAGAATGCAGCTTAATAGTGTGTCGGGTCCGCAAGGGATTGGCACTGTGCGCTCCGATATTCCGGAGCCGAAAAGTTATAAACAACAGTTTAAAGGGCATATCAGGTCCGCTAACCCGTTTCATTGTAAATCCGCCGATAAGGGACCGCCGATGGGCCAGACCCGAAATCCATAAAAAGAAGGCTTATAGTATATCGGGTCCGCGGGTTCATCGCTCATCGGAGGCATTGTGGTTTGGGGATCCGCCGATCGCTGATCGCCGATTGCGTGCCAACCGTTGGATCTGCCTTCGCGCGATCCAACGGCCCGGATTTAATTTCCGCTACAGTGTCACCCCCACTCCATTTTTCATCAATTTTCCTGTGTAAAGTGATTTTCCGCTTTATATGGGGAAAAGGGCTTTTCTCCATGATTTCTATTCGGCGCCTGCGCGCGCTCCATTTTCCAAAGGAAATATGGCCATTCCTTGACCATTTTCGATTGCTCCAGTCCAGTTCAGCTCCAAAAGGCAGGGTCTTTGCCTCAGCAGGCCATCAGCGTCCATTCCTCCTCCTTTTTGCAATACTTCTTCCTTTTTGATCAGCCAAGCGCCGATACTCATCTAAAGCCCGCAGAGGCGCCACCACACCCATTTTTTTCCATAAAGCAGTAGAAAAGGGGCGATTTGACAGTTAAAGAGTATCAGTGAGAGGAAAGTGGCCCGATTCAAGTTAAAGTGTATCAGTGAAGCGGCAGAGAGTATTAGTCGAAAGTATCAGTGGAAATCTTTATTTCCAACGCAGATGAACATTAAAGGCCCCCAACAAAGTCAAAGGAGCAGTTCTGAGCCATTAAGGCTCACCAAATCATCATTAATGCGTTAAAGCCACCTAAAGGCAGCAGAACCGCTTGAGAGGTGCAGATAAGAGAATTTAAGGCCCAGTTATTACAGAAACAGTGTATAAAGCCACTTATGAGCAGTGCTTCAGCTCCCAAGGCGCAGTTATGGCCAAATGCCAGCACAGAGCTCCAAAGGACCCATATGAGCCATTTTTTGATGCTGCTGCCCCCAGCGCAGCATTAGATAGATCTTTTATGCATTTATTTCAGGATAAGTTAGGTTAAAGGCACTTATTTCCCTCAGATCTGTTTAAGATCTGCTGTTGTAGATATTTTGTGAATATTTTCTCTATATAAGCCACTCTGTTCATTGTTTAAAGGGTTGGTTGGTTGATAATGCTCATTATAGACTTGCGCTGTATTCTTTGAGAGCCTCTATAATCAAAGATTGCTGGAATGCTTGGATGATGAACTGTCTGTTGTGTTTTTAAGGGCTAAAGAGTGAACTATGGAATTCTTGTGCTTCTACATGGCCCAATAAGTGTTTCTTACCTCTGTTTACAGTTTATATATGTTTATATCATCTATATGTCATGATCCAAGTTGCAGGAAGAAAGACTAGCTTAGAATTTGCTTAGCAGCACTCTATTCTCAGTTTTTGTGATTTCTATATGTTTTCTTCTGATTTAGGCATAAATATGAATACCTTATGGCTCATATTTCTCTATTTCATCCATGTATGACTGTTATTTAGGAATTCTTGACTGCTCCTAGATAAATTTCATTCACCTTCCCTCTGTTAGCTAGATGAAAGATTCTTAGTTGCCTTTCATCTCTGACCTTCATTCCATCTTATTTCCAGCATTAAAGATTGTTCCATGTGTAGCTATCCTGCTCTGTATTTCTCTTGTGACCAATAAAATGCACCAACAACCCTTATCCTTGACTCCATTCCCAACGGTTTGAACTTCTCACACTTTGCAGTCCAACTATGCTTGAAAGCATCATCCTTCCCACCAAAATCAAAACAAAACCCATGTACACCATAACTAGCCTAAAATCATACCAAAACAAAGCTAAATTATAAAGAGAGAGCCCTCTCTGATTGCAGGTAGGCTAGGACCTGCAGTCCAAAGATTGGTTTGTGGTTACCTCGGCCGTATCCCTTAAGGAGCCAAGGGACAACCTGAGTGATAACATCATTGGCGACTCCATTGGGGAGATCTTCAGAAAATTCTAAAAATCAGGCCAGAAGCTGGCTCCAAAGAGGAAATCTCGTTTTCTGGAGAAAGTGCTCCTTTTCTTCAGAACTTTTTCACGTTTAGTTCTGATCTTTTATGGTGGACAGGGATCAGACATACCAAGGTTAAATCATCCACCTGGCGACTCCACATCATTTTTACAATCAAGACTCCACTGGAGGAACAAACCTGAAAGAGAAGTATCAAAATATTTTTGTTCAAAAATCCAGAGCTTCGAGTTTCAGAGCAATTCTACAGCCTAATAATCCATATTCCAAAGCATTGATAGTGAGGCAGGATGACCGGGTTTGTGGAAGATCTTTCATTAGATAAAGCTTTAGATGAATTCAGGAAGTTGTTATCCGAATATGAGCTTGATGAATATCTTTTTAAATTGGTATTGTTAAAGGTCAAAGCAATAGAACAACCTCAAATCAAAATGTGTTTTCTTGATTTAGTTGTTGAAGAACATGAAAATGAAATTGAACTTTTGCATTCTCAAATTCAGTCATTTGATTTTCGCGATCCTAAGGAATTCTTACAAAACCTTCCTTCTCCAAGTCATGAGGAAATTGTACTACCTTCTGACTTACAGATTGAGGATAATCATGCTTTCAAGACAAAGACTGAAGAATTGGTTGCAGGGTTTATTACTGAGGATACAGTTGTTCAATTAGACCAAGAAGGCCCAGAAGAAACTATCCCACATGATGCTTTTGTTGATCCTATAGCAGATTACATGGAGGTTCTTCTCAACTCAAAATCTGTAACATGTTTTCTCTATGAGGACCAAGTATATCAGCAGTGGCCTTTCTATGTCACAATTTTAATTATGGGGGCACATGATCGAATTATGCCTCCGATTTCACTGACAATCAGTCAAGCAGTTCATTTCTTTCTACAGTTGCTTAAGTGGTTGCACTGGCTGTTTCATTTTACCTAACCAGCAAACAGAAGGCTGATTAGGGTAAGTAGGTAGGATTTTGGTTTTTTTTTGGATAGTAACTTGCTGCAGTTGAAGCCCGAAGTGAAGGCCCTAAGCTCCTCAAGTGTGCTATCATATATACAATAAAGCAGCCAACAAAGGGAAGTTTTTCAGATTACAGCAACAGTTGAAGACTAAGGCATTCTGACCTGCTGTTCTTGACTTTTCACAAGGAAAAGCCATCCCCATGTGGAGCCACTGTTAGCCTCCTATTGCAATAGGTGTTCATATTTCATGATTGACAGTGGAAGTTCCAAAAATGTTCATCTTTTCCATGCTGCAAAAGTTCCATTTTTGAAGGATTTCATAATAAAGAATTGTGATCCATTTCATGTTTTCAAGTGTTATATCTACTCAGATCACAAATATGAGGCAGTTTTTAATTTGGGCAGCTCAAGCGAGGCATGTCTAACTTCCCCTTCTTCCTCTTTCCCAATCACTCACTAATTCCCCTAAAAAGAGATCAAGATCTGCTTGATATCTCTTAATTTCATCATTTTCATATCATTTGCCTTAGTAAAGATTTGCTTTACTTAAGGAGTGTTCCTATTTCCTCTACAAAGTTCTATTTCCCCTTTATAGCCTAAGATCTCCATACTTAGCGCTTTCTTCACATTTCATGTTAACTCCTAACATTATTATATAAATCCCCATCTATTTCCCCTTCCCCTTACTAAAATATGTATAAAATTCCCCTATTTACATATCCCCTCCCTTGGTTGAAAAATAACCATAAATATTCCCTTGGGAATTACTAAGTTTGCCTGAAACTTAGTAAGAACCCTCTTTATCTTCATCAAACCATCTTCCAATGCATTCAAGACTCATTCCTATGTATAATACCCCTTTATCATTTCATAAAACCCTCTTTTCATACTTTTGGACCCCTTCCAAAAGCATTAACAACCCTCTTTTTATGTTATCGGACCCTTCCGATCATATAAAAGCCCCTCTTCATTATAAAAACCCTCCTCCAATTGGAATTCCCCCCCTCCGACGCGATATCGCTGTCGGAGGTGGTAACAGTGCTGGCCCCTTTTCAAATATGCCTCCATTCTTCATGCGCCGATGCGATATCGCTATTGCATCCGAAGCGATATCGCTATCAAAAGGCCTTTTGATCGCATATTCCATATGTCTCTATATATCTCCGCTTTACCGCATAACCCAAGTTTACCGCAAAACATTGCATTTCCGCTATTTTCCCCTTTATCGCAAGCCTTATCGCATCGCTATTTCGCTGTCGTCCGATCGCATCCCCACATCCACGGCTCAGATCATTTCGGCGATCGCATATGTATAAACCCCATGTCCCCGCCGATAGCAAAATGCCGACTTAATCACAGCCGCCCATTCGGGCCCTTAGATCAACGACCCATATTAAGTCGCGGCCCTATATAACATTGTTTTTTTGTTTTGTTTTGTTTTGTTTTGTTTTGTTTTGTTTGTTTTGTTTGTTTGTTTTTTTTTTTTTTTTTTACGAAGCCGAAATGTTTTAAAGTGCAACATATAAAGGCGTCGGATCCGAAAGGGGCCTTTGCACAGCCAAGTGGGAAAGCTCCGACTGGCCGGAGCCGAAATGTTATAGAATGCAGCTTAATAGTGTGTCGGGTCCGCAAGGGATTGGCACTGTGCGCTCCAATTATTCCGGAGCCGAAAAGTTATAAACAACAGTTTAAACGGCATATCGGGTCCGCTGACCCGTTTCATTGTAAGTCCGCCGATAAGGGACCGCCGATGGGCCGGACTCGAAATCCATAAAAAGAAGGCCTATAGTATATCGGGTCCGCGGGTTCATCGCTCATCGGAGGCATTGTGGTTTGGGGATCCGCCGATCACCGATTGCCGATTGCACGCCAACCGTTGGATCTGCCTTCGCGCGATCCAACGGCCCGGATTTAATTTCCGCTACAGTGTCGCTCCCGCTCCATTTTTCATCAATTTTCCTGTGTAAAGTGATTTTTCGCTTTATATGGGGAAATGGCATTTCTCCATGATTTATGTTCGGCACCTGCGCGCGCTCCATTTTCAAAAGGAAATATGGCCATTCCTCGGCCATTTTCGATCGCTCCAGCCCAGTTCAGCTCCAAAAGGCAGGGTCTTTGCCTCAGCAGACCATCAACGTCCATTCCTCCTCCTTTTTGCAATACTTCTTCCTTTTTTATCAGATTTTGATCGTCCAAGCACCGATACTCATCCAAAGCCCGCAGAGGTGCCACCACAGCTATTTTTTGCCATAAAGCAGTAGAAAAGTGGCGATTTGACAGTTAAAGAGTATCAGTGAGAGGAAAGTGGCCTGATTCAAGTTAAAGTGTATCAGTGAAGCGGCAGAGAGTATCAGTCGAAAGTATCAGTGGAAATCTTTATTTCCAACGCAGATGAACATTAAAGGCCCCCAACAAAGTCAAAGGAGCAGTTCTGAGCCATTAAGGCTCACCAAATCATCGTTAAATGCGTTAAAGCCACCTAAAGGCAGCAGAACCGCTTGAGAGGTGCAGATAAGAGAATTTAAGGCCTAGTTATTACAGAAACAGTGTATAAAGCCACTTATGAGCAGCGCTTCAGCTCCCAAGGCGCAGTTATGGCCAAATGCCACCACAGAGCTCCAAAGGACCCATATGAGCCATTTTTTGATGCTGCTGCCCCCAGCGCAGCATTAGATAGATATTTTATGCATTTATTTCAGGATAAGTTAGGTTAAAGGCACTTATTTCCCTCAGATCTGTTTAAGATCTGTTGTTGTAGATATTTTGTGAATATTTTCTCTATATAAGCCACCCTGTTCATTGTTTAAAGGGTTGGTTGGTTGATAATCCTCATTATAGACTTGCGTTGTATTCTTTGAGAGCCTCTATAATCAAAGATTGCTGGAATGCTTGGATGATGAACTGTCTGTTGTGTTTTTAAGGGCTGAAGAGTGAACTATGGAATTCTTGTGCTTCTACATGGCCCAATAAGTGTTTCTTATCTCTGTTTACAGTTTATATATGTTTATATCATCTATATGTCATGATCCAAGTTGCAGGAAGAAAGACTAGCTTATAATTTGCTTAGCAGCACTCTATGCTCAGTTTCTGTGATTTCTATATGTTTTCTTCTGATTTAGGCACAAATATGAATACCTTATGGCTCATATTTCTCTATTTCATCCATGTATGACTGTTATTTAGGAATTCTTGACTGCTCCTAGATAAATTTCATTCACCTTCCCTCTGTTAGCTAGATGAAAGATTCTTAGTTGCCTTTCATCTCTGACCTTCATTCCATCTTATTTCCAGCATTAAAGATTGGTCCATGTGTAGCTATCCTGCTCTGTATTCCTCTTGTGACCAAGAAAATGCACCATAAGCCCTTATCCTTGACTCCATGCCCAATGGTTTGAACTTCTAACACTTTGCAGTCCAACTCTGCTTGAAAGCATCATCCTTCCTACCAAAATCAAAACAAAACCCATGTACACCATAACTAGCCTAAAATCATACCAAAACAAAGCTAAATTATAAAGAGAGAGCCCTCTCTGATTGCAGGTAGGCTAGGACCTGCAGTCCAAAGATTGGTTTGTGGTTACCTCGGCCGTATCCCTTAAGGAGCCAAGGGACAACCTGAGTGATAACAAATTGTATGTAAAAAAATTACTACAAATTAGATATAATATTTATGCATATTGAAAAAATTATACGTATCTTGAAAAAGCATATAGAGACTCACACAGCGTACTCCAGATATGTTGAGTAATAGGTGTGTTTGATATCCTCTATTTTTTGACTTCGATGATACTTAAGAAGAAATTGAGTGGGTGCACTTTCATTTGATTCCTCTCCACTTATGAAATCATCAAGTCGACAATATGGAATAACTACAACTTGGTCCCCATCAATCTCTGTCCATGTTAAGTCTTCTGCTGAAAATTGTATCATATCTTCCGGGTCTTCAACTTCCAACTCGTTAATCCTCTCCCACTTAGTCATTCTTAAAATACCTATACAAATTGCATTGAAAATAATTTAGTTTGAGTAAATATTATGGTCTTGATTAATGCATAGCGTACTAAGCATGGAAGTCTCATTTTTAGGTAAATATTTTATACTTTTCACGTAAACCACTTTGGGATTAAGTAATATTGAGGGGATCTTAGATGACATTGTACAATAAGTAAGATCATAAGATATTGGGTCATTAATAAGCTTAAATATTTCTGACAAATTTAGACTAACCATGTATGACATATGAATTCTTTCTGGAGGTGGTGCCACCATGTTATTGTCAAGGGGCGACTTGTGATGAGTCACTGAGCTGGAAGGGGTCAAAGGGAACTGCCTAACACTGACACATGAGATGGTGCACTAATGGGTCCCTTCAAATAGGGATGAAAGGGAGAGACATAAAACCTCTCCCCAACAAACCCCCCAATATCAAGAGTAAAACCACTAAAAAACTTTGTGAATTAAGACAAGAGGAAATCCCCTCTATTAAATCTTCTTTGAGAAAAAAATACACGGTGGTGGTGACTTAGTAATGTTATAGAATAGGATAGGGACTCAACTAGGATAGAATAGGATCAACTAGCTCAAAAAGACAAGACTCACCAAACCACACCTCATTTTGCAATCTAGTTCCTCTAGCTAAAAAGCCAAAGCCTATAACCATCATCCTTGAAGAATAAAGGGTGGCACCTCTCACCAAATCAAAATTGTGTGGAACCAAATAGTTGCTCATGTAAGCAATGAGGGGATTTGGGTATCTTCACATTACATGCCCCACAATATGATTATTAGATTTATTGTGCCTCCATAAATAAGAGATACATGTCTTGTCCTTTATGAGAAACTTAGGGAATGCAGTAAATGCCCAACTTATCATTAATAATCAATCCCCCCTCTCTTTTAGTAATAATGCATTGATTTGCATATATATTGATCAAAGAATTATTCTCCCTTAAAGCATCCAAGAAGTTAACCCTAGATAGTTTTTGGATACCTCCTTCACCCACTTTAGTATTAGAGCCAAAAGAGTGTTCAATGGAGTAATGTGAACCATACGCCTTGTTACATTCTAAAAATTCATCACCACCTTCAAATTTTGAAAACCAAAGTAAAATGAAGCCTTCAAAACTTCAAATAGTGCACAAGATTCAACATAATTAATTATTGAAATATCAAGAACCCAAAGAAATGCACTTTCAATTAATCCTATAGGATCTGTAATAACCCTTGTATCACCCACCACCCCACTTTATAACATGATAATTAGTGAGTTAAGAAAATTAGTAGAGTTTTTAGAATTTTAATTGAATCATTAATAATTATTAATGGTAAGGATTTAATATTCTAGAATTTTTATGTTCTTTTTGTCTTTTTAATTAAATTGACTAATTAAAAAAATGCCACATAACCAAGTGTCATATAAAACAAGTTATGGTTTTGGGTCATGTAGTATTGATAAGTTTTGATATTGTAAAAAAACTTATTTACATTAGCAAATCTCCATGGTAAAGTGAGTGTGAATCTCAATTACTAAAAACCTTGTTACCTGTTTTTCTAAATGTATATAGTTTTAATTTTTGTATTACTTGTTTTTTGTAATTAATAATAATAATAAGAATTTAAAATAAAATTATAATTTAGTTAATTTTTTTTTTAATCTTAATAATATGAGATATATTAAAGTAGTATGTTTTGTTATTGATTATGAATTGATGTCTATCAATATTTATTAGTCATCTAATTTATATGGTTGCACTAATTTTACTGAACTTTTCTAATCAAACATTTTTTTTCAAAAACAAGAGCATTGGAAGTAAAATTTATACTTTGATATATATATAGAGAGAGAAAGGCATGTCTCCTAAGAATTATAGTCCTACTTCTGTCACTACATTTGATGAGTTCAGGAGGTTATTTATTCAATATACCGTATGATGTTAGCTATATTTTTTTTTCCACTTATAAACAAATGTTAAGAACATTGTTTTGGCTCCTAAGACATAAAAATTAATAAACCGTAACTAGTTATATATCATTTAGTAACAAATTTCAAAATCTCAATGATTATTGTTTACATTATAATTAATAGTAATAACAATAATTTAAAATAAAATTATAATTTAGTTGATTTTAATGTTTTTTTAAATCTTAATAAGATGAGATATAGTGAAAGATGTGTTTTGTTATTAATTACAAATTGATGTCCTTTTCAAAATTATAATCTCACCACGCTTGCATATTCTCTATGGCCTTTTCAAAGTGGGGAAATTAAGTAATAAAAGGTGGCCGCTAGATCGAGCTCACTGAATGTTCAGATCTTGCTTTATCATGCACCTTTATTCTTCACCTTGCCCAACTCTGTGCCTCAAGTGAAAAGGGAATTTTTTAAGTCGATCAAATCATTCTTTAAATTTTAAATAAATTTTTTATCATTAAAACTAAATAGGAATTCCTAATTGGTTTTCCATGAGTGAGATTGTGAAATCCATATCTAAGTGAAAACATTTACATTAAAATAAAGCAATGGTTGCTGCCAAAAATGATCAACGTTGGATGTGGCCATCTAGTTTTTAAAAAACATATATCCCTCACAATAAATTTTGTATAAAAAATTTGATGACAACACCCCTCGCCTTCATCATTCATAGTTCTGGTCTTTACATAAAATTACATTGTGTTTCTCATGCGGGAAAATTCATACAAACATGCAACGAGCGACTTACTTGGTCTGGATGAGGAGTGTGGACAAGGAGGTTGAGAAAGCTTCCAGTGAAAAGTGAAACAAACCAAAGTTCATATGGCGCCACACTACAAAAAAAAACATCATAAAAAATTCAAAAAATATCATAAAAATTTCAAAAAAAACATCATAAAATTTTCATAAAAACATAATTAAATTACGACCTTAATGGCTTCCACTCGGCTCAATATACCTCAACTTCCACTTGGCTCAATATACCTCAACTTCCACTCGGCTCAATATACCTCAGCTTCCACTCGACTCAATAGACCTCGTCTTACAGTGCTCAGCTTCCACTCAGCTCAACGGACCACAGACAGAAATCAACAGCACTTGACTTCCACTCGGCTCAACAGACGTCGATTTACAACACTTGACTTCCACTCAGCTTGATAGGCCACAAACATAAATCAATAATGCAGAAAACTATGTAACAACGTCTAACCCGTCATATATATAAACATTTTTTCGTCCGGATAAATAATTTGGCTGAAAACCCTAGTTTGGTCGAACAAATAGTTCGGCCAAATTATTTATTTGGTCGAATTTCGTTTAACGATCGACGTTAGTTTAAATGGCCAAAAGTTCTGCTGAGCATTTGTATAATAGTTCGGCTGAAAAAAGAAAAATAAATAAATAAAATTAAAAAAAAAAAATTGTTCGGCTAAGAAATTAAGATTGTGATTTTTTCGGGGGTGTTTCTCACAAAAATGTAACCCATCGTCATGTTTTCACCCACCCCTGTATGTTGGCGGTTTCCATCACCATTAACAACACCCCATTAAATATTTAGTATTTTGCACATTATCAACTTGAAAACTATCATACACACATCGAATGAAACCTCATTTCTTTCCAAAGTTGAATATGCTAACATATTAGACAATGTTGGGCCTAAGTTTGGTATCTTTTGCAAACCCTAGGTTTGTGATATAGCCATTAACTTTCCCCTCTATATTGCACCATTTCCATAACATTAATACTATTTTTCGCATAAGCATGATACTCTTCCTCACTCAAATATGCCTATTTTGCTCCAAATGCAAAACATTATCAATACTTAATGTGCATTGACTTTAAAAATAAGCTAAGCATATGATGTTCATGCTTTAACAATGCTGATAGTGTTAGACTTCCCTTCATTAATTTGCACCTAATCTACCCCTAATCTACCCATTAGTTCATTAGTTAATTCATTAATTTTCTAAGTAATAAAAATCATTTTTAAATAATAATAACATAATTCAAAAGCATAATATAGTTAGCAATTAAATATTAGCATATAAGACCTCATGTGTGAGATAAACAACTCTTTCCATACAAAAATTTCACTACTTAATTTATAAAATAAAAGTATACATATCTTCCGCTCCTTTATATTCAAATATAAAACATATAAAATAAAAAACACATAATGTTTAACCAACTTATTGGAGTTATAATTAACTAGTAATAATTTAATAAAATAATTGATTAAATATTTAAAATATTTAATTATTAAGGAGTTTACAATTCTACACTTAGGGATTCAATTATGTCTCAAAGGTGAAACGGTCCTTCATGCTAATGGACCCATTTAAGCATCTTTCATGAGATATTTGGGAACAATCACTTATACCAACGATTGATGGTCCCAAAAACTATAATTAGTACAATTTCCATGTTTTGTCATTTAAGAATGAAGCATCGAATGAAGTTAAGTTAGTCGTCCCCATAATATCATTGCTCACCCTAGCTTACATACTTAATATTAAACAATGAACCAACTTAACATAAGCTGATGCACCCCGCATCTTTGCTTTATTAGAAGCATAAGTTGAGGCTTATTTAGCCTAATAACACCCCTCTTTTTTAATTAAGTAGATTATGAAGAGTCCTTTACCAGATCTCAAGGTATGTGGTTAAAGATGATAATGAGTCATTGAGAAAGGTAACTTTTAAGTGTAAAAGCATAGGTTGAGGCTTCTCAAGTCTAATAATACCCCTTGTTTTTTACATAAGTAGATTGGAGAGGTCTTCACCATGAGATGTCATGGTATTGAAAGTTGAGAATGAATTGTTCAAAAAGTAATATTAAATTTAAGTTATTGTGAAACAATATATAAATTATTGTAGATATTAACCCGAAATAATTTATTATAGCCTACATTGTCATTTTTGAATTTTTATTATTTAATTTATTTTTTGAGTTTTAATTTTGTTTATTATTTTATTATTCAAATATTTAAAAATAATTGAAATAAAAAATAAGTAAATGGAAATATTAGTTATATGATTTAATAAAAGATGTAATTTAGAAAATATGATATCAGAGAAATCTAATTAAAAAGCAGACTTATATTCTATTATCTTTTATTTAATTATGAAACTATACATACAAAAAAACGAGTATTTATTACAAAGGTTTTTTTTGACATTATATTCTAAATGGTTCTTATGTTATGCTCTTAAATCTAACTCTTAAATGCTCTACTCAACCACGAGACAATACAATGCTAGAAAGATGGAACCCCCTCTCTTTCTAGTGATTTGGTGTTTAACATAGCTTGATAATGATTTTAGATTAGGGTTTTCACATGTCTCAACACTTCGTTAGTGTTAAATACATAGAAATATTGAAACCCGTAAAAGAAAAAAAATGTAAATGAATATAGAAATCATATAATGAATATAGATATAACTCAGGGAATGTCATATCAGAGAAAACCTAATAAGAAGGTGAGGCTTATACTCTTTTTTATTTAATTATGGAAATACAAATACAAAGAAAGGGGTATTGACTATCGAGTTGCCTATGACATTGTTGTCTATATGGTTGTTGCAAATTATCTTTCTCCTTTGTTTTGATCTCAAATCCCACTCCTAGATGTTGTGCTCAACTATGTTTTAATACAATCCTAAAAAGATGGAACCCCTTCTCTTCCTAGTGACGTAGTGTTTAACATAGCTTGGAAACTATTTAAGGTTTAGGGTTTTCACATTTTTCAAGCCACTATTAGTGTTAAGGTTTTGGACCTTTTAGGATCTTCTTGAATGTCCACACATGACTAACTCCACATATCTAAGTAATGGCGTTGATGCAACATCCACTTGGTACCACCGTGTGAACAAGTTAGCTCAACTTGTGGGAGGCATAGCTTCTACATATGAAATTTGATTAAGGTGATTTTCACATTGTTTGAAAGCTAGAATTGGTGTGTAAAACGACATCAAGAGGCAGAGAGCTATGCTCACAAAATTTTCACTCATTGCATATCCCAAAATAACTTTAGAGGGCTTTAAATTCTAAATCTCAAAATTAAGACATATCATAAAATATGTCACAAAAGATAATTCCTCCATTTTTTCTACCCAAAAAATATCAAAATAAATAAAAAATTATCTAATAATTCATTTTAAATCAAATAAAAAATGTTTCGTTTCAATTTTTATTTGTAGAATTTATTTTAATGTATATTCAGGTGAAACAAGAATTAGAATGTTTTGTGTAGCATTGTCTTGTTATTATTAATATGAAAAAGAAAAGTATTTATGTATTCTTAAAATGGAATGTGTGTCACTTTTGTGGTGAGGAGAGGCATATGTATAAAAAGAAATTACATACATAAAGCAAAATGAAAAATAAAGTGTTACTTTCCCTTTAAGTTAAGCTATGTGATCAATCAAACAAGGAAAATGGTTTTAGTTTGTTTTGCGTATGATAAAAGGTCCTATGAAGACCTATTCGTCCTTTCCACTGTACAAGTAACTGGGCCTTGTAGAGATATCTTTTATGACGGGTACTGGGGCTACGTCTCGAAAGAACTGGTGATGCTTCCAGCAGCCAAAAATGACGGGTACTGGGGCTACGTCTCGAAAGAACTGGTGACGCTTCCAGCAGCCAAAAAATGATGGGTACTGGGGCTACGTCCCGAAAGAATTGGTGACGCTTCCAGCAACCAAAAGAATCAACCAAGGTATTGAATGAGGCTTTAATATTGTATTAAGTATATATTTAAATATTTAAATTTAATGTATTAAGTATACATGAAATAGTTAAAACATAAATATTATGTTCGTTGAAATTATTGTAAACATTCCATTCATCATATGATTAATACCAAAGCGGAATTCAGTGTTTGGCGCAATTGTTCGAGCTCACCCTCATCCCACCATAATTTCAGGCAATTATAAGCATGAACCTTCTTTAACAACATTAAATTCTTTGCGACGGACAACTCTAACATCTCATTGCATCCAAAAACATATAGGGTCCTATTGATGCCTCGAAAATCGTTGCAACAACAATGGGGGATAACCACCCGGTCCGGACCTTAAAGCAGCTCCTTTTCCGTTTGGCGTGGTGGCTCCGACTGGTTTAACTAGGTCCAGTTACCTTCTCCCTATTGCTATTGGTTTATGATGTATCTTTACCTACCAATAGACAGGGATATCAGATCACTTCTTCTTGCTGATTAGGCAAGAGAATGACCTTTAAGCTGATTTGGGTTCAGCCAAGCCACAACTAAAATTTTGCCTCTTTGAGGAGAGGACTTAAAAGAATGTAGAATTTACTCTAAATGCAAGCTTATTCTATGATGCAAGCAAAAGAAACTAATCTAAATCCTATCTTAATTAGGTAGATATAGATCTAACCCAACTAAGAGCAAGAGTAATTAAAGTATTGGGATTTAAATATGTCTTGTTTATAATGAATATCAAGTCAATGAAGTAGTTCAATTCACTGATATTATGGTTACCAAAACACATTCTATTGAGACCTCTTAACTGAAATAATAAACCATCATCATTCAAGAAGTAGTTCACAAAAATGATATTAATTATCAAATCAGTAAATCCAATAATTGAATAATGATATGTGGAAATAGTTCACAACACATTACCATTCAATAAATCAGTTTTATAAGACAGATTTATGAGTAAATAGTTACTCAGAAATCAGATTTTAATTCATAAGAACAGAGATACCTAATAACAATATTGAGACAAATTACCCACGTTGACAATAGTGCACAAACATGAATAAAATGAGACATTCATGTTACCATAAAAATGAAACTGATATTTGAAACAGTAGTATTAGAAATACCAATTTATTGCATCCATTTCTCTGTCCTTGGTCTCCAACAGCTCTTTACATTGCTTGAACTTCTACTTTCAAAGCTAAAGCCACAATAGTGCAAACTTTGCCCTTCATGTATAATTCAAGATACAAAAGGAAAATCCTCAATAATCCCCAGATCTGAGATTTTCTCTCCTCCCTCCTACAACTCTAAATTCCAATTACAATAGTGCTTTTAGAAGTCTAGAATTGCAGAGGAGAGCAGCCCTTTATTACATTTTGCAATCTGTTATTTATAATATTTGTGAAGGAATTCTTGAGAGGAAAGTTTATTGAAGAGAAATCTGTCAAATCCAATTTTATTTGCTCAAAAATCCTAATCTTCAATTGCTGGAGCATTCTCATTGATTGAGATCTTTTTCTTCATATTTCTTCCACTATTTTCCTGCAAAAATAAATTAAAATGCAACAATAAAATCAAAATGTCATTGCTGGCATTTAAAACAAATCCAATTAAATACAATTGAAAATAAAATGTAAGCTTTTTATTGATGCTGGGGATGGTTTTAATTGGCCAAGAATATCATTGACGAGCGAATCTGCAATTAGAAGAGGCTTTGAACAAATGAAAATGCAGAAAATAACTCAGAAAATTGATTTTGTTTTAGAAATTCGGAGCTTGATCTTCTATCTAATTTCTGACCCAATAAATGATTAAATTTGCTAGTGAAACCTCCTCAAAAATGTTCTCCTTGATTTTCTCTTTCCAATGAGCCGTCATGGGCCTCATTTGGCCAAGTATAACCCAATCTATGAGCCTCCAAAGTTGATGGATCAAATCTGGCATGAATCTGGAAATTCTGTTGTTGGGCTAAAAAATCAAAATTCTCATTAAAAATTAAATCCTAAATTAGAATTCTAATTACTTAATAATTAATTCTATTTTAATTATTAATTATAAACTAAACTAATTATTTAACAAACTATTATTAATTAAAATTAATCTAACTAACTAATATAATTAATTATTTTATAAACTAATTAACATTAATCAAAATAATAATTAAATTTTAATTTAATTAAATTCTATATATTAATTAATTAATTTAATTTAAAATCTAATATATATAAAATATTTAAACTAACTATTGTCACCATATCTAATATATATAAAATATTTAAACTAACTATTATCACCATACGTAAGAGTTAAAAAGAACAAGTCGTTTGAAACAAACTATACAAAGCTTTAATTAATTGCTTTTATGCATTTTCGCTATCCGCAATCGGGAGGATGGAGGGGTTGCTAAACTTGTTTCGCATAAAAGCTCCGATGCGATAAGACTTGTTTAATGCCCCTTTGCTTTATGTTTTATTTATCGGAGATCGGGGGTATGGAGATATCAGAGTTTTTAAACTTTGGCACAATGCAAAATCCCCGATCCGATATCGGCATCGGGGTATGGTGTGTATCGGGTTATTGAAAAGTCCCGATGCGATATATATTTTTTATATATTAAATTTTAATTTAATTAAATTAATTATATTTTAAATAATAATTAATTTAATTAATCTAAGATTTAATATTAAAAATCAATTTTTATTTTGATTTTATTTTATGAGGATTATTTTATAAACTACAGCTACTCTTAATAAAAGTAAAAATATAAAAATAAACTACAGCCACTTCGAAAATTTTGGGTTTTCGAGATTAATAATTGATTTGGAAATTGGAGTAAATTTCTTAAATCCCGATAATTAATGATTTGGCCGCATAACTAAAAATGGAAAAATGTTAGTAAAAACTCGCTATGGGTTAATATTTAAAATGAATGCGTTATTGAACTAATTTATTTACAAAATGCAATATTGTACATTTTATGCATTTTTAACCCAGGCTAGATAAATGATGAGACTTCAAAGGAGTGTCATTTTCAAACCAGTTGACCAAATGAGGCGAAACAAGCGTCAATGTGAAGCTTATAAAAAATCGATTCTAACAAAGCAATCAAAACAAGAATCCAAAGAAAATGAAAAATTAACAAATGCGTAAGGCAATCAACTAAATAAAAATCCAAAAAGGTGTTTAGCCAAAATTTTTATAGAAAGGGTCCCCATTATTTGAAGTGAACAAGTCAAAAATGGGGGGGTTGTGTTTTTACCACAACAATGGCGACACACGGGAGAAGAACCAGTTATCTCTGTTTGATATGAATAAGATTTTCCTAAAATTAAAGTAAAAATAATTAAAGAAGAGAAAATTATGCTTGAAATGCTTGACTAAGTTCATTAGTCTGAATAAAAGCAAGAATCATCTAATTGTAATTTTTCTTAAAATTCCTCATACATTAAAATATTTCAAAACTCTACATCAGTCCTTAATTAGTTGTAGAGATAAAGCAGGGGTCACTTTACAGCTTAGCTTTTAAAATATACTCCTTTGTCATAGGTAGAGCCACTGCTGCCAGCAAACATCTATAGTTTCGACAGGGTTACCTTTTAATCATAAATGATTCAGAATCCCATCTGTTTAAGAATTATTGATCTAGAGATAAATCCATTTATATATGTTTATTTTCTTTGAATTTTTATTTTTTATTTTTCTTAAAAGCCATTGTCCTGGTTTGGTGGCCAGATAGTTGACAATGCCATTCACTGGTTATAATCGGACTGAACAAGCTGGCTCGTGATGAGACCCCTTGTCTTATAATTGTTTGCAATCATAAGCCATTACCCTGGTTTGTTTAGCAGTGTTGGTAATGTCAGCCTATTTTTCCCCTATGATCATGGTAAGCAGGCTCATGATGAGACCTCTTATATTTTAAGTTTAAATATATTTCTGGATTATACTCTAGAAAAATAAGACTCTTTGGGATAGGGAGAATCATTGACTCCTTAAGAGTTAAGAATGACAATTTCAAAGTTAAAGGTGCTTTGCTGTAAAGTGTCTTTACTTGGTTATAAATAACTTTTCTTGACTGATAATAAAACTTTGAAAGATCTTAATAAAATTTTGAAATCTCAAAATGATTACAATTTGATGAAAAAGAAATTTTCAGATTTTATGATACTTTGCCAACTTCTCTTGATTGGTATTATCTTCCTTAAATATGTCTACTTTTATAATAAGAAAATCAAACTTTACTAAGAGATTTAAGAAAACGCTAATAGGTAACTATTAACAATTTTTCTCCATGAATGCTGACCATTGTTAGGTAACAAGTAGGCCTTCCATATAAATTATGGCAAAGTCACCAAAATCAAAACTGAAAACCAAAAGAAAATAATTCTTATGCTAAAGTGAGAAAAGAAATCATCAAACAAAAATAAAAATGAAGAAATTTTAAAAGTGGAAAAGAAAATCCAAATTTCAAAAGATAAATTCAAACAAGAATGTTTATACCAATGTCTCAACAATATGAAGAAAAAGAAAATAATCGTGTAATCAATCTTTCTTATGTCGAGATTTAGGAAAATCATACCTTGCAGGGTTGTGAGTGTTTTAGGCTTTTTGGATAGCAGTGATGATAAAATTCAGCCACAATGAAAACTTTCTGTCTGATGTCAATCTTCTTGTTCCAAAGCATCATTTTAATCATTTTCTAAAAAATGAATGCTTAAAGAAACAGATTAAAGGTTCAGAAACTTCCTGGTGTAGCTGTTTCGATGAAGATTATCGCTGCTTATTGAAATAAAGCCAGAAGAAGAGTATGGACTTTGAAAATATGATCTGGCAGAGGATTGGAAGCTTTTATGAAGCGCTGCAAAACAGATTCATATTTTAGAAAAACAAAACTGAAACTAAAGTAACGAAATGGAAATTAATGAAAGTGGGCACATGAATCTTACCATTGGATAATTGCTTTTGATCTTACCTGAAAGGTATCAATTTCTCCAAGCTAGCCGACTTCTTATTTTAATTAATATTAAAAATATGAAGAAGTCAAACTAACCAAAATCCTATAACCCAAAATCATTATTTATTTTATTTAAACTAAAGCAAGCAGTAAAATGTAAAAATGGAATGCTTTGTGTTCAAGGGAATTGAAATTAAAACAAATGCATCAGAAATGTTAATGAGAATTTGCAGTAACGAATGTTTCTCAAAATATTATAAGTTTCATATAAACTCTATGATTTTATAAATTGTCCAGAATCAAGACCAAATCGAAGATAATAAAATTTAAATATGAAGATGAGAGGTCCTGAATTCCATTTTTAATTATGGAATTATATATTTAAAACTAAAATGTATGAGAAATTGAAATGATTTTTTTATATGCTGCAAATTTGTCATCAATTGCTTTTTTCCCATAGTGGTTACCCAAGCTCGCTTTTAAAATAACACATTGCCGTATTGGATGATTCACATAACATGTTTCTTCACCATGCTTCAAGTTTAATTTGCAAGACTTCACCTTTATTGCTATGCCATATATCGATTAAATGTTAATGGCTCAAAGGCATGCATTGGAAGCTATTGCATCGGCTGTTGAAATAGCAAATTGCAGATATGAGATCATGCGAAGAAAATATGATCACACTATTGAAAAACTGTTATACCGCGAATCAGGGACAGTCATGCTGCAATTTGGAGATCGCACACTGCATCTCGCGATTTGTATTTTGCACATTGCACATTGCGCATTGCAAATTTGGAATAGTGATATGGCCATAAAAATGTGATGAAGCGATTGTGATATCGGCGTTTCGGAATATCGGAGAATAATCATGTTGGAAATGCCAATATCGGCGATGCGATGGATGATGTAGCGAATCGGCAATCGGCAAGATTTGGGTACCCGATGTAACACAATATGATTCTTGTGATGCCGATATGCGATGAAGAGTGGACCTGATAAATTTATGATGGGATTTTAATAACATATCGGATCCGAGACATCGGCCCTTTAAAATTATGCCCTTAGTTTTATTGCGATTGAACGGACGTGATATTTTTTATGAATTTGATTTGAATTTCATATCGGGTTCGGAATTATGTGTTCATTGCAATATCGGTAAAGTCGATTATCGGAGATCGGCGATTCATGATAATGGAAGTATACTTCAACTGCAAAGCTCCGATATGCGAAATGAGATATGGAATATGAGTAAGATAATACATCGGAGGTGTTTTATGAATAATTTTTTATCAAAAAAAATGCTAAGAACTACTTCCGATGAAATCTTATGATGCGAATAGTCTTATGATATTCCTTGAAATTGCAATTGGGTTTTTTAAGTGAATAAAAGCAAAGTTAAAGAATGTTCAAATTCTAATGAATCAAAAATAAAATTTCCCTGAACCTGTTGCAAATTTGAAATGGGTTTGCTGCTTACTTCAAGTTTCGAAAACAAATGAAAACCTGTAAATAAAATAGAACACAAATAAAAAATAAACTAAGGAAAAGAGAAACTAATAAGAGATGAGAACGAACTTGCAAATGCGTACCTGGAAGGAAATTGTTTGCAAATTTTACCTTATGAATCTTCAAATTCTTCCTTTGATTAAAATCATCTCATTATTTATTCTAAATCTAAGTGTGCAATTAGCCTGAATGAAATCAATTATTCATGTTCATAAAACAGAAAATTTACCAGAAATAAATATAAAAATAGACTTCCTTTTTGAATTGAAACAACAATTTATTACTTCTGCTTATTCTGAATAACTTGAGAAGAATCCGTATTGTTATAGCGACTGTTCAATAATGTCTTTAGTAAATGAATATGATGCGTATTGCAACATCAAATAATAAACTAAAGATTAGAATGGGATAAAGCCACTAATTGTAGAAAAATATCAAAACAGATTTGAATGTGTGCACTCAGCAAAATGGACATCCTTAAGGTTAGCTTTAGCAAATTCTGAGGAAGATAATATGAACTTCATATGATTATCGTGAAAGGTTAGAATGACTAATAATGATTGAATTAGAATTAAGCTTATCACAGACAGTCAATACATTTCATGGGATAACGGGATCATGAAGCTTTTATATCCTCAAATCCTTACCATATAAATTTCAAAAGAAAATCTTAAAAGGAAATCCCGAAATGAAGAAAAGTGGCTTTGAGGCAATCGATGCCAAGTGCAACTTTAATTGAATTTAATCAAGAGATTATTCAGAATAGGCAGAGTAGAGGTATTGCTGTAAGAAATTTTGATTTAAAAAGGAAAACAAAAATAAAACTTTCTGATAGGAAGAAAATGTTTTCACTGAACATGAATGAGAAGGGCTGATTGCTTTGTTTTATTTATATCTACAAAACTGTTGAAAATAAATTAACTACATAAAACAAACTAACTAAAATTAATTCTAATCCTATTCTAACCATATACATGAAAATGACTAGGTATAGTCATATTTCCAGTGTAACCATTCTCTCATTTTTATTCCCGCATATATGTACAGTTCAAATGTTAGTACTAAACTAAGGAAAATAAATATGAAATCAGAATGTACAGTTATTGTTAGCAAGTTGATTAAAATCTCCTTCTCTTGAAATTTGCTTTCCAATTCAATACCAATTGGATCACAAAAATCTGGATGGATTTCCATTAATGATTGGGAAATGTTCAAAAGAGGAGATGACAGGCTGAATTGTGGATATGAGTTTTCAAATTCAAAGGCCTGGAAAAAATTGTTAGTGTTATGTACAAATGTTAAGCTATTAACAATCTCTTTTGAGAGAAAAATTTCCAAATATTTTTCAAATGAATTAATGAAAAATGGATGAAAATCTTTCAAATGAAATGAAAAATTATTAATTTAATTGAATTGCTGGCCAGATTGCAAAAATACATTCTCTTGTTGACATTGCCTTTGAAAAAATAGAAGCTTTTGATGAAACATTAGCATTGATTGAAATTGAAATATTAATATCTTTTGATGCTCATGATTATAATATGAAACTTCAATTTCCCAATCGGACAATGCATCAATTAAGTGTTTGATAGTAAGGTGTTCAATATGCCAGCGAAAAGTGTGAAAATTTTGCAAAATAAAATCAGAAAATAAATTTAAATTTAAACAAAATAACTGTGAAAGAAAAACTAAAATGAAATCACTATTTGTACAACTAATGTTACAGCACAATTGTGATTATTTTGAAATAATTTCTCTTTCACAAGGATTGGCTAGAATTATGAAATTTGGGTAATTTCGAATTCCAACTTGTGAAATAGAAAACGAATTATGATTATGAATAGGAATGGGAGTTTGATCCAAATATGAATCATAAATTGGGATGTTTTCTCGAATAGTGAAATCATGAAGATAATTTGCTGCTCTAGAATGAGGATTGGTTGGGATAATTTCTAAATTGAAGCTTTCCCCATTCTCAGATGTTATCCGAAATTTATCATGAGGATTCTCTTGAAAAGAATAAAAATCAACATCCTCAATGTCAGAGTAATTATCATAAATGACTTCACAATATTCTCTACAATTCCCTTCTATCTCATCCAATATATCCAAACAAGGCGGAACAAGAATTTCATGTTCATTAATGGCAAAAGAATGATTAATTATTGTTTCTTTATCTTGATAAAAATTTATTGGTAATTTATTTAAATCATCCTCTTTAATTTTTGAAATATCATTAATACTAAAAGGGGAAAAATTACCATCATTAAAAATATAAGGATAAAGGGAAAAATGTGAACCTGAAACAATGCATTTAAAACTGTCTCTGTTTGAGAACTCTTGTGCATTATGCTCATTGTAAATTTCATATTGTAAATCATTCCTTTGTGTACTCATGCTTTCTTGAAGAAGGCTGCTTTGCTGTTCTGATTTCGGCATTTGCTCATTATGGAAAAATTCAGAAATTTGCACAGCAGTTTGCGTGTTATTATTTACTTTTATTGCTGCTTGCACTTGCTGATTTGCGATCTGATTTTCTGAATTCACTGTAGAGTAGCTTTCAGATTTCAAGGCGGCTCTTTCTTCAAAATTGTTGCTGTTGTCTTCTTGCATTTGATTATAAATATCTTCTAAGCTTTGTGAAACCACTTCATCACAATTTATTTGCACATCCAAATTGGGATTCTCATTTATATTGGAAGAAAATGGAACAAAGCTTGAACTAATTTCATATGGATTGGGAATGGGTGGAAGAGAACAAATATATTCAAACCAATCTAATGATTCTTCTTCCGTAGGTTTATCTTCGTCTTTAAATCTTAAGCAATTCAAATGAAATCGAATATTAAAATCATTAACAGACTCATTTTCAAACCTTCGTAGATATTCAATTTCATCACATACCTGTTCATAATCATAGCCGTCAAATTTACAAATGAAAATTGTAACAAATTGATCCCAGTTATGGATTGAAGCAACTGGAAGAGTTCTACACCAGCTTCTGGCTTTTGCCGCAAATGTGAGAGTAAAAATTCTGCATAAAATGCCTTCATCAATTCCTTGAAAATCATAATTTGAAACATTTTGAATAAATTGAAAGACATGGTAAAAAGCAGAAGAATTTCTCTTACCATTGAATTTCCCCTGAGACAAGAGTCTTACCACTTCGGGTGGAGTATTGGAGGATGCACGTCCATGGATACAACTCCAAATTGGAAGTTTAAGAGGAGCCATCGTGATTAAATAAAGTGTTAAATTGAAAAGACTCCAATAGACAAAATATCTCAGGCCCTCCTTCTAGCGCCAAAAATGTTGATGCCTCGAAAATTGTTGCAACAACAATGGGGGATAACCACCCGGTCCGGACCTTAAAGCAGCTCCTTTTTCGTTTGGTGTGGTGGCTCCGACTGGTTTAACTAGGTCCAGTTACCTTCTCCCTATTGCTATTGGTTTATGATGTATCTTTACCTACCAATAGACAGGGATATCAGATCACTTCTTCTTGCTGATCAGGCAAGAGAATGACCCTTAAGCTAATTTGGGTTCAGCCAAGCCACAACTAAAATTTTTCCTCTTTGAGGAGAGGACTTAAAAGAATGTAGAATTTACTCTAAATGCAAGCTTATTCTATGATGCAAGAAAAAGAAACTAATCTAAATCCTATCTTAATTAGGTAGATATAGATCTAACCCAACTAAGAGCAAGATAATTAAAGTATTGGGATTTAAATATGTCTTGTTTATAATGAATATCAAGTCAATGAAGTAGTTCAATTAACTGATATTATGGTTACCAAAACACATTCTATTGAGACCTCTTAACTGAAATAATAAACCAACAACATTCAGGAAGTAGTTCACAAAAATGATATTAATTATCAAATCAGTAAATCCAATAATTGAATAATGATATGTGGAAATAGTTCACAACACATTACCATTCAATAAATCAGTTTTATAAGACAGATTTTTGAGTAAATAGTTACTCAGAAATTAGATTTTAATTCATAAGAACAGAGATACCTAATAACAATATTGAGACAAATTACTCACGTTGACAATAGTGCACAAACATGAATAAAATGAGACATTCATGTTACCATAAAAATGAAACTGATATTTGAAACAGTAGTATTAGAAGTACCAATTTATTGCATCCATTTCTCTGTCCTTGGTCTCCAACAGCTCTTTACATTGCTTTAACTTCTACTTTCAAAGCTAAAGCCACAATAGTGCAAACTTTGTCCTTCATGTATAATTCAAGATACAAAAGGAAAATCCTCAATAATCCCCAGATCTGAGATTTTCTCTCCTCCCTCCTACAACTCTAAATTCCAATTACAATAGTGCTTTTAGAAGTCTAGAATTGTAGAGGAGAGCAGCCCTTTATTATATTCTGCAATCTGTTATTTATAATATTTGTGAAGGAATTCTTGAGAGGAAAGTTTGTTGAAGAGAAATCTGTCAAATCCAATTTTATTTGCTCAAAAATCCTGATCTTCAATTGCTGGAGCATTCTCATTGATTGAGATCTTTTTCTCCATATTTCTTCCACTATTTTCCTGCAAAAATAAATTAAAATGCAACAATAAAATCAAAATGTCATTGTTGGCATTTAAAACAAATCCAATCAAATATAATTGAAAATAAAATATAAGCTTTCTATTGATGCTGGGGATGGTTTTAATTGGCCAAGAATATCATTGACGAGCGAATCTGCAATTAGAAGAGGCTTTGGACAAATGAAAATGCAGAAAATAACTCAGAAAATTGATTTTGTTTTAGAAATTCGGAGCTTGATCTTCTACCTAATTTCTGACCCAATAAATGATTAAATTTGCTAGTGAAACCTCCTCAAAAATGTTCTCCTTGATTTTCTCTTTCCAATGAGCCGTCCTGGGCCTCATTTGGTCAAGTATAACCCAATCTATGAGCCTCCAAAGTTGATGGATCAAATCTGGCATGAATCTGTAAATTCTGTCGCTGGGCTAAAAAATAAAATTCCCATTAAAAATTAAATCCTAAATTAGAATTCTAATTACTTAATAATTAATTCTATTTTAATTATTAATTATAAACTAAACTAATTATTTAACAAACTATTATTAATTAAAATTAATCTAACTAACTAATATAATTAATTATTTTATAAACTAATTAACATTAATCAAAATAATAATTAAATTTTAATTTAATTAAATTCTATATATTAATTAATTAATTTAATTTAAAATCTAATATATATAAAATATTTAAATTAACTATTGTCACCATATCTAATATATATAAAATATTTAAACTAACTATTATCACCATACGTAAGAGTTAAAATGAACAATTCATTTGAAACAAACTATACAAAGCTTTAATTAATTGCTTTTATGCCTTTTCGCTATTCGCAATCGGGAGGATGGAGGGGTTGCTAAACTTGTTTCGCATAAAAGCTCCGATGCGATAAGACTTGGTTAATGCCCCTTTGCTTTATGTTTTATTTATCGGAGATCGAGGGTATGGAGATATCAGAGTTTTTAAACTTTGGCACAATGCAAAATCCCCGATCCGATATCGGCATCGGGGTATGGTGTGTATCGGGTTATTGAAAAGTCCCGATGCGATATATATTTTTTATATATTAAATTTTAATTTAATTAAATTAATTATATTTTAAATAATAATTAATTTAATTAATCTAAGATTTAATATTAAAAATCAATTTTGATTTTGATTTTATTTTACGAGGATTATTTTATAAACTACAGCTACTCTTAATAAAAGTAAAAATATAAAAATAAACTACAGCCATTTCGAAAATTTGGGTTTTCGAGATTAATAATTGATTTGGAAATTGAAGTAAATTTCTTAAATCCCGATAATTAATGATTTGGTCGCATAACTAAAAATGGAAAAATGTTAGTAAAAACTCGCTATGGGTTAATATTTAAAATGAATGCGTTATTGAACTAATTTATTTACAAAATGCAATATTGTACATTTTATGCATTTTTAACCCACGCTAGATAAATGATGAGACTTCAAAGGAGTGTCATTTTTAAACCAGTTGACCAAATGAGGCGAAACAAGCATCAATGTGAAGCTTATAAAAAATCGATTCTAACAAAGCAATCAAAATAAGAATCTAAAGAAAATGAAAAATTAACAAATGCGTTGGGCAATAAACTAAATAAAAATCCAAAAAAGTGTTTAGCCAAAATTTTTATAGAAAGGGTCTCCATTATTTGAAGTGAACAAGTCAAAAATGGAGGGGTTGTGTTTTTACCACAACAATGGCGACGCACGGGAGAAGAACCAGTTATCTCTGTTTGATATGAATAAGATTTTCCTAAAATTAAAGTAAAAATAATTAAAGAAGAGAAAATTATGCTTGAAATGCTTGACTAAGTTCATTAGTCTGAATAAAAGCAAGAATCATCTAATTGTAATTTTTCTTAAAATTCCTCATATATCAAAATATTTCAAAACTCTACATCAATCCTTAATTAGTTGTAGAGATAAAGCAGGGGTCACTTTACAGCTTAGTTTTTAAAATATACTCCTTTGTCATAGGTAGAGCCACTGCTGCCAGCAAACATCTATAGTTTCGACAGGGTTACCTTTTAATCATAAATTATTCAGAATCCCATATGTTTAAGAATTATTGATCTAGAGATAAATCTATTTATATATGTTTATTTTCTTTGAATATTTATTTTTTATTTTTCTTAAAAGCCATTGTCCTGGTTTGGTGGCCAGATAGTTGACAATGCCATTCACTGGTTATAATCGCACTGAACAAGCTGGCTCGTGATGTGACCCCTTATCTTATAATTGTTTGCAATCATAAGCCATTACCCTGGTTTGTTTAGAAGTGTTGGTAATGTCAGCCTATTTTTCCCCTATGATCATGGTAAGCAGGCTCATGATGAGACCTCTTATATTTTAAGTTTAAATATATTTCTGGATTATACTCTAGAAAAATAAGACTCTTTGGGACAGGGAGAATCATTGACTCCTTAAGAGTTAAGAATGACAATTTCAGAGTTAAAGGTGCTTTGCTGTAAAGTGTCTTTACTTGGTTATAAATAACTTTTCTTGACTGATAATAAAACTTTGAAAGATCTTAATAAAATTTTGAAATTTCAAAATGATTACAATTTGATGAAAAAGAAATTTTCAGATTTTATGATACTTTGCCAACTTCTCTTGATTGGTATTCTCTTCCTTAAATATGTCTACTTTTATACTAAGAAAATCAAACTTTACTAAGAGATTTAAGAAAACGCTAATAGGTAACTATTAACAATTTTTCTCCATGAATGCTGACCATTGTTAGGTAACAAGTAGGCCTTCCATATAAATTATGACAAAGTCACCAAAAGCAAAACTGAAAGCCAAAAGAAAATGATTCTTATGCTAAAGTGAGAAAAGAAATCATCAAACAAAAATAAAAATGAAGAAATTTTAAAAGTGGAAAAGAAAATCCAAGTTTCAAAAGATAAACTCAAACAAGAATGTTTATACCAATGTCTCAACAATATGAAGAAAAAGAAAATAATCGTGTAATCAATCTTTCTTATGTCGAGATTTAGGAAAATCATACCTTGCAGGGTTGTGAGTGTTTTAGGCTTTTTGGATAGCAGTGATGATAAAATTCAGCCACAATGAAAACTTTCTGTCTGATGTCAATCTTCTTGTTCCAAAGCATCATTTTAATCATTTTCTAAAAAAAGAATGCTTAAAGAAACAGATTAAAGGTTCAGAAACTTCCTGGTGTAGCTGTTTCGATGAAGATTATCGCTGCTTATTGAAATAAAGCCAAGAGAAGAGTATGGACTTTGAAAATATGATCTGGCAGAGGATTGGAAGCTTTTATGAAGCGCTGCAAAACAGATTCATATATCAGAAAAACAAAACTGAAACTAAAGTAACGAAATGGAAATTAATGAAAGTGGGCACATGAATCTTACCATTGGATAATTGCTTTTGATCTTACCTGAAAGGTATCAGTTTCTCCAAGCTAGCCGACTTCTTATTTTAATTAATATTAAAAATATGAAGAAATCAAACTAACCAAAATCCTATAACCCAAAATCATTATTTATTTTATTTACACTAAAGCAAGCAGTAAAATGTGAAAATGGAATGTTTTGTGTTCAAGGGAATTGAAATTAAAAAAAATGCATCAGAAATGTTAATGAGAATTTGCAGTAACGAATGTTTCTCGAAAATCGCTGCAACAACAATGGGGGATAACCACCCGGTCCGGACCTTAAAGCAGCTCCTTTTCCGTTTGGTGTGGTGGCTCCCACTGGTTTAACTAGGTCCAGTTACCTTCTCCCTATTGCTATTGGTATATGATGTATCTTTACCTACCAATAGACAGGGATATCAGATCACTTCTTCTTGCTGATCAGGCAAGAGAATGACCTTTAAGCTTATTTGGGTTCAGCCAAACCACAACTAAAATTTTGCTTCTTTGAGGAGAGGACTTAAAATAATGTAGAATTTACTCTAAATGCAAGCTTATTCTATGATGCAAGAAAAAGAAACTAATCTAAATCCTATCTTAATTAGGCAGATATAGATCTAACCCAACTAAGAGCAAGATAATTAAAGTATTGGGATTTAAATATGTCTTGTTTATAATGAATATCAAGTCAATAAAGTAGTCCAATTAACTGATATTATGGTTACCAAAACACATTCTATTGAGACCTTTTAACTGAAATAATAAACCAACATCATTCAGGAAGTAGTTCACAAAAATGATATTAATTATCAAATCAGTAAATCCAATAATTGAATAATGATATGTGGAAATAGTTCACAACACATTACCATTCAATAAATCAGTTTTATAAGACAGATTTCTAAGTAAATAGTTACTCAGAAATCAGATTTTAATTCATAAGAACAGAGATACCTAATAACAATATTGAGACAAATTACCCACGTTGACAATAGTGCACAAACATGAATAAAATGAGACATTCATGTTACCATAAAAATGAAACTGATATTTGAAACAGTAGTATTAGAAATACCAATTTATTGCATTCATTTCTCTGTCCTTGGTCTCCAACAGCTCTTTACATTGCTTGAACTTCTACTTTCAAAGCTAAAGCCACAATAGTGCAAATTTTGCCCTTCATGTATAATTCAAGATACAAAAGGAAAATCCTCAATAATCCTCAGATCTGAGATTTTCTCTCCTCCCTCCTACAACTCTAAATTCCAATTACAATAGTGCTTTTAGAGGTCTAGAATTGTAGAGGAGAGCGGCCCTTTATTACATTCTGCAATCTGTTATTTATAATATTTGTGAATGAATTCTTGAGAGGAAAGTTTGTTGAAGAGAAATCTGTCAAATCCAATTTTATTTGCTCAAAAATCCTGATCTTCAATTGCTGGAGCATTCTCATTGATTGAGATCTTTTTCTCCATATTTCTTCCACTATTTTCCTGCAAAAATAAATTAAAATAAATTAAAATGCAACAATAAAATCAAAATGTCATTGCTGGCATTTAAAACAAATCCAATCAAATACAATTGAAAATAAAATGTAAGCTTTCTATTGATGCTGGGGATGGTTTTAATTGGCCAAGAATATCATTGGCGAGCGAATCCGCAATTAGAAGAGGCTTTGGACAAATGAAAATGCAGAAAATTGATTTTGTTTTAGAAATTCGGAGTTTGATCTTCTGCCTAATTTTTGACCCAATAAATGATTAAATTTATTAGTGAAACCTCCTCAAAAATGTTCTCCTTGATTTTCTCTTTCCAATGAGCCGTCCTGGGCCTCATTTGGCCAAGTATAACCCAATCTATGAGCCTCCAAAGTTGATGGATCAAATCTGGCATGAATCTGGAAATTCTGTTGCTGGGCTAAAAAATCAAAATTTTCATTAAAAATTAAATCCTAAATTAGAATTCTAATTACTTAATAATTAATTCTATTTTAATTATTAATTATAAACTAAACTAATTATTTAACAAACTATTATTAATTAAAATTAATCTAACTAACTAATATAATTAATTATTTTATAAACTAATTAACATTAATCAAAATAATTAAATTCTATATATTAATTTATTTATTTAATTTAAAATCTAATATATATAAAATATTTAAACTAACTATTGTCACCATATCTAATATATATATAATATTTAAACTAACTATTATCACCATACGTAAGAGTTAAAATGAACAAGTCGTTTGAAACAAACTATACAAAGCTTTAATTAATTGCTTTTATGCCTTTTTGCTATCGGCAATCGGGAGGATGGAGGGGTTGCTAAACTTGTTTTGCATAAAAGCTCCGATGTGATAAGACTTGGTTAATGCCCCTTTGCTTTATGTTTGATTTATCGGAGTTCGGGGGTATGGAGATATCGGAGTTTTTAAACTTTGGCACAATGAAAAATCCCCGATCCGATATCGGCATCGGGGTATGGTGTGTATTGGGTTATTGAAAAGTCCCAATGCGATATATATTTTTTATGTATTAAATTTTAATTTAATTAAATTAATTATATTTTAAATAATAATTAATTTAATATTTAATATTAAAAATCAATTTTGATTTTGATTTTATTTTATGAGGATTATTTTATAAACTACAGTCACTCTTAATAAAAATAAAAATATAAAAATAAACTACAGCCATTTCGAAAATTTTGGGTTTTCGAGATTAATAATTGATTTGGAAATTGGAGTAAATTTCTTAAATCCTGATAATTAATGATTTGGCCGCATAACTAAAAATGGAAAAATGTTAGTAAAAACTCGCTATGGGTTAATATTTAAAATGGATGCGTTATTGAACTAATTTATTTACAAAATGCAATATTGTACATTTTATGCATTTTTAACCCAGGCTAGATAAATGATGAGACTTCAAAGGAGTGCCATTTTCAAACCAGTTGACCAAATGAGGCGAAACAAGCGTCAATGTGAAGCTTATAAAAAATCGATTCTAACAAAGCAACCAAAACAAGAATTCAAAGAAAATGAAAAATTAACAAACGCGTAGGGCAATCAACTAAATAAAAATCCAAAAAGTTGTTTAGCCAAAAAATTTATAGAAAGGGTCCCCATTATTTGAAGTGAACAATTCAAAAATGGGGGGGTTGTGTTTTTACCACAACAGGTCCTGAGCTTCTTGAGTTGCCCCAACCTTGGAATGCTCCTCATCATTTTGTATCCAGAAACATCCAATTCCTCCAAAGATATCAACATCTCAAGATGTGGCAGTGGCAGCTCCTCTATTCTTACACACTCCCAAACATCCAGACGTTGAAGTTTTAACATACCACAAAGCCCTCCTATTTGCGTCGATTTCCCACATTGCGGCAAATACAGGGACCGAAGGTTTGGGCAAACACACTCTGAAAATAATACCTCCAATGTTTCTGTAGAAAACCACTGTAGCATAAATAAGCATTTATCATCGTCATGGAAGGACTCAAACGTATTCAACTCTCTACCTGTTTCTCTTTCTTCGTCAATCTTTTTAAATGGTAGTTCCAGCAAAGGACAACACTCCTTCACTAAATGTAGAAGATTGTTCATCTTTAGAAGTTCTTGCGGTAAGTATTCTATCTCGAGAAGTTTGATCCTGATACACGTAGTTATTGTCCCAAAACAACACACATTCAGACACAAAAAACATGTAAAGAGCCCGTATCGAGAAGCACCTGAATAATTACAAGCAGCACATGAATAATTACAATTGTTTGACAAATTATGAAACTAATGCTTAAACGTTAGATTTATGAATCCCCAATTCGAGGACCGGTGCACCCAAAGCCCTCCCACCTGCGAAAACCTTCCCAAGTAGTGGCCCAAGCCCTGCTCCACTATGCTGCCAACAATGTGATCCCGTAGCACATCATGTTCGAAATAAAAGCAATGACGGTATTGTTGGGGAGGCAGAGCCCCTGCAACATGCTAGTTTTTGATCTGGGCTACGACAACCTCCTCTGGGCGACCCTCAGCCACGACGGGTGATCAATTTTTCTGGAGGAAGCTAAGGACTAGATCGCGACTCACCGGGCACAGAATGAGGACCATGATGAGCTGATCCATCAAACCCTCTAGCGCCGATTCGTAGGTCATGTACCAAGACAACGTAAGAAACAACGCCACAATCACCAGAATGAAGAGCACATGAAAAGAAAGCTACGACTAGTGTCGTTCATCTCTCTTCTCCGACGTTTGAGATATCCATGGCGAATTTGGGCACCACCAGAATGACCTCCGATAGATGCTTTCGGGAGCCGATGTTGAGCAAATAAATTAAAATATCAGTGTTTCGGTGGGTTTCAAAATTCAAACCCAATTACAAAATTCAAAATGAGTGATGTATGGATGGTATGGGCGCCGATGGTATGACATGGTACGCAGGACACTCGCGCTCAAATTTGAAATTTCAAATATCAAATAGAGCGCCACATGGGATAAGTATCACTAAATGTTGTGCTTTAATTAAGTCATCTCGGCCTATTCGTTGTCAGACTTCTGGGAAATGAAAACGATGTCGCACGGAAAAAAATGTTGCCGGAAAATCAAAAGACCTTTCCTATGGCTGCCCATGGCCATGTATGATGAGGCGGCCGTATGATGAACCAACCTCCATAAGGGCATTAAATGCCCTATGGCAAGTATTGTAAGGGTCAAGCATTAAATTTCCTATAGGGGTGGAAATAAGGCTTGTCCTCCTAGATGGGAAAGCAGGAAAATGGAGTCCATGCTAAATGACAGGTGGAGGTTAGATTTAAATAATATTAATTTGAATATTAGGGATCTGCAAGCTCATACCCCATTAATGTTAAACCATTTCAGTACGATTGCAAACAGAAGTTGGGTGAACAATTTTGAGCAGGGATATTGTGACTCGATGATGCAGACATTAGACAAGGGAATTAAATATGAAGTGATGGTTGCTGGCGGGATAAGAGAAGGAATTATGTATTATAAAAGAAGTTTATTATCCCTAAAATATCCAATTTTTTATGTTAGAGCCTCTTTGACTGGTAATATGGCCTCCTCGAGGCAAGAAAGCAATGGAAATGACAACAAGGACCACTTGTTGACCATAATGGAAGAAATCTCGGCTACAATGTCGAATCTTGGGGAGAAGGTAATCCTGGAATCTTGATCACATTTTACCCTGCTTAATTGACAATTGGAAGATCTGCGAAAAGAATTAGAGTGCCTCCAACTCATGGTGGAGAATCTAGTAAAGAAGGTGGACAAATTGAATCTCAAGGTGGAAGATATTCAGAGGTTACAATCACAACGATGGTTGGCATTTTAAAGAAATTCTATGGTCTCTCCAACCCCTCCCTCCAAGTGCTCTTGAAGAAAAGCAACCCAACAAACTCTAGGATTAGAATCTGGAAGAACCTACCCTGCACCAAATGGATGCGGTGGAGAATGAGCAAGCTGATGGTGAAAAATAAGAAATGGAAGTAAGTGGTCAGGTGGTATAGTCATGTTTGAATGTTATGTTTTTTTCCTAAATACTGTGGAGTTTTTTGGTTAGATATATAGAATAAATGATGTAAGAATCCTTTCACAGAAAAGACCTTTTAGAAATAGAATGTTTAGTGAACAATTATGGTCTATTGTTGAATAAGAACTATCTTTGTATGTAAGGGTTTTGGCCCGTATTCCAGTTGAATCAATATAATCTATTCGTTTCTTTACAAAAAATGATAATGCATATTTAAGTAGTAAATTAATCTTTATGTAAATTATAATTAGTTAAAAGATTATCAAGTGATTATAAATTAAAATTAAAATTCCATTAATAATTTATTTGTTATGAAAATTATGAGAGATAAAGGGAACCAAAAAGGAAATAAAAAGAGATTATAAATTGAAAGATTAAGATTGGCAAGGAAGAAAGGGATACAAGGATATTAAAAGGGAATTTTAAATTTTATACCAATAAAAAAAGAGGCCCAAGAACATAATTTTAAATTTGATCTCCAATGGTTGCTAATATTTTTATGGAACACTTTGAAACTTCGGCCTTAAACTCCTAGCATCTTAAACCAAAATGTTGGTATCGATTTTTCAATGATACCTTCATCATATGGTTTCAAGGCCTGTCCTCCTTAAATTGGTTTCTCAACCATCTTATATAACATTTCTCTACATATTCAATTCACTATAGAAATGGAAAAGGATAAGTATCTTTCCTTTCTTGACGTTTTCATCTCTCACCTTCTCAATGGCTCCCTCACCCATTAAGTTTATAAGAAAAGGAGCTATACAGAGCAATACCTTCATTCCAGATCCTATCAACACCTAACCCAAAAACTCTCATGACTCAAACCATTTGTATTTTCGCTTGTCAATTCATGGAGAAAGGAAAAAATGCACTGAGCAAAAGCCCTTCTGTGTAATGGTTAATGTATATATCAAATCAACAAAGCTTCCCATCCAAACCATAATCCTAATTCTAAAATTTTCACCTCCTCTCCACCACAAGCTCTTATTTCTCTTCCATATATCCAAGGCACTACTGATCTCATTTAAATTTTTTTTGGAAAAGAAGATGTGAAAACCCTCTTTAGACCCTATAAAACTCTTAAACAATTATTTCAAACCACCAAGGACAAGTTGAACCCCATGTTTCTCCCAAGAGTTTACAAATTCCTTGTTCACATGGCGAAATCATACATTTGACAAAGTAGTTGATCATTTCAAGTCCATCTCGAAGAACATATTATCGACTCAACCCAGTAACACATCACTAAATTAACTATTGCTTAGAACTCGTTTAAACCTAAACACCTTATTTTCTTTGAAAAAACTAAAATCGTAGCTTTGGTTACCTATTGCACCTAATGATTGTATGAGAAGCTCTAGAAATTGAAAATTACCCAACTAGTTCCAATAGAGAATATGGTTATAAACTTGGCTAGTCTTGGAAGCCCATTATCCATTGCCTCGACCACTAAGCCTATCCTTTTTATAATTTTTTTTGAATTTGGATCTCCCACTTCTTCCTGGCCCTCTCTTTCGATTGATATAAAATTTAAAATTATCTTCCCTTCTAAGCTTCTTGCATCCCTTTCCTCCATGTCGATCTTAATCTTTCAATTTGTTGTCTTTGTTTATCACTTTTTGGTTCGTAATATATCTAATCCTTTTCAGAATGAATAAATTATTAATGGAAATTTATTTTTCATTTATAATCACTTGATAGTCTTTTAATTAATTATCATTTATATAATGGCTAATCTATTGATTACATACTCATGATCATTTTATTACCAATTTTTTAACATATATTTCAATTTATTATATTTACACAATGGCTTATTCTATTAATTAATTATTTTTACTCATTCTTCTTTTGACCTCTATTCATTTTCTTCAATAGTAATCCCATGGCCCTTTCCTTTATATTTATTTCATAACACTAATTTTGAACAATTTAGCTTTAGTTGTCCCTAATGATGGGTGGAGTGTCCACACAAAACAGTAGACAATTCAAAACTTTGGTGACATGGTACATTTCTAGAAAACTCAAAAACATTATGAGTAACAATGAAAATATTCACACTAAGATATACAATATGGTTGATTTAGCCTTTTCTTTAAAATAAAAAACTGATTATGATCTCATTTGTGATACGATAATTGATCCTAATTCCAACACCAACAATGTTGTTTGAATATTGGTAGAAGGATATTCAATATATACTGAAAATATCAATAAAATAATATGCCTACCTTTCTCTACATTGCATCGTTGACAACAAACAATATGCATATAGAAATTTGTTTAGGACAAACACTCTATATCAATCCTAAACTTGGATATCCACAAAAGCGACAACTCATTAAGCTGTAAAATTATGTTGATGCATTTTCATAGGAGTACACATACATTAAGGGAATTCACCCTAATCTTTGCACTCATCATATATATATATATATATATATATCGGGGAAAACTTGCAACCTATTCAACAACTTCGACATCTAATGAATCCTACACTGAATAGGATAGTGAACGTATAGTTACAAAAAATATTAAATGTGAATTTTATCTCATCCCATATTAGATAGTCAATGGATAACACCCCTTATCATAGTTCCAAGGAAAAATTGGAAAGGGAAAATTTACTTGGATTATAAAGAGTTGGATGAAGTCGCTCCAAAAGACCACTTTCCTCAATCTACCTTTTATTGATCAAGTCTTGGATACCTTAGCAAGGAAGAAGTATTTTTCTTTCCTCAATGGGTTTAGTGGATACAATCAAATCTAGGTAGCCACCAACAATCAAGAGGAGACTACATTTGTTTGCCCACAATGAACCTTTACTTACCAAGTATTGTATTTTGGACTTTGTAATGTACTTGCCACATTTCCGCTAGCTATATTTGGTATACTTTTAGATTTGAAAAATGATTGTGTGGAAGTGTACATGGAGGATTTTATTGTTTATGGTAACACATTTGAGGCAAGATTGGACACTATAGAAAAAGTTCTCATTCTATCTAAGGAAACAAACTTATCCCTCAACCATGAAAATGTCACATGTTATTAACTAAAGAGAGAGTTTTGGGACAACGTATTTCATCCATTGGAATCAAAGTGGATCCAACAATGATTCAAGAATAATCTAATCTTTCTATTCCAAAATCACAAAAGGATATTTCATGTTTTTTAGGACATGTTGGTTATGACCATAGATTCATTAAATTTTTCGCTAAAATTGCAACACAACATTTATTTGGACCAACCAAGCTCAAGTAAATTTTGAATATTTAAAGAAAAATTGTCTAAGGCACTAATTTTAAAAGGATCACATTGATCTCTACCATTCCACATCTCAATAGATGCATCTGGCATAACTATTGGAGCAATTCTTAGACATAAATAAGAATAGAAACCTTGGGACATTTATTTCATTAGTAAAAATCTAACCCCTATAGAATTGAATTACAAAGTGACTGAAGAGGAATTTGTTGTTGTAGTGTATTATATCAATAAATTTTGGCGTCATATAACTAAATAACATGCATTTGTACACATTGATGATTATGTCATTCATTATTTAATGAAAATATCAATTACTAACATTAGAGTGACTAAATGGTCATTAGTATTGCAAGAATTTGATATTACCATCTATAATAAACTAAGGAAAGAAAATATTATTACAAATTTCCTTTGCATGATTAGTAATGAAGGAGAAGGTGTTCCTATATAATGTACTTTTCCTTATGGGCATATATTCACATTATATTCTAACATACCATGGTTTGTAGATATTGCTACCTTTTTAGCTGCATGAAAGCTTTCAACACATCTCTCACTAAAGAAAAATAGAAAATTATCAAACAAAGTGCAATGTATTACTAGATTCAAGGATACCTCTTTTGCACAGAGCCAAATCTCATAATCCAAGGATGTGTTAGAGAGAATTAGGTTTATGACACCCTAAAATATTTTCATGATGAGACTTGTGGGGGGATCTTTGATAATAAAAGGATGTGCACAAGGTATTACATCCAAGTTATTATTGGCCCACCATTTTATGAGATGCTAAAAGGTATTTAAGAAGCCACAATAGTTTCCAAAGGATGGGACAACTTGTTTAATAGATGAGATGCCACTACAAATTCAAATCATGGTGGAGCCTTTTAAGAAATGGGCTTAAATTTGATGGGTCCTATAAAGACATCTTCCAAATAGAATGCTCATATCTTGGTTTTCATTGATTAGATTACCAAACCACTTCTAAGTGTTATAGAACAAGTAATAAAAAAAATTCTTTACTAGGCGATCTCTATCTGCTTTGTTGTAACACAAGAAATTGCTTGAAATCAAGGAATCCAAATCACCTCTAAACTCATTAGGCTATTACAAAGGAGTATCAAATCCGACACAAGGAATATACATCATATCATCCACAAGATAATGGGAAAGTGGAAGTCACTGAGAGGGTTGTGGAATCCATATTAACCAAGATCATGTAGATTAATAACAAGGCTTGGGCTAATAGAATTCCTAAATATTTATGGAATTGTCATGCCACTTGGTGGAACACCATGGGATTTACCGCTTATGAGTTTATGTATGGTAATAATGTTGCATTTCTTATTTAGTTTGCAGTATAATTGCATTACAAGTTGGAATGAAATTGTCTGAAGCTAAAGAGAATTTACTAAACCAAATCAATCGACTTGATGAAATTCATTAGACTACCTTGCGTAGCACATACATTGTTTAATAATAGAGAGAAAAGTGTCATGATAGATTCATTAAGAAGAGAAAATTAGAATTGGGAGAATGAACCCTCTTATATGACTATGTCTTTAAGGTTTTTAAAGGAAAATTTTGTACTCATTAGTTGGGACCATATGAGGTTGATAATATGTACTAGAATGGTGTCATCAAGTTACACACCATAGATGGAAACAAAATACCTCTTATAGCCAATGTTCATCATTAAGGCTATATTATAAGCCAATATCAATAGATGCATTTGTAAAACATCTCAACAATTGTTCAATTTGGAGACTGTAAACAAAGTGGCTATGCCATCTAAGCTTTCCACAACATGATTTTCTTAGCACAATATAAAATAAATATAATAGTAATAGTAATATTTCCAATTGGGAAAACCCATTTTGTGGTAAAATTAAACAAATGTTGTTTGAAAACTAGCATGCTAACAAACAATATTTGAGTTTAGAAAAATAATATTTTTCTTCACTTTTCAAATTCTTTGACATCATCAAAGAATTTTTTGTTATAGAACTATATTTCAGAAAATTACTACATAACTAGGTGGAACCCATTTCACCAATTATTATGAATCCAAGTCCATCATTTGTTGCATATCATGGTTGTTGTAGATCCTATTTGCTACGACTCATCAACTCTATTTTTCTATGAGTTGTGGATAATTTCCCGTTTTGGAACTACATTTGTCATGAATCCTACTCTTATGATGGAATCCCACTTAATCATATGTTGCAGATTACATTTATCTTGCTTTGTAATTATTCACTTATCACATAAATTGTCCATCACCACTCTTTTCATGCTATTGTTATCGATTAGTTGATCCTACCATTGTCACAAATATAGATAAGGTACAAAGATACATGCCACTCCACTTATACTTATGATTTCACTGATTTACCATAACCCTCACTTGCCGCGTCATCTGACTTAGGATATTTTCCTTTTAAATTAAAAAATACATATATTCATATCATTATGAATGTCTAATTCCATTACTCCTTGTTGACATTCATGATTTCATTGTTTCCACCTTTCTCAACCATTTCTACCACCACCCTGCATGTTATCCTTATCCTAGTCACATCCATCTTATTTTCACTTCATTTGGGCATCTTCTAGAATTATTTCATGTTTTTGAATTAACATTTTACATTATTTTCCTAATTTGGAAAATTAGTTTCCATTGTACTAAACAATTAGACAATTTGTGCATGGTTACTATTATTCTTTCGGGACATTTTTGACACTACTACTCTAGTACAATTCTTATTGTTACTCCTTGATACTCCAAAACAATACTTGTTTCTATGCACATCCACTTGTTGAACATTGCTACTCAACCATGTGAGGGTTTTTTGCGCAATATGAATCCGTAAGTCCCTTCCCAATTGCAAAGTAATCCATAGTTGTATCAAATTTTCATTGATGTAAGGTGGATACTATGCTTTGAGAAGTTACAACGATTTTATTTATTTGTTTCCATTGAATTTGCTCATAGTTTCATCTTGTCGATTGCTCATGTGCATGGGAATTGAATCAAAGTTAATGAAGAATCCATTTCCCAGGAAAGCAACTTACCATAGATGGGAGACATGAAGTTTCAATGAAGAGTTATTCCAAATGAAGCTCAAATTAATTTTCTCCTACACATTATTTTACGAATGATACAAGATTGTTCATAATCACAATAAAAAATATCATAACATGCAGTTTAACATGCATAACTGAATATACTTGTCTAAATGGCTTGAAATGGTTGGAAACTGAACTAGGGACTTCACTCTCCTCCCATCCATAAGCCAACTACACCGCAACCTTACTTCCAGCTAACCACCCCAGAGCCAGATCCAGGATTTAAGGAAATTCTTGCACAAGGGAAGTTTACATCAATGGTTTGGTCATACAACCCACTCAAGATTAGAAAAAGAGGTACATGTTCTTAAACATAGTCAAATGGAGAGATACTCAGAGTCACAAAGCACAAACTCAAGGTCAAAAAGCACCTACTCCAGGTTACAAGCTCGATAATCATTTCCAACTTTGCCTCAACCAATTATACCATGCCCCACCACTACACATGCCACACAACATTAATTTTGAATGCCTTTTGATAGATACTAGAAATAGTGTGAGCCAATGAACTAGGGAATCCGAGCGAGTCCAAAAAATCTCCTAAAGAAGCCCTTTCTCCTTGTCGTTTTCCCCTTTTTCCTTTTTCTTGCTTGCTTTTCCTTGAGTCCTTTTGTATCTGAGTGTGTCCCTTCCTATCCTTCAAACCACAGGATGAAACTTTTGTGTTTTCCTTCATCCAATCTCATCTTTTCCATACATCAGGTGATGGCTCAATCTGTTATGCCACCTCCTCCCTCTTCAAGCGAGTATGGGGCTATTCACAACAAGCTATAGGCACCCAACAAGCACGGAACAGGTGTAACCCAGCGTCACACCACTGGTAACTGTGTTATTTAATTCAACTGGTATGGGTCTTGACTTAAAAAAAATAGGTAGGTAAGAAAGCTTCCCTCAAACCAAGGATCCATAAGGTTTTCCAACCTTCAGTTGTGTTAATTATTCTTTTTTTAAATGACAATTAGCATATGTTTAATCACAGGTCCAACTAGTCATGATCCTTCCACGTTGGTGTTACAATCTTAATCATCATTACAATAAGAAAGGGTATCACAAGGGGATGTTATAAACCCCACACCCTTAAAGGAACACCACACTCGATATTTTGAAAAATAGAAGACATCAACAAAAATCAACCTCTATATTTATAGCTTTTTATCTCAACAACATTTCCCGTGTCCTAAATTGACATGTCCAACCATGCCATTCTTTTTGCATAGGGATTACTCAAGGAGAAAATTTAGCTCATTGCTTCCTAGGACACGCCTAATGTATGCTTGATACCACTGAATATGCACATGGATTTTTAAAAACAGTTTGCTTCGGTTTCTTCTTCCTTGTAGTCACACACCTTCCAAGTTCAAGAAACTCCTTCTCTGCCTCCCTATTCCCTCAGGCGATTGATTCCTTGGCAATGATTCCTCACACGAGAAGAGTATTTACAATGAAAACATCCCTCTAACTTTCTTTAATACCACAAAATATTAGTCATGGCATCTCTCATAGTGATCAATGCATATCATAGGTTTCCAGTATAATTGCAATGGCTTAATTCTTGAGGTTTTCAACTCGATTGTGTTGTTGTTGTGCACTTTGATATTATCATGCTAATGTTTCTTACTTTGTAGTCAACCTCATTAGAGGAAATTTCAGCCTAAAAGTGGCCTCCCAAGGAAAAATAATAAAATAATTGTTAAAATAATAAAATAAGAGTTATGAATTATAGAGGGAAAAAAAAAAATACTTTTTTTTAATTGTATTTTTGGTTTATCTCCTTGTAAGTTTACTCAAATTTCAAGTGTAGACACATATTGGATGCAGAATTAAATTCCACATCCAATGAGTACCCATCACACATACTTTTGATAGGACCCACATTGATAAAAAAAATGAAGATACATTAAAAAATAATGTTCAACACGCTGTTTTACTGTATTGTCAATTTTTATCAATGTGGGTCTTCTCAAAAGTATACATAATGGGTACTCGTTGGATGTGGAATTTAATTCTGCATCCAATGAATGTCTACACTTGAAATTTGAGTAAACCTATAAGGAAATAAGCCAAAAATACAATTAAAAAAAAAATAGTTTCTTTTGTTTTTTTTTTTTTGTTTTTGTTTTTGTTTTTTTTTTCCCCCTCCAAAATATTTACATGTACCTCTTTTGAAATTTAAATTATTTTGATTGGTTTACATATTATGACTTGGAAATTACATGAAAATTTCATGGGCACTTTTAGGCTGAAATTTCCTCTAATGCATATATTTGTGCTAGACATTTCAATAGTTCACATACATCAAAAGCACATGAGAGTTATGAGATTGATCATTAAAAAAATTTAATCATATTAAACCACACTTTTGTCAGTATATTCTTTATGAGGTTACCTATAAAATTTTAAATCTATTCAAACCGCAACTTCACCATAGAGATTCTTCAAATTTGTAATTGATATTAATCACTATAGTTACTCTTTGCTTCCTATGGCTCATAAGCATCGAGTGATTTCACAAGAAAATCAAATACTAAGTGTTTCATAGATCCACGTTGTCTTCAGCTAGCTCCACCTTTAAATTCCATTGAGTAGTTTCAGAACCAAGGGAAGCATTCACTGGTGGATATACTGCTCCATACAGTCTTTTCATATATTTCCATCCTCAAGTCCAACTAGCTAAGTAGTTTCACCACCAAGGGAATCACTCAATGGTAGATATACTGCTCCACACAATATTTTTGTATAGATCCATCCTCAAGTCCATCTCACTGAATAATTTAACCACCAAGGGAAGCACTCAACAACAGATACACTGCTCAACACAATATTTTCATACAAATCCTAGTAAGCCCCTCCCTCTTGCCCACCTCCCAGTAAGTGTGGGAATCTACCATCAAGGTAATCATCTGTCAAAAGGAATATTATTTACCACCACAACTCCAACATCATCATAGTTTTAATATCACTTACTACCAAGGTAGGTGTTATTGTTCAACATGTATTTAAGTGGAAAAGTTAGCACTTAGTGGTGGTAATAATTGAACTATAACGACTGAATTCTTTCTCAAACAAAGCTACCACTCAATGGCATATGTGCTTCATGATTTTACCAAGGAATCGAGTTATATTTTAGTATACTCGTTGATACAATGTTTAACATTTCCTTGTCATAAGCATAATATAAACACAAGCAAAAAATTTCATAAGCACATGAGCATAATGCTAGTTTACAATAAGAGTTTATTCTTGGACGCTTGCTCGATGGATCCCTTACATGACATGGATTTTTATTGGATAACCTCATAATTGTAACCCAATCATACCATTCACATAGTCATCATATTTTTAAGAACATTAATTAATCATCCTCCCACTATGATGATTCTCAACAAATGAACTTTCAAATGAAATGGCATCATATGCATTCATTTCATTATTAACATATTCATGAAAAGTGAAAAAATACATATGCCAATACAATATTAAGGTTAGGAAAACTTCCTTCTTATGCTATTTTCATAGCTATCATGTCATTGTCTATTTTGTTTAAGTGGTCCTAGCCAATTCATCTTAGTTGATCTATTATATTCTTATGCCTTCTATTGACATTTATATTATGCACATGGTTTGGCTAGGATATTGCACATCTCATTGGGTTTTATTTTTATCTCTCCTTCACAAGCTTCTTTTCTTCCCTTTGCTCACACCAAGCAATAAAATCAATACCAAACGAGGAAGGCAATAATAAAGAATGAAATCAATGAAAATACCACAACAACAAGACATGACAACAACACAAAGTAGCATGGCCATTCTCAAAAGCATGGCCATTTTTTTTTATTTTTTTTTATTTTTTTTAATGAAGCTGCCAATAACAGCAAAGATATGTGAAACATCCTCTCTACACATCATTCATTAAATCTCAATAAACTCAATTCCTTGAGTTTTGGTGTTCAAGTGTTTGGAGTTTGCATGATATTTTCTTCCTTATAACATCTATGGGGTCCCTCACGCTTGCACTCTTGTGCAATCATATGTCTCAACACACATTATATTAGTACAATTGTCTTAGAACATGATAATTCCTTCATGCAATGTCACAAGCATATACTCATATCATGAACTTAATTAGGCATTCAAACAATACTTTAAGTGTGCATAAAATTCAAGAGTCATAATCAATAATTCTTAGAACACTTTTCTGGAGAAAACCATTGCTTGGTAGAAAACCTCTTATTTTATCTCAGCTATATGACCCGCTACTCCATGAAAATCTCCAACAAATAGTCTCACATCCCCCCATTAGTGCACTCGAACCAAGGTAGTGCACCCCCTTATTTGATCACAACAATCCCTTAGTTTGTGCCACTATCCTTCTAGGGTCTCCAATTGGCATTGGAAAAGGATGTCTTAGATCCCTTTGGTTTATATGAGTTTCATCTACCTTAAAGGCTATAGGTACTATCCAAACCCCACAAACAAGTATTTGTCCCTACACTCCTCCCTCCAGGGCTCCAATATTCCACAAAGAAACCAAAAGAGAAGTGCACTCACAAAACTGTCACAACATGCATGGGTGCTACATGTACCATTCTCTCATAAAAATATTATCTTCAATAGCCTAGATTCCCTGAGATTACATGTAACACCTTTATTGGCTTCCTAATCGTGTTGTCAACATGTTCTTGGTTACATATTCACCATTAACCACTATTATTCACCTGAATCATGTTATGACAATAAACTACTCAAAACCTTTAGGCATGCAATTCCATTACTGTATGCACCTAGCATACCTTCATGCTTATGGCATATCATTATTTAATATCTATTCATTAGACATGCATATCTGAACTATTCCATATCTTGCATTTTTATCATGCTTATGCTATTATTCATAATCATATGACAACTTCTCAAAAAATTAAAGAAAAGTATTAAACTAGAAGAGATAAGGTAAGATATTCCTCCTCATAGTTATGGCTGCATCACTCAGTCATAAAGTTTTTCAATTATATGGGGCTTCTCTATGCAATCTAATTAGAATATTTCATGTTTATCTTGTTGAATCAAACTCAAATCAACATTCAAGTAACATTAGTGTATTCATATATCCAACAAAATAATTTCACATAAGTACACATGCATGCATAGATATTAATTTTAAAACTTAAATTATTTCCTATACTCAAGCCCAACGAGGTTCAATGTTGGACCATGCTCTGATACCACTTTGTAACACTCCCTTTCACCCCCTTGTACTATTTTGGGTTGTGGAAGGTGTTGCTCATGACTTAACCTGACCCTCACGATCAATTGTGGATATCGGATTACAAAAGTCTTCTTTTTCCAATCTCATTAAAACTCAAAATAAAAGTCACCATTATGTTCGATTCATTGAGAGCTTTATGGAGATATAAATTTTATCTCAATCCAACTCCTAGATTGAAAGTTATGCCCGTTTTGAGTTACCCCATTCAACCTTGCCACGACAACCAGGCACTACCACATGGAATCCTCATGTAACCTAAGGGGACCTGCAATGTACACATTAATCTGCGACATGGCATCCATTTGGAACTACCAATTTGCATGACAAATCTCCAAATCATAAGGATTCTGCCACATGACACTGCCACACCATCTTATCTAGGGTCCACATTATCCATGGCTCCTACATGGCCCTTGTAAGATTCCTATGGCACTACCATGTCAACTAAGCTCACAGCTCCCAATGGGTCTGATCTCTTCATGCAATTCAGGGATTTCACGATATATCAGAATTTGGAGGAAAAATTAGAGTGCACCTAAATTTGCACTTTTTCATACCCCCCAAACCCCTGGACCCCCAGACCTCTAGATCACCACAAATTCAAAGGATATCCAATACTGGCCCACATCTTGGGTTTCACAGGTTTAAACAATGCCTTCACCCCCAAATATCCTGGACTCTCAGATACAACCACTAAGTAGTAAAACCATCCCCAAATTGGATATAATGTGCTTCCTCCATAATCCAATTCGACACATATGTGACCCCATACAATTATTCTACCATATCAAGCCCCACCCTAGATATATTATACTTTATACAAAATATGGCACCATTTATATCCGGCCTCATAGAAATGTTCACTGAAGTGGAGCCCTTCCCGAATACATTTCCGCTCATGAGGGAATTTTCCCTCAAGCCGATAATCACTCTTGTGGATCCCACCTCGAATATTGATGTCATAATCCGCTTTTTTGAAGGAAGATTTGGCCCAGTCTAAATTCATGGGTTTTCAAAGTTGCATCCTTGCCAACTAATTGGATGCTCAAACTCCTAGATACATCCACTAGACTCAAATGTATCCACCGATTTTGTATATATAGATGTGTTAGATGACAAAGGTATAAAAACATATCTGACCCCGGATACATGATCTTGTCAACAAACCATCCAACCCCAAATATAAAATTTTACTTATGCAACACTTATACTTATTAAATCTAACAACCTTGAGGGACTTAGCCATAGTTATCCTTGAAGCTTAACGTTTCCCAGATCACCAATTTCATAGGATCAAGACCCTTATTCACCCACTGAACATTCTACTCATTATATTAAATCATATTACAATCAACAAACCTATCAACATGCCTACTATCAAGCATTGAAGCAAGCTAAGCCATAACTAACACTACTTTGTAAACTAAAAAAAAACATCATATTAAACCCATAATCGTTCCCAAACAAACACTTTCAGATCTACTGATATACCATAGGTTTCACTAGACATTTTCCTTTACGAGTAAAGTCAATCAAAAATATTAAATAATCAAAGACCCATGCTATTCACATCATAACAAACAATGGAAATCACACACCACAAAATTCTAGTTAAGTGCATCAATCAATAATTCATGACCATGAAATTAGCTCTGCTCTTTATAAACATATCAGATAAATGAAATCACATGCTATATCATACCAACTAAGGAACTTCAAGCATCCATGCACCTGACTACTTCCTCCTCTCAAGAGGTAGTCTGTAGCCTCCAAAAAGGCATTGAACCATGATATTTGCAACATGCTACATTATAAAAAACACATACCATAATAGTTTAGTTGAAGCATATTAAGAAACCCTTCATACTAATGTAAATAACTATGGTAAGTCATTAGGATAACAACAACACATATATCCATAACTTTATCATGACCATGAAGGCATATAAAGAAAATCACTCACTATGATCAATAAAGATCTCAACAACCTTCCAGAGGTAAAACTAATCCATACACATAACACATAGGTTGAATTACTAATGAGATCACCCGTAAATATGGTCACAAAGTTGAGCTTCCCAAACATATAACTATGTAAAGTTAACTAAAACTTATGAAATCACATATAGTCCTAACTGATTTCATATCATCAACTCAAGGACATATCAGAAAACTTGCAAATTTCTAAGAGGGTTGAAACCACATAACTCAAACAACTCATAATCACTATAAATATACAAGTTAGTTGGTCAACCATGGTTAGATATTGAATCATGGATTCTTTCATGAACAATACATGATCATTCATAAGCACAATAAGAAATAACATAACCTTAATCTAACATGTAGAATCAAGTATACTTATATAAATGACATGAAATTAGTGGAAAATGGATGAACTTCCACTCTCTTGCCAACCACAGGGTCAGATACATTGCAACCTTTCTTGCACCTGACCACCCCTGAGATGGATCCAAGGTCTGAGGAAATGCTTGCACAAGGGAAGTTTACAATATTGGTTTGGTCATTCATTGAGCCTCATACAACCTAATCAGGCTTAGGAAAAAACGCCAACGACCTCAAATGTAGAGAGGGATTGATACTCAAAGTCATAGAGCACAAACTCAAAATCACAGAGTACCAACTCTAGGTTACAAGCTTGATAATCAACTCCATCTCTAACCCAATCATCTATACCATGCCCCACCACTACATACACCACCCAACATCAATCTTGAACGCCTTCTTATAGAAAGTAGATCCAATGTGAGCCAATGAACTAGGGATTTAGAGCGAGTTAGAAAAATCTTCCAAAGAACCCCCTTCTCCCTATCCATTTGCCCCCTTTTCATTTTTCTTGCTTTCTTTTCCTTGAGTCCTTTCATATCCTATGTGTGTGTGTCCCTTCCTTTCCTTCATGTCACATAATGAAACATCTATGTTTTCCTTTTTCCAATCTCATATTTTCCATGAGTCATGTGGTGGCTCAAACTCTTACGCTACCTCCTCCCTCTTCGAGTGAGTATGGGTCTATTCACATCACATAATAGCTACCCAAAAATGACACAACATGTGTAACCCACTTGTTACACTTCATTTTGTCACCATGACAAATAATCATCAAAATTGGATCTCTCACCATCTATCCAAGTGTCATGAAGCACTCCTTCACAAGTAAACAACTTATATACCTTGAATAAAGTGGAATTTTTGGATATCATGGTACAAAACCCTACTTTTGAGCATCTGCGCAGTTTTTCTGAACAAAAACCGCACATGTGTAGTTTCTTCCACTATAAACTATGTAGAACTGCGCTCTGTTTCTGAACAAAAACTGCGTAGGTAAATCAATAAAAAGTAAAAATAAAAAGTGAGATCTAGAAGCATTGTTGGGTGAATCATTCCCAACAGAAATCCTCGAACTCATGTTTATTCGAGCCTAACCTCATTTTTGATGGAACTAATTCCCATTCTTCAAGGAGCCCTCATCCCTCTTTTAGTGGATCTCAAACTACTTCCTTTTGGCCTATTAATCAAGCCATATGTAGGGGGATTGAGGGGAGGCTGTTGAGAGTAAGTTTGTGCTGAGGGAATCAGGTTGGAGAGCTTATCATTCTTGGAGAGGATTGAGATCAATGGGAGGAGCTTCACAACATCAAGGTACAATTCTAGATTCAAGCATGGAGGAGTTGCACTGAAGCACAAAGGGGGATCTTCATCAAGCATGTCATAATAAGGTATGAATTTACATTTATCACCTTGTTAGCTTATGATTCAAGAAAATATAGATTTAGGGAAGGAATTAGCTTGATTGCCCGTTTGTTTCTAGTTTTTTTCTAGGATCTAGGGAGATCGCTCTTGTCAGCAAGAGGGATTTATCCACATAATAAATTGGCGACTCCATTGGTGAACATCCGTGTAATGAGGTGAATTTTTGGAAAAAATAGTTTTTCCTCTCATTAAAGTCTAAATTTTGGTTTTTTTAAGGTTTCATTACATTTGTCTATGAATCCAGTCAGTCTTCGTGTGTTTGATTGGGTGTTGAAAGGTAGGGTTTCTCAAGAATTAGTGTTTTGATGAGATGTGCTTCTTGTGTTGCATTGAAAACATGAGTCATTTTTATTCTAGTACTGAAGTTTAATCAAAATTACACTTTAAGCGTTGATTTCATAACACTGATTCAAGCATTTCATTTTAAGGATTTATTTTGGTGTTTTGAATTTTAATTCCTTTGGTCATTGCTCAAATATTCATCTAAGTTTCTTAACTTTTTTTGCATGTTTTTGCTTCATTTTTTGCAAAAAAATTCCCCCTCAATCGCTGGGGGGGCTTGAATTGTGTCTGAGTGTTAATCGCCTTTGAGTGTCATTATTCTTTATCTTTGGAATTTTCACCGGTTTTCCTTTACTTACACTTGATTGGTTCTTTAGTTTGATTAGTGAAGGGAAATAGTATTGTTGTTCTTTCACTGTTTTGGAATCATCTTGTGTTTGTTTTGAAGAATTATCTTGCATAAATTACATTTTCATGGTTAGAATTATCATTTCATGAATATAAATTGTTCATAGATTACATTTGCATAATGTTCACGAGAATTGTGTATAAATTACTTTTGCATAGTTTTCAGGGAAATTGTGCATAGATTACATTTGCATAGTTTTCAGGAAAATTGTGCATAGATTACATTGCATGGTTTGTAACTTAGAGCTTTAAATTGCATTGAAAAATTAGAAGTGGTACAATTTGGAGTTAATATTTTAAAGAATAACCTCTTTACTTTAGCTAGAATTCATCGAAATGAAAAGATTACAAATTTCATATTTGATGCATTACATTTTTGAGTCAAGTCATAATACCATCAGTTTCACATCCATTTACCCTTGAGTAAATAATAACTTAATGACATCGCGTTAGTAAAATTCATCTAGAATTTTTATTATTTTTAAGGCTCTTTCCACCTACAAAGATTAGGTTGTGCGACTTTGGAGTAGGAAAGGAAGTAAACTTTCCAAAGCTACAAACAAACAATAGAATCTTGAGTTAGGGAGAGAAATCCAATTATTTCAGTTTTGCTCTGGGAAGCTCTTCTTATACATGAGTTAAGCATGAGATCATGTCGGATCTGGTGAAGTGATCTTACCCACTTCATTGGCTAAGATATAGTGATTTGCACATATTACAATGGTGTCGAAAGCCACTTGGGGTCACTTGAAAGTAAAATTCCAATTACCCATGTTGAGGAACTTTCAAGGGGATTGAGCTTTGTAGCTTTTCCCTTGCGTGTACATCCGATTTACGATTGTCCCCCCAGGTAAAATTGTTGTAGTTGGTAAATTTAGTGACCATAATCCTAGGGCTCTACCTAAGGTGACATCAGTGGGAAGGTCTTGTTGTACTTGGAACAGATGTTGGCTAGACTCACTTGGACTTTTTGGAGGGTAATCTTCACTCGAGATGGCATAAGTGAAGTTACTTGCACCAGATTGTTTCATTAAGCAGGTTGTCAGGGTAACTGGTTCCACTCTCTCATATCTACAACTACTTTTCACTTTGATCTCTGCGATGTTGGATTTCATTAACAACTAGTGATTTCATTGTGAAAAAACTTGTTTGTATGGTTTGAATCCCTATATTTTTTTTGGCGTGTGTTACCTTGTTTGTTTTTACTTGTTACAAGACCTTAGGTGTGGATTGTGAATGTTATTTAATTTTAATAAAAAAAACTTATTTGGATTGAATATAATTGAAATAATGACAGAAGTTACTGATAAAGACCTACCTTTTAATGAGAATCCTAATCCTCTTCCTGATTTTGCAAATGTCGGTCCTCCTTATATGGTTACATTGTCACTTCCCAAATTCACGATAGGTTTACATGTATGACTATTCTCAACTTCTTTAATTCCAAATACTCCAACTGTACCAACTCAACCGAGTTTGTCACCTAAACTGAGTTCACCATCTCAATATCACCAAGCTACTGTTGACCCTTTACCTTCTTCAACAAACATGTCCTCCTCCCTTTCTTATTCTTCACCTGGTAAAATCCTTGATGCTAGTAACCAAGTGACTAAGAAGGGCCAACAACAATACAACAGAAAGAAGAGATATTTTTTTATGATGGAAACAGAGGCGAACAAGCTCGAAGGCGGGTTGGGGTTTTCATTGAAGTTTTCTACTGAAGTTTTACTAAACCCAAGCACGGATAGCTCACAGAATTGATTGTAACCTATTTTCCTCCATTTTCCTTGGGGTTATTCGAAGTTGGTTTTTATATTTTCATACCTCGTCCGTTGTGTTTCCTTTTCACTAACTGTCATGACCTCTCGAGGGTTTTATTGTTTTTTTACTGAATGTTGTAAGGGTGGTCTACCTTTGGTTGTCACAAGGTTTGGTGGCACTGTCAGCAGCTGAAGACTACCTCCTCCGGGTTTTTGTTTCGAACGTTTACGGTTTTTTTCCCTCGAAGGTTTCCAACTATCGGTTTTCGGTTCTGGGTTGCACTCTAACCCTAGTCAGTGGGCACAAGGGTTCTCTTCCGGTTTTCTTGGAACGGCTCCGCTATTTTCTACGGCAGTTGTCAATTGAATGGAAGAACAACTTCTCGACTATTCCTCAAACTTGATGGCTCCAGAAGACATTTGGGTCAACTACTCACACCCGTCAACTGCCAAGTCTGCACCGGATGGTAATTTATTACCGGTCCCTCAGGTAACGAAACTTACCTCACTCTTTGATATGGAGGTCTCTCTTCAAGACTTGGGAAACCCACAACCACAACCGGTGGTGGCTGCGTCGGGAGGTCTTTTTAGCTCGGGCAAGGGTGTTGAATCGCCTTTCCTTTCCATACCTTCTCCCTCTGAACTCCAAGAGTGGTATTAGGCTCTTTCGACTCTCTCAATCCCTCAAGGTGGTGCAGGCATCTCGGCAGGGGTGTCTAGTGGTTCTCACCTCATTTCGCAAGGGTTTAATGCTCAGGCTGGTCTCCTGGGCTCAGTGCCTACAAGCTCAGCTCACCTTCCCTCGGTCACAGCTCCTCCCTCAGGGTTTTTCAATGGTATTGCAAAGAATGATATAAGCACTGAGGAGAACAAGTCCTCGGACTCATACGAGAACGTTCTTGAGGAGGGCGCCCCAGCCACTCATCCACCAATCCATTGAGAAAAGAGCAAGTCAAAGCTATCCAAGATCCAAGAAAGAAACAGGTGACTGGTTTTTGGAGAAGGCATTACAATGGCTCAGGTTTCCCTTACAGAGAGCACAGTGCTCGTGGGTAGGGTTAGAGGCAGAAATTACACACCGGCACGGCTGCGGAAATGGACCGCAGAGGTTTGGGGCAATCTGCTGGCTCAACTTCCTAGTATCATCACCCTATCTTGGGGGTGGTTCACCATGATATTCTCTCAGCCTGTCCAAGTCGATTGGGTGTTGACGAGATACTGGTATATCAAAATGACCCCAGTGTTGCTGAAGTGATGATCTTCGTTGTTTGACCCGGACAAATAAAACCTGGGTGCTAGTCCGATATGGGTTCGCCTGCCAGGTATACCTCTCCGGTTTTGGACAGATGAGGTCTTCAGAGTCATTGGTGATGATTTAGGGGTGTACCTTGACCATGATTGGGCTTATCAGGACACAGGTTGCTTGGCTTTGGCTCGCATTTTGGTGCACCTTGACACTAGAGAGGGCTTGGTGGAGAGCTATCTGCTTCAGATGGGGGACATTACGTGCAGGCAGATTCTAGACTATGAGGGCATCCCTTTTTGATGCCAAAGATGCCATGAGGTGGGGCATTTGTACAAGGATTGCCCTCTTCCATCAGGGGCACATCAGGAACCTCCCAAACCTTTGGTTCCGACTAGCACTCAAACATTGGACTCGAAATTTCCTTCTCTTGAGGTGCATCCTGTGTACATGGAGCCACAAATGCAGGGTGTGAAGTTACCCACCACTCAACCAGCCTCTATGACTGCCACGACTCCACTCACCAGCCCACAGGCCAGAGATTCGGCTTTTGCGGGTACTTCTCCCCCCCCTTCTCCTCTGTTTACGGTTGAATGCATGGTTTCTAATTCTGTTTCTACTTCTATATGTTCATCTAGGTCACTCCCTAAGATTAGCAAGTTGTGCTCCCCGATGTGTCTGATTCTACCGGCCCCTCCCTCCTACCCTAAATCCTCACCTGCTACCAGCTCGTTGCTATCCATCCCTAGTCGGGGGGGCAGCCTGAACTCCAGTGGCTCTCACCGGTATTTCCTCCACTCTCTTCCTACCTCCTAGTCCCCAGCCTTCAGTCTGGAAGTGGATCCCCTTCCCCCCATCCCCTTAAAACCCCCCCGTGGCAGACAATCTAAAATCTCCAAAGCTATTAAGAGGGTCAGTGTTGAAGTGGCTTCGGGAGTGCAACATCCCATTGATTGGGTCCTTAGAGAAAAGGGTAACCCACTTATCGATCTCCCATGAAGTGCCTCTCCTTCAACTGCAGGGGCTTAGCTAGCCTGGAAAAAAAACTGGCTTTAAAAAGGCTCTGTCTGTCAGAGCGTTTCGATGTCATTTTTTTGCAAGAAACCCTTGGAGAAGGGAGTTTGGTCAAAATTCTGCTTATGATTTTCCTCCCTGAATGGGATTTCCACTTCCTCGATGTAGGGGGTTGTTCTGAAGGCTGTGCATTGGGTATCAATAAGAGAACACTTAATCTTAATAATTCTTGGGGAGGGGAGGGCTTTCTGGGTGCTGACATTACCTCCTCAGAGCTTAAACATGCCTTTTAGGCTCATCAACATTTATGGGCCATGTCACAATAGGGAACATTTTTGGAACAGTCTCTTGGATGCTGACTTTATGCAAGCTGATAACCTGATTATTGGAGGAGATCTAAATTTTTCATTAGGATTGGCCGAATCTTGGGGTTGTCGGGCCCAAAGTGATCACCTCTCAGCCTTTTTTGAAAATCTGTTGGATTCACATGAACTCCTTCCCATTGATTCGGCCAAGATCCTGTCGACCTGGAGAAACAGAAGAACTGGTGTAGGGGTGCTAGCTAGGAGGCTAGACCGTTTTCTGATAAAGGCCCCGCTCCTCGCCAGTTTGAACCTCTTCTGCCAGTGGGTGAGCTCGGGTGGGATTTCAGATCATTCCCCCATTTTTTTGGAGATTAGGGATAACAATTTCAAACCCCTGACACCCTTCAAATTCATCCTGACATGGCTACCTGAAGCAAATTTCCGTAAATTAGTTACTGATTCGTGGATTCATTGTCAGCCAGACGATCATCTCTCCGCAACTGTGGTTTTTTCCAACAATTTGTCCTGCATTAAATAAAAAACTATCATCTAGGCAAAGGAAAAGTGGAGAAAAGATGAGGCCAATCTCCTTGAGATTGAGGCGGCCCTCAAAAATCTGGAAGCCTCGGGGATTGCTTGTTTTGCTTCGGAGGGAAAAAAGGCCCAGTTAACCCACCTGGAATTGGAAAGAATCATATTATTGAGACAGGAAGAAGAACACTGGAGGCTCAAGAGCAGAGCTCTTTGGTTACAAGCAGGAGATGAAAATTCCAAATTTTTCCACCACTTTGCTCGAGGGAGAAAATAAATCAACACTATTTGGGAGCTGCATGATCATGCTGGCAGAAAGGATAATACTTTCGAGCAGTTGGCCAATATAGGAGTTCATCATTACAACAAAATCTTCAAAGCTCCCAATGTTGTCACTCTCCCAGAAATTATTCGAATAGCAGAAACTCTGCCCAAATTTGTTGATCCTAATGAATCAGAGTCATTAAATTCCCCGGTCACTAGAGGGGAACTGGAGGTTGTGCTGAAATGCTTCAAAAGGGACAAAATTCATGGTCCTAATGGGTGGCCATGGAATTCTACAGCTCCTTCCTAGATCTTATTGGAAATTATCTATTATTGGTCATCGAGGATTGTAGAAGCACAGGCAGAATGTATGGGAGTTTTGATGCAACCTTCTTGGCCCTCATCCCCAAATCAAACAACCCCTCATCCTTTGATGACTTTCACTCCATCTCCCTCTGCAACAGTATCTACAAAATCATTGCTAAGATCATTTCTCTTCGAGTTAAACCTTTTCTATCTCAAATGATCTCTTTGGAGCAGTTTGCTTTCCTCAGTCAACGCCAGATTCATGAAGCTATAGGGACAGCTCAGGAAGCCCTTCAATCAATCAAAAAGCATAATAAAAAGTCCATCATACTTAAGATCGACCTCTCCAAATCTTTCGACGGGGCTAGTTGGACTTTTCTTTAGCTCACTCTTATTCATATAGGCTTCCCCCATGCTTTTGTTGCCTGGATTATGTGCTGCTTCACTTTTGTTTCCTTTAATGTTCTCATAAATGGTGTTGCCTCTAGTTTCTTTCATGCGGAACAAGGGATCAGGCAAGGCTGCCCTCTCTCCCCCTTACTCTTCCTTCTCATTATGGAAGCTTTTAGCAGAATGATTAAAAATGCTCATGTGGCTAGAGATTTGGGGGGTGTCCAAATTTCGAATATGACCACTCTCTCCCACCTTCTGTTTGTTGATGATGTACTTGTTTTTCTAAATGGCTCTATTCGTGACTCACAAGTTTTCAAGAATATCCTTTCTCTCTTTTGTAAAGCAACAGGTATGGAACCAAATTATGTGAAGTCCTCGATTATCTTTGTAACATGCCTTCCTAATGAGGCAAGATTTGCATCTCAATTGTATGCCTATGTTTGTCACGAGATGGATGTAGGTTAAAATATTTGGACTTTTGTCTGAAGCTGAATGGATACCATATTGCTGATTGGACTTGGATCCTAGCAAAAAACAAAAACAAAATCAATATATGGCAGCAGCACTAGCTCTCTAGAGTGGGTCGTCTCACCCTTATAAAATCAGTTCTGGAGGCTATCCCTATTTACTGGATGTCGCTAGCTTGGATCCCTAAAGGAACTCTAAAAAGAATCCAACAAATCTACTGTCGCTTCCTCTGGAGGGGCCAAAATTCAGGGAAGACCTTCGCTTGGGTAAGCTGGGACCAGATTCCCAAACCCAAAAAATTGGGGGGATGGGGCATAAAAAATCTTCAGTTATTTGTTGTTATATACCTAGGGGGGATAATATGGGGTACCAAGGGAGGTACCCAAGGTAATAATGTAATAGTGGGATGGGCAATAGTAATAAATAAGGTGGTTAACCCATATCATGTAAGGACCACAAGTAGTTAATAATAATGGAATGGGCCCATGGTATTAGTTGATGGTATGAGGGAACCATGGTCATGACCCATGGTATTTCATGTATGAGGCCTATATAGAGGCTAGAGACTCCATGTCAAGGAATAGTGCAGGATTATTGTATGAACAAGCATATGGCTTGTGGAGCGTTCTCCTTCCTTAAGGAGTGAATGTATGGTGTTGCCCTACCTTAAGGGTTTGATCTATAAAGAATCATTTCATATTATTTTTGGGTTTATTTGCATTATCTTATATTTTTGTATCTAATCTATAATATTCTTGGGTTAGATCTATAACAAGTGGTATCAGAGCTCCGATACCACTTGTCAAGTATTATTGTATGAACAGGCATATGGCTTGTGGAGTGTTCTCCTTCCTTAAGGAGTGAATGTATGGTGTTGCCCTACCTTAAGGGATCAATAAAAAATCATTTCATATTATTTATGGGTTTATTTGCATTGTCTTATATTTTCATATCAGATCTATAGTATTTCTGGGTTAGATCTACAACAAGTGGTATCAGAGCACTTTCTTGGGCACAAAAGTGGAGAATTTTTTTTAATTTTTTGCAGGATTTCGGGGGCGGCGAGTTTGCAGATCAGATCTGTATGTTTTGGTGCAAGATATGTAAAATCTAATTGTAGATCTGTATTCTTTGTGAAAAATAGCCGATTTCAAAAAAAAAATCGGTTGAATCGGAGTCCGGATGAAGGAGATATCGCTGATCTAAAAATCAGTGGGGTTGCAGACAATTTTTCAGGGCAGCGAGTTTGCGGCGCAGATCTGGACGTCCTAGTGCACAATCTAAAAAATCTAATTGTAGATCTAGATTCTTTGTGAAAAAATACCCAAATTCAAAAAAAAAAATCAGTCGAATAGGAGTCCGGATGAGGGAGATATCGTTGATTTAAAATCAGCTCTTTTTTGCAGAAATTTTGGTGACGGCGGGAGAGTTGCAGCACAGATCTGAAATTCTAGTATTTGGATCAAGATTTCTATCACATGGGAAGATGCAGAATGATTGTTCCATTTCTGGAAACAGGTTATAATAGGGATTCTGAGCAATATTGACGGAATTGTGACCATTTCAAATTTTCGCCAATTTTTTGTGATGGCGCGCCTAGATCTGAATTTGAGGGACTTGTATCCATTTGATGGCTCTCATCCAGCCAAATGGCTAGCACAAATGGAGAAATGTTTTAGATTGAATTACATCATGGATGATGAGACTCAGCTGAGTGTGGGAACAATGTACTTGGACATTGAAAGATTTCAATGGTGGCAAGGGCATTAACGTTGCTATCGAAGGCCCTTGACTTGGGACAAATTCACAAAAGCTCTTATGGACCACTTTGACCATAAAACTCATCTTGTGGATAAGCTCACACAGACAGACTCACAGCCTAGCAAAGATTTTATTTTTACAGGAAAGAAGGAAACCAAGGAACCTAAAAGGTTATTTTCTGCTGGTATCTCCTAATTGTAGGTTCATGGATTGATTCAGAAGGAGAAAATAATTGTTTCTATAAATCCTAGTTGCAAGCATAATTTCATCAATGTTAATTTGACAAACAAATTGCAAGTTCCAGGAAAACAAATTGAAAATACACAGGTTGATGATGAGGATGTTCAAATTTATAAGGATTTGAAGCTTTCTATGGATAAGTATGTGTTGCATGGTGATTTTTATACTTCAGAGATGGATAATATGGATGTTGTTTTGGGATATCCTTGGATGGAATCTGCGGGTACTATCAATATTAATGTGCATAAGAAATTCCTGAAGCTCTGGTATAAAAAGAAAAAAATTACATTACAAGATATTTCCATTAATAAACAGGTAGAGTCCAAGGAGGCTGAAGGAGAAGATGTTCCAGGGTCTGACATATTAGATGATGAGCCAGTGATGATAGACAATCAAACACAAACAGAGGCTGAAGCAGAAAATGTTCCAGGTGCTGATACATCAGAGGAGGGCTCAGTGGTTGAAGTCATATTGGAAAAGAAGAAACCACAACAGGCACCACAGCAGGGTGAATTAAAGAAAAAGACACCGTGGGTTAAAACTTCAACATATCATCACCCACATCACCCTGCAAGAAAACAACCAACAAGATGGCAACCAATTAGTCACAAGGACAACAACCCCTGTATGACGGATAGCGAGGAGCGAAGATCCACCTACTACACATCAACACAGAAGAGCTGCCATGGTCATCTTCGATCTCAAGCGAGTGAGGCACCAGCGAGATCGAGGGTTCACCTTTCTCTTAGATGGCTAGATGCACGTGCATGGTACCAGTGGACTACTCTTTTGAGTAGATCTTATTATTTGTGTTCATCCCATGTTTCGAGGACGAAACATGCTAAGGGGGGTGGAGTGTTATATACCTAGGGGGGATAATATGGGTACTAAGGGAGGTACCCAAGGTAATAATGTAATAATGGGATGGGCCATAGTAATAAATAAGGTGGTTAACCCATATCATGTAAGGGACCACAAGTAGTTAATAATAATGTAATGGGCCCATGGTATTAGTTTGATGGTATGAGAGAACCATGGTAATGACCCATGGTATTGTATGTATGAAGCCTATATAGAAGCTAGAGACTCCGTGTCAAAGAATATAGTGAAGGATTATTGTATGAACAGGCATATGGCTTGTGGAGTATTCTCCTTCCTTAAGGAGTGAATGTATGGTGTTGCCCTACCTTAAGGGTTTGATCAATAAAGAAGCATTTCTATCTATTTTGATCTTGTTATTCTTGGGTTTATTTATATTATCATATATTTCTGGGTTAGATCCATAAAAAAGCATTTCTATCTATTTCTCTCTTATTGTTTCTGGGTTTATTTCCATTATCATATATTTCCGGGTTAGATCTACAACAAGTGTTATATACCTAGGGGGGATAATATGGGGTACCAAGGGAGATACCCAAGGTAATAATGTAATAATGGGATGGGCCATAGTAATAAATAAGGTGGTTAACCCATATCATGTAAGGGACCACAAGTAGTTAATAATAATGTAATGGGCCCATGGTATTAGTTTGATGGTATGAGGGAACCATGGTAATGACCCATGGTATTGTATGTATGAAGCCTATATAGAGGCTAGAGACTCCATGTCAAGGAAGAGAGTCAAGGATTATTGTATGAACAGGCATATGGCTTGTGGAGTGTTCTCCTTCCTTAAGGAGTGAATGTATGGTGTTGCCCTACCTTAAGGGTTTGATCAATAAAAAAGCATTTCTATCTATTTCTCTCATATTATTCCTGGGTTTATTTACATTGTCTTATATTTTCATATCAGATCTATAGTATTTCTGGGTTAGATCTACAACAAGTGGTATCATAGCACTTTCTTGGGCACAAAAGTGGAGAATTTTTTTTAATCTTTTGCAGGATTTCGGGAGCGGCGAGTTTGCAGATCAGATCTGTATGTTTTGGTGCAAGATTTGCAAAATCTAATTGCATATCTGGATTCTTTGTGAAAAAATAGCCGATTTCAAAAAAAAAAATCAGTTCAATCGGAGTCCGGATGAAGGAGATATCGCTAATCTAAAAATCAGTGGGGTTGCAGACAATTTTTCAGGGCAGCGAGTTTGCGGTGCCGATCTAGACGTCTTGGTGCAAGATCTAAAAAATATAATTGTAGATATAGATTCTTTGTGAAAAAATACCCGATTTCAAAAAAAGAATCGGCGGAATTGGAGTCTGGACGAAGGAGATATCGCTGATCTAAAAATCAGTGAGGTTGCAGACAATTTTTCATGGCAGCGAGTTTGCGGCGCAGATCTGGACGTTCTGGTGCACAATCTGAAAAATCTAATTGTATATCTAGATTCTTTGTGAAAAAATACCCAAATTCAAAAAAAAAAATCAGTAGAATCGGAGTCCAAATAAGGGAGATATCGCTGATTTAAAATCAGCTATTTTTTGCAGAAATTTTGGTGACGGCGGGAGAGTTGCAGTGCAGATTTGAAATTTCATTGCCTGGATCAAAATTTCTCTCACATGGGCAGAGGCAGAATGGTTGTTCCATTTCCAAAAACAGATCATAATAGGGATTCTGAGCAATATTGACTAAACTGTGAAAATTTCAAATTTTCGCCAAGTAAGTGAATTTTTTTCAAAACTCTCTTTCTAGCAAGGTTCTATTATTTACAGGAAAAGATAATGGTCCTACTATTGAAGAATACATACAAAAACACAAGTTATTATGGAAAAATCATTGGAGAACTTTTGTAGTGTGTAATTTTGAAGACGAGGTAGCCACATGGTGGGGATTACTTAACCAAAAGAAGTGTTCCAACCTGTCTGATGAAAAATTTGAAAAATTACTTTTAGACAGATGGTCTCATGCCAGAAAACAAGATAAGGAGAAACATGTGGGACTATTTCCTACTGGTATATCCTTATTGCAGATTCATGGATTGATTTAGAAGGAGAAAATCATTGTTTCTTAAATCCTAGTTGCAAGCATAATTTCATCAATGTTAATTTGGCAAACAAATTGCAAGTTCCAGCAAAACAAATTGAAAATACACAGGTTGATGATGAGGATGTTCAAATTTATAAGGATTTGAAGCTTTCTATGGATAAGTATGTGTTGCATGGTGATTTTTATACTTCAGAGATGGATAATATGGATGTTGTTTTGGGATATCCTTGGATGGAATCTGCGGGTACTATCAATATTAATGTGCATAAGAAATTCCTAAAGCTCTGGTATAAAAAGAAGAAAATTACATTACAAGATATTTCCATTAATAAACAGGTAGAGTCCAAGGAGGCTGAAGGAGAAGATGTTCCAGGGTTTGACATATTAGATGATGAGCCAGTGATGATAGACAATCAAATACAAACAGAGGCTAAAGCAGAAAAGGTTCCAGGTGCTGATACATCAGAGGAGGGCTCAGTGGTTGAAGTCATATTAGAAAAGAAGACACCACAACAGGCACCACAGCAGGGTGAATTAAAGAAAAAGACACCGTGGGTTAAAACTTCGACATATCATCATCCACATCACCCCGCAAGAAAACAACCAACAAGATGGCAACCAATTAGTCACAAGGACCAACAACCCCTATATGACGGATAGCGAGGAGCGAAGATCCACCTACTACACATCAACACAGAAGAGCTGCCATGGTCAACTTCCATCTCAAGCGAGCGAGGCACCAGCGAGATCGAGGGTTCACCTTTCTCTTGGATGGCTAGATGCACATGCATGGTACCAGTGGACTACTCTTTTGAGTAGATCTTATTATTTGTGTTCTTCCCATGTTTCGAGGACGAAACATGCTAAGGGGGGTGGAGTGTTATATACCTAGGGGGGATAATATGGGGTACCAAGGGAGGTACCCAAGGTAATAATGTAATAATGGGATGGGCCATAGTAATAAATAAGGTGGTTAACCCATATCATGTAAGGGACCACAAGTAGTTAATAATAATGTAATGGGCCCATGGTATTAGTTTGATGGTATGAGGGAACCATGGTAATGACCCATGGTATTGTATGTATGAAGCCTATATAGAGGCTAGAGACTCCATGTCAAGGAAGAGAGTCAAGGATTATTGTATGAACAGGCATATGGCTTGTGGAGTGTTCTCCTTCCTTAAGGAGTGAATGTATGGTGTTGCCCTACCTTAAGGGTTTGATCAATAAAGAAGCATTTCTATCTATTTCTCTCTTATTGTTTCTGGGTTTATTTCCATTATCATATATTTCCGGGTTAGATCTACAACATTTGCAAGGGATCTTGTAGCAAAAATGGGTTGGCATATTATCAATTCTCGAAGCCTTTGGCGGGAGGTTATATATTTCATACACATCCACCCCCTCTCATTGATGGATTAGATCTGTAGGCCCATCTTGCTCCTGCCTGGAGCTTCTATCATCTGGAATTTTATTACCCACTCCCTTCCTATGATAAAAAACAGGTTGGCATGGAAAATTGGACAAGGTATTCAAGTGAGAGTAGGCACGGATGCAGCCCCACAAGGTAGGTGAGTTGGTAATCGCGTTGCGGTGAAGTTGGTCTGCAAAGCGGACTCCGTATTTGAGGTCACGAGTTCAAATCCCTGGACTTACCTAGAGCTGTGTTATAGCGGGCAGGCGCAGTTCCCAGGGGTTATAGTGGTGGCAGCCAGAATCGACCCCGTGTTACGTGAGTTACGAGGCTGTCCCAGTTGCCAATTCCCTGTCAAAAAAAAAAAGAGAGTAGGCACGGATGCCTGGGGTGGATGCGGTAATTCCCACATTCTTCCTCATGATCTATGTCATTTTCTTTCAAGGTCTGGATTCACTCATCTCTCACAGATTGTTGTTGTGGGTCATGATCAATGGATGCCCCAGCGTTGGATGGACCATAGGGACTTAAACATCCCGGATAGATGGATTGAGGACTAGCAATGTTACATTGGGGCCCTTGAGAATGCCAATATAAGATTATCTGACCAGGAAGATGTTCTCATTTGGGCCACAGACCCTCACGGTAGATACACTCCCAAAGCTGGTTATGTGGCAGCTATGGCCGCTCAGGAAATGGGTGATAGCATCTAGTGGTGGCGCCACCTCTGGAAATTAAAAGCTCCCCCAAAAGCCAGACTGTTCATGTGGTGCATTCTCTCAAAAAAGCCCCAACTGAGTTAAACCTTGGACACCGGGATTTTCATGGACCCTAAAGATGTTGTTTTTGCAAAGAGTAAGAAGAGGACACAAACCACCTGTTTCTATCATGTCCAGTGACAGTCAATTTCTAAGCCAGTCTTACAACAAGTCTAAATTTGTCGACAGTCTAGACTGGGCAAAATTTTGGGGAAGCTTGGCATAATTGGTGGTCTGGGGCTATCAATCACAAAGCTAGAAACCTTCCCCTGATCGTTTGTTGGGGTATCTCGATCAACAAAAATAGAAAAATCTTCCTAGATGCCCCGATCAACTGGTTAAATTCATGTTCAAATTCGTTAGCCATTTACAATTTGATCCCAGATGATCCGGACTGCAAACCTCCTCGAGTTATCTCTCCAGAATCTATCAATTTCAATTTTCCATGAGGATATTTTGATGGTTCAGCCCAAGATGAGGGCTGTGGGGGAGGGGCTATTTTGCACATCAACAATATTGTGTCCTTCAGAATTCAAGTTGGTTTGGGCAGGGGTACCAATAATTTTGCTGAGTTGAATAGTCTAAAACACCTTCTCCTTTTTGCAAAGGAACAAAATTGCCAAAAGATTTAGATTTTTAGGGATTCACAGCTGGTTATCAATTGGTTTAATGAAGTTCATCACTATCACTTGCACACACTCAGACACTCGATGGAGGATATCTTATCATTAAAATATCAATTTGATTTTACTGTATGCTCTCACATATATAGGGAAAGGAATGAGATCGTTGATCGTCTTTCCAAAGAGGTTGCGCAACTGAACAGAGGACAATGGAAAATTCAAGAATTCAAGGAAGGTGTCTTCTACCATTTATTCCACAGGTCGTTTATAGAGATGAACAGGGATCTATTGGAGTGATCTATGATCACTCTCTTTTTGTTTTTTGTCCTATTGCAATTATAGTTACTTTAAGGACATATACCATGTATTTTTTGTTAATCCTTTCTGCATATTTATCTCTATGGACTTCTATGATGTAAATATGTATAACCAATTTCTAAACTTCTGATCTGCTACTTGCTTTGACTGCATCTCATACATGCTGGATTGATACAACATGTAATTTTCTTAAATATTTAATGAAAATTGCGTCGTTTTCCTTGGAAAAAAAAAGTGACTAAGAAGAATAAGAAAGGGAAGAAGAAGAAGAAGCAAGATAAGAAAGAAGTCAACCAACCAACCATGGTTGTAAGTATTGATAATGTTGATGGAACTTCTATAATGCATCATAAGCCAAAATACCCTTACAAGCTTTGTAAGGGTGGCGAATTCCTTAACAATTGTCCTCATATTCCTAAGGTTTTGGAAGTATGATCAAATAATTCTTATCAACTTATTGTTGATCCATCGACCAATAATTCTCAGATTCCAGGGAAAAAGATTAAGTTCAGGTTTCCTTGTAGGTTATGCAAAGGGACTCATTGTAGTCATATTTTCCCTCACATAGATGAAGTCTCAGAATTGTTGGAAAAACTTACTATTTCACAGCAACAACTTCTAACTAATTATTGTAAACTTTCTCCCCATCTACCATTAGTTGAAGAAGTGATTGATCTAAATCCAAGTACAATCAATCCCACTCTTCCATTGGAGGGTGAAACATGTATCACTCAGGTTGATGGACTATTTGTTGATCAAGTGGTCGAATCGATTCCATCTTTGGTCGATCCCACTCTCCCTTTAGAGAGTGAACTTCATACCACTCAGGTTCTTCATGTTACCTCATATTCTTTTACACATGGGGGCATTTCATCTGTTGCTTTTAAACCCCATCCAAGTAATGAGGCTCTTTCTTTTGATTGGAATATATTGACAGAACCTCATCTTCCTTATTCCACCCCTTTCCAAATAATTATTAAGGCTTATGGTAAGAATGTGCATCGCAAAAATGTAGATGAAGGTTCTTCTGTCAGTATTTTATCCATGAGTACTTGGCAAGCTTTAGGTTCCCCTCAGCTTGTTCTTGTTACACAAATTCTGTTAGCTTTTAACATAACTATTAGTGAACCTTTAGGGATCCTTCCTAAGCTACCTATTACCTTGGAAGGTAAAATTGTTTGTATTAATCTTATGGTAGTCCAAGGTCCCTTAGATTTCAATTTTCTCCTTGGGCGAGACTATGTCTATGCCATGAAAGTTGTCATATTGACACTCTTTCGTGTTATGTCCTTCCCTCACAATGGAAGCATTGTGATGGTTAATAAGCTTTCATACATTGATCTTGCTTCTCCTACCAATCATCTAACACCCCTGAATGTTCCTTATATGGAAGTCGTACCTACCCTGCCACGAGTTAATTATGTGGCAACCTATCCCATGTTTTTAGTTACCGATGCAAGTGAGCCTCTCATTATTTTCTCAACTTCTTTTTCCTTTGATCCGTAACTGATGTGGTCAAAACATCGAGGGTGGCATTTGAATATGATTTTCTTATCCCTATTGATCCCCTCGACATGTGTTCCTTCCAAAGAATTGTTCTTCCATCTTATGAAGATCTCTTGGAAGCCATGATTGAGGTGTATCCCTTGGCATGTGTTCCTTCCAGATGGAAGCCATGATCAAGGATTATGAGGATAGTTCTTTTACTTCGTCAACTTCGTTAAAAAATGAAATAGATTCCATGAGGATGGTACTTTCACCATGTCAACCTCATTAAAAAATGAAATAAGTGCATGAGGATAATTCTTTTACTGTGTCAACCTCGTTAAAAAATGAAACAGGTTCCATGAGGATGGTTCTTTCACTATGTCAACCTCATTAAAAAATGAAACAAGTGCATGAGGATAGTTCTTTTAGTGTGTCGACCTCGTTAAAAAATGAAACAACTTTTTATGAGGATAGTTCTTTTACTGTGTCAACCTCTTAAAAAAATGAAACAAATCCTCCCCTATTTGAGTTGAGTCTTTAACTAGATCTCATAAATGTTAAGTCGAGTCTTTATGATCTCGTAAGCAAGCCTTCATTTCATCCTCTTATTAGTAACTTGTAGTCTACTCATGTGAATAAAATGAAGTTTTGGGGGCATGTTCCCTTGCAGTCATTATGCTGGGGGCATGAAAACATATCTCAAGCACAATTTTCTTTATTTCAAGCTTGTGTAAAAATGAAACCACCCTCAAGCACAGTTTTCTCTGTTTCAAGGTTGTGTAAAAACGAAACCACCCTCAAGCACAATTTTCTCTGTTTCAATCTTGTGTAAAAATGAAACCACTCTCAAGCACAATTTTCTCTGTTTCAAGCTTGTGTAAAAATGAAACCACCCTCAAGAATAATTTTTCTTTGTTTCAAGCTTGTGTAAAAATGAAAATTATCTCGAGATCATTTCAATTATTATTTTCAAGACTCGTTAAACTCATGAAAATCTCGAGTTCTTTTCATTCTCGTAAAACATACATGAAAATGCCAAGTTCTTTTCGTCTTTTCCTTCTCGTTAATTAAATTGAAATTCGGTAAGATGAGTATATTTTTATCACTTTTTCAAACTCGTTAAAACTTACAAAAAAGCAAAACCATAGAGTCCTCTTTTAATCCTTTTTCAGACTCTCAAAACATGAAAATATTTTCGAGCACTTGATTGTTCGAACTCATAAAACTAAATGAACAACTATCCACTCAATATAAGTTTACCCCTTTTACGAACTGAACTAGACTATTTACAAAAAATGTATATGTTGACTAATTATGGTCAATAGAGTTATCTCTTGTATTATTTTATCCTTTTTCGAACATGAGGGACTAAATTTATGAAAAATAACATGACCAAGTTTTCTTATGTTTTTCTTCTGACTCCTTAAAACTGAAAAACATCGAGCTTTACTTTCTTCGGGCTTGTTAAAATTTTATGGTAAAAGAACTAAATGAGTTTAATTTTTGTTTCTTTTTCAAACTCTTTAAAATAAAATGACATCGAGTTACTCCTTTACTGGACTCATAAAAACTAAACAGTATAGGACTCGTTAAGCATAACGGGGTCGAACCATTCCTTCTTAGGGTTCGTTAAAAATACTTCGATGGACTCATCCGAAGGATGAGCTTACAGTCCAAGCATATGTTATCCTCCTCAAGATTGTAAAAAATAAAGAGGTACTTTCCAGTAATGGTGGGGGTGAATTTGGAAAAGGTGTCCATTTTACATTTCATTTCTAAAGGTAGCATTTCATGCTTAAACATGACACTCCGTCACATTCATGTCCGGGTTGGGAAATCCATTTGTATTACAATTAATCAAACCTCATTGAAAGTCTTCATGGTTTTGGGTATTATCGTTAAGTCAAATGCTACTAAGTCAATTGTTGGGTCATTGTGTGTTCAAGAGAAATTCAAAATCAATTCAAGTTCCTTTGCAAATTTTTAGCCTTCAATCGTGTTGGCCATCCTTGAGTCAGTCCTTGCAAACTATTTTCAAAACTTGACATTGTGTTTCATGTCATAGGCTTTCCTATGACAGGTCACTTCCTATTGACTTCAGCTCATTATCTAGGAATTTGATCTAGAAACCTTCAGTACGTTGAATCCTACATAACTTAAAGGCAAGTTTCTCACCTTCGACGAGAGGTTATCATCATCGGCCTTCGATCGAATGATTTTATGAGTGTTCTACTTCAAATCATATTTTCACGCTCTATAGATTGAACTTGGAGTACCTTGAGAACCATTGTCATTATTGGTGGTTTCTCTCGCACTTGTTAACAGTTCACATCATTGACTGGTAATCAAGTGGTTTCTGCCATGTTCGACTTCAAGACATTTACTCACATGGTTAGATTCGTACTATGGATCGAGAGATGGAGATCAAGACCCTAGATCTAGTTTCATCCATCCAGGTTGTGAGGAGTTTTGTATTCATGATTATACAAAGAGTTTTATGTTTGATGGTTGCATCCATCCTATATCTACTTTGACATGATGTATTTAAGACTTTTATGTTCTAAGTATGGGAATTCCTACCTCAGTGATGATTATTATATTGCATTGTAATCCTTGATTGATTGTTGCAGGTTTCCAACCATGATCTCTAATCCAATCCTTGATATGATAAAGTACTTCAATCCTCAAACTTTTCTGACTTCGCACTTTAGGGGGCAATTTGTTACACTTCATTTTGTCACCATGACAAATAATCATCAAAATTGGATCTCTCACCATCCATCCAAGTGTCATGAAGCACTCCTTCGCAAGTCAACAACTTATATACCTTGAATAAAGTGGAATTTCTGGATCTCATTGTACAAAACCTTGCTTTTGAGCATATGTGCAGTTTTTCTGAACAAAAACCGCACATGTGCATTTTCTTCCACTATAAATTGCATAGAACTACGCTCTATTTCTGAACAAAACTTATGTAGGTAAATCAATAAAAAGTAAAAATAAAAAGTGAGATTTAGAAGCATTGTTGGGCGAATCATTCCCAACAGAAAGCCTCAAACTCATGTTTATTCGATCCTAACCTCATTTTTGATGGAACTAATTCCTATTCTTCAAGGAGCCCTCATCCCCCTTTTAGTAGATCTCATCCTTGGACTAAAGATCTCAAACTACTTCCTTTTGGTCTATTAATCAAGCCATAGGTAGGGGGATTGACGAGAGGCTGTTGAGAGTAAGTTTATGCTAAGGGAATCAGGTTGGAGAGCTTATCATTCTTGGAGAGGATTGAGATCAATGGGAGGAGCTTCACAACATCAAGTCACATGTCTAGATTCAAGCATGGAGGAGCTGCATTGAAGCACAAAGGGGGATCTTCATCAAGCATGTCATAATAAGGTATGAATTTACATTTCTCATCTTGTTAGCTTATGATTCAAGGAAAGATAGATTCAGGGAAGGCATTGGCTTGATTGTCTCTTTGTTTCTAGTTTTCGTCTAGGATCTAGGGAGATCGCTCTTGTTAGCAAGAGAGATTTATCCGCCTGACACCACTAGAACACCACTAGTAATTGTGTCATTTAATTTAGCCGATATGGACCATGGCTTCAAGAAAATAGGCAAGTAACACTCAGACCAAGGATTCGTAAGGTTATCCAATATTTAGTTGTGTTAACTATTTAATTGGTTTTTTAAATTATAATAATCATATATTTAATCAAAGGTCAATCCAATTATACTCCTTCCATGCTTGTTACAGGGAAAAGTGTCTACTCAGAACTGCTTATCCCACTAAGGTGTGATAGCTGCCTTAGAAACAAACAAAGTAAAGCTACTTTATTTTTTCCTTTATGAAGTATAAATAGAGAGGAACAAAGAAGACCAACCTCTATCTTACGCTAATCTCCTGGTTCGATTCCTCTCTTCCTTGATAGTCTTTCGCTACTTGTTCCCTTGCACGCCCAGCTTCACAGAGTACCTGTAAGATCACAGTAGCATAGCACTATACAATAACATGGATCTATAATCATAAACAATCTAGGATCAGATGTAAATTGACCATACAAATGCAGCAAACATAAATGACACAATAGTATGGAGGAAAACTTGAATAGCTTTTATTGATAAACAAGAAAGAGCCAAGAGGAGTTACAACCAGTTGTTCTGACCCAGCATCAACCTCTCAGCAAGGAAGCCCCTCTTCACCTCATACAAAGCTTAGATCACCCAACAATTTGATGTTTGTCTCAAGAAACCAACAGCAATTCCTTACAATATGCAAAATTCCCGCCTCCGGATCTCTGGGATGAGGGATCCATATATAGATATCTGTAAGGGAGATGAGTCAGCTTGTGATTTGATTAGTGTCTTCCCTCTGATAGTTCTTGCTTCCACTTGGAGATTGATGATCTCTTACTCATCCTTGGTCGAATTCAGAGAGGCAAGTGTCACAGGAGAAGTTTCTGGAAGCTTCCATTGCCTCTCCACCTCGCGGAATGACACTGCCATTTGTCATTTCTCGCCCATCGCACCCCATAGAAGGGATTTTTGAAATGCAACGCACCCACACAGTGTATTTAGGTGAGATGCAACGCACCTGGCCTGTGGAGCAGCTGAAATGATCCTGTTTTGACCAATTCTGAGCAATTTTTCATGGAGAACTTTTGGGAGAAGCTGTAATCAGTTGACCTTGTTCCTTTAGGGGTTAGAACAACACTTTTAGGGACTTAGGAGCCCTTGGTTTATGGACATTTCATGCTTGGGGTTGTAGTGCCCAAAAATGTCTATAACAGTTGCCCCCTAAAGCATGAGGTCGTTAATCCTTTGATGTCGGGTGAAATGCTTTATTATGAGGATCCAAAGTTCTTTCAAGCTGGGAGGAGACCTGTAATAAGATACAATACAATACATTATCTTCGTAATATTTTCATGATCTAGCTGAGGCGGGCATTCCCATGCTCAGCTTTATAAATTCATTTTCATGTACATAGGACAGACAATCGTCTGAGTGTAGACTGATGATTCTGATAGAGCCATCATCCCTTTGATTGGATAATTATCTGTGCAGCAATGATGTACATTTGATGTCTTTATTTTCCTGAATATATATCGCAGCCCGGATGGATGAAACTAGATCCGGGGTCTTCAATCTCGTTCGATCTTCACTCGAAGTACAAGTCTATCCATGTGAGAGATGTTCTGGAGTCGAAAATGGAAAGACATCGCCTGATTACCAGCCAATGATGTAAGTTGTTAACAGGCGCGAGAGGAATCACCGATAATGATGATGACCCTCAAGGTACTGCAGTACAATTCACGTGGTGTGAATAAAGGACTTGGCGTCGAACACCACGCAAAATCTCTCGGTCGAAGGTCATTGATGTAAACCTGTCGCCGGAAGTGAGAAACTTTCCATTGAGGCATGCAAGCTTCAAAGTACTAAATGGGGTGTTCCTAGATCAACTTCTTGGATAATGAGCTGATGTCGACAAGAAGCGATCCGTCACAGGAGGGCCTTAATGAATCCCACATCAATGACACGGAATGGAGCAAATGATTTTAATGGAGGTGAAAACGATCTGGTGATATAAGGTTCAGGGTGGCGGTCATGAAAGAATGGAGTATAAATGTATTGTAGTGGGTGAGACACAGGTGAACTCTCTGAATGACTTCTCTTGAACATATCGGCGACACTGACGTGATGGATTGGTAGCATTAACCCCAAATGTGGATGGTATGATGGGACCATGGTGATGTGACCGGTGAATGAAACAACCCAACCCGACTTGGATGCGGAGTGAAAGTGTCATGTTCAAGAGCGACTTGCTACCAACAAAGTTTCTTCAAGTTTTCTTCCCAATTTTTCCCCAGTCATTGTTGACCAGTACCTCTTTATTTTTATCAAGCTTGAGGAGGATAACATATGCTTTTTCTATAATTTGCCCTTCGGGCAAACCCATTGCTATGTTTTAACGAGCCTAGCAATAGTGAAACTCGTTCTCGTCTATAGACAAGTTTGTCGCTATTAAAATTTTAACGAGTTTAACGACAAAGATAACTCGGTCCTTTTCAATTTTAGAGAGTCTGAAAAGGAACGTAAAGGAAACTCCAAAATTCCTTTTTCGTCATCTAATCCCTTAAGTCCGAAAAAGTATAAAACAATACAGAAGGGATGAATTTTCGATACTTTTAACGAGCCGAACAAAACAAGCGCTCGATCTTTTTGTGTAATAATCCCTCAAGTCCAAAAAGATTAAAATTTAAAGTAGGGATAGCACTTCCGGTCCCTTTAACGAGCTGGAGAGGCCAATGGCTCGGCAATCTTTTCATATTTTACGAGTCAATTGAAAAGAGCTTAAAGGAGACTCGTCTTTTGAGGAACGAGTGATAAAATGGGTAGCTACTAATTCCAGGTAAGGTTTTGAATTTTCCAATCACGGAAGTGTTACAAGGATGGCTAGTGAGATCACTCTTCACAGCTGTTCCTCAAAATGGGTAAACAATCAAATGGGGGTGAATGATTGGCCAATGCAAAAATGGAGGTGACGGTGCAAACACGACCAAGGCTTTAAAGGCTGAAGTATTACATTCACGATGGTTATTTACCGGAAATTGGTTCATTTTTTAATGAGCTTAAACTCTGGGGGAACATGTGCTCATTGCTTATGTTTATTTTTTAACGAGCATGAAGTCCGCGCTAAAACTGCTCAATTAATCCAGTCGTATAATAAGAATGTCCCATTTAAAATGGCAATTTTTAGAGTTTTGCCCCACATCCTTTCTTGATGCAAGTTAGGAAATGACCAATCCAAAAAACAGATAAATGATCGCTCTTTGCTTGTACGCCAAAAGGTTTGCATGCCCCCAGGTATAAAACAGAGTTTCAAGGTTACCCCTTCTTCCTTCCGTTAAAACATTTGTTTTATCGAGAGAGGTCTACCTCTTACAGGTTACCAAAGATTGTTCTATTTACTATGTAAACAAAACACTTCTTCGGCGATGTTTATCGAAATAAACAAAGGTGAGTGGCGATGCTTGCCAACCCACATAACTTTGACAAGAGAATCTTATTCCAGTCCAACTCCCTCTTCCATTCTCGGACGAGAGTATGGAGGTCATATACTCTCGCGGAAACCTACCCTATACCTGAAGTTTTCCTACCGAAGATGACCAGGGTGCATGCCCCCTGGGTTTCAATCATGTCCCACGGATTACTCGCGCTCATCGGGCAGACGGACTGGGGGTTGAGACATTTCTTGTGTGAAAAGACCATTAAGGGATGGTATATGACTATTTGCTATGCATGAACCGGGGAATGAAAGTTGGTCTATGAGCTTGACCACTCTTCCTTCATGCAGAAAACACATTACTCTAAAGAGTGAGGAGACAATCGCTCCCATGCAATAAATATAGTCTCGTCCAAGGAGTAGATTATAATCCAGGGGTCCTTGAACTACCATTATGTTCATTTGAACGGTTTTCCCCCTCAATGTTATTGGCACATTGGGAAGGATCCCTAACGGTCGACTGGTTCCTTTATCAAAGCCTGTTAGATTTCTCATCTCAGGCAAAAGCGATGGCGAACCAGGCGCTTCCCAAGTAGTCGAGGAAAGGATACTCACAGAAGCCGCTTCATCTATGATGGTACCAGCCATAACCATTTTATATATTTGAACAATGATTCGGAATGGTACACCAGTTGGTAAATGGGGTCTGCCTAGTTGATTCCAATCAAAGGAGACAACTAGGTTGCTTGGAGGTGGGACCGAATAGATGGCCAGGTATGACTCTGACGAACTTCCTTCCTACGGTAAAGGAACGGGTAAATTGCCCCCATGTTCATTGGAGTCTGTGCTTACGAAAAGAATTTGGACGGTGTCATCCTTGTTCTCTTCGATGACTGTATCATCTGAAGATGGAACCTCTGAAGGCAAGACCGGGTCAACTGCCGCTTCGACCTTTTGAATTTCATCTAGTATGGGTTCAGATGGTTTGTCTTCAATGATAGATGCTTCAGCCCACCTGAGCGGGCCAGCCGGATTTTCAACTAGTGACGGAATCGGCAAGAGTTTTTTATATCCAGGAGGAAGTCGTAACGGTGAAACCGGACGATCGTCCAAAACTCTTTTAGCCTCATCTAAGAAGGGACAACGGTGGACGGCATGATCGCCTTCGCACAATTTACAAGGAAATCTATATTTTCCTTTTTGTCCTGGGGCTTCACTTTCACTAGTCGATGGTGTGTTTTCAACATGATCCTCAGAGGTTGACGACACCGGGTTGTGCAAATGAGGAGACCGGTCCCTTAAGATCCGAGGGATGCAAGGACAATCTCTATGATAGTGGTCTCCTTTGCAAATGACACATGGCGATTTAGGCCTGGTCGGTGCAGTGTGTGGATTTTCGCTAGACGACACTCGTTTTCCCCCATTCGCTTTTGGCTCCTTCTTCTTCTTTTCTTTCTTCTTCCTTTCCTTCTTCTTCTCAGGTACTTGAATTTTGGCTTTACCAGCCCCATCAAGCGAAGAGGAAGGAGGAGAGGAAGAATTGGAGGAAGTAGAAGGTTGGTGGGTAACTCTGGAATCGTCTAGTTGCTGACTCGTTTGTTCAGGAATTGCGGTGTTCTGAACGACAAAGGTTGAGAAGAGCCATACAAGCAAGCCGATTGTCAGTCCTGGAAGCGACAATGTGGCCATATGGGGTGCACCAACATCTCCCCAAGAGGAGAAGGGGCTAGGATTTCCTCCAAGGGGAATTCCTTGGTTGGTGGATTCCATTTCCTCAACCCAAGATCAACATAGGAAAGGGTAATGAATATTCTATTTAAAATAAATTTTAGACGCTTTGACACAAATTGTTTTTTCAATTTTTAAGAGTCGAGAAAAAACAAAAGATGACTCTAGTCTCCTTCGATTTTTAATGAGCCTGAAGTGACAAGTGCTCAGATGGACCTTTTCTGTTAAAGAGTCTGAAAAGGAACGAAAGGGACTGCTCTGGAAATCTAGGTAGAGGGATTACCAAACCAATTGCAAAACTGCAGAATACTTTTTACGGTATGGCAGTCAATCTTCCCAAATGTTGTGTTCAGTGCATTGCGATCGATAGGGCGGCAGACACGGCTTCCTATGGATAAAGGATTAAGCCTATTGTGGTCTCCCAAAATATACTCGACGGTACGTGGGAGCACAAGTCCGTACTGGCACTTATCGTCTCAAAGTGGAGGAATCACCCAACCATCAGTGAGAACAACAGTTACCAGGCTTTACGACGCCGGAATACGTCTCTAGCCTAGACTTCTAAATGTTGTGCGTTAGGTTCCAAAGCGTTGTTAGGTTCATTGAATTTATTTTATAGTTGATCTTGTTTATGAAGTTTCCCTTTCAGGTTCACCACGAGATGTAGATGTAATTCCTAAAATGCAATCTAAGATGATAAACAATCTTTTTATCTTCTTTGTGCAATGAAAATCCTAGCTACTAAGGAAAGAAAGACAGAGTCCTTTCACAAAGAGCAAAGAGCACAATCTAAATGCACTTTCCTAAATCAAACCAATCAGACTGTCTAAATGCAAATGCACATGCATGCATTTGTTTTCAACTTTCCTAGTATATGAATGATAAAAAGAAAGTTGATGCACAAATCTGAATTTCTTTTCAAGCGACAAATATCAACAAGTTTCTTTTCGAAATCAAAAATGGAGATGATCACAACACCTTACGATTTTGAAATGAATACTTGTTTTGACACTAGAAAAATTACAAATTCAGACCAAGAACAATAGTAACAGGATAATCGACTATCAACAGTAATCAAACTCTTTCCTATGATTGAAATCGACACTTGCGACACTTTCAAATCAAAGGACGACAGTGCGATTATGTTACTTTTTGCAAAGGAGAACTGAAAATGACTCAACAAACACACAAAAACATTTACAGTTCTTTTGTACAAAGGAGGTGGAATAACAGCAAGGAAAAGGGGTTTCAAACAGAGATATACTGATCACTGGCAGCAAAATTCATGAATAGAACTGGAAAGAATGAATCACAGAAACCAACACTGCACAAAGCCTAATCTGATCAGCGCACCTGTAACACAGGGAATTTGAAATGCAGCGCACCTTCTACACTCGGGAAGTGCGCTGAAGTTCAGATTCTCAGAACAGTACCTGCGCTGGGCCAGAAACGAGACTTTGCTTGGGTTCCGGGTCACAGTTTGCAGTTCAGTTCATGGGTTTTGGCCGAGCAAATGGTAATCAGTAATGCAACAATCAGGGGTAGATCTAAGGAGGATCTAAGAGCTACCACAAGGGGCAATCAGAGAGTTTGTGAATCAGTTGTTTGAATCATAAACAGATCCCGGAGATCGACTGAAGCGGCATTTATCTACTTTGCATTTGCATAGCAAATGCAGTTTGAAAGCTACCTGGCACGACTTCAGACTCTGTCTGTAAGTTTATGAAATAGACAACAAGGAGGATAAACAAACAAACTAATTTGTCCCCAGTGGAGTCGCCATTTTGTTACAGGGAAAAGTGTCTACTCAGAACTGCTTATCCCACTAAGGTGTGATAGCTGCCTTAGAAACAAACAAAGTAAAGCTACTTTCGTTTTTCCTTTATGAAGTATAGATAGAGAGGAACAAAGAAGACCAACCTCTGTCTTACGCTAATCTCCTGGTTCGATTCCTCTCTTCCTTGATAGTCTTTTGCTACTTGTTCCCTTGCACGCCCAGCTTCACAGAGTACCTGTAAGATCACAGTAGCATAGCACTATACAATAACATGGATCTATAATCATAAACAATCTAGGATCAGATGTAAATTGACCATACAAATGCAGCAAACATAAATGACACAAGAGTATGGAGGAAAACTTGAATAGCTTTTATTGATAAACAAGAAAGAGCCAAGAGGAGTTACAACCAGTTGTTCTGACCCAGCATCAACCTCTCAGCAAGGAAGCCCCTCTTCACCTCATACAAAGCTTAGATCACCCAACAATCTGATGTTTGTCTCAAGAAACCAACAGCAATTCCTTACAATATGTAAAATTCTCGCCTCTGGATCTCTGGGATGAGGGATCCATATATAGATATCTGTAAGGGAGATGAGTCAGCTTGTGATTTGATTAGTGTCTTCCCTCTGATAGTTCTTGCTTCCACTTGGAGATTGATGATCTCTTACTCATCCTTGGTCGAATTCAGAGAGGCAAGTGTCACAGGAGAAGTTTCTGGAAGCTTCCATTGCCTCTCCACCTCGCGGAATGACACTTCCATTTGTCATTTCTCGCCCATCGCACCCCATAGAAGGGCTTTTTGAAATGCAACACACCCACACAGTGTATTTAGGTGAGATGCAACGCACTTGGCCTGTGGAGCAGCTGAAATGATCCTGTTTTGACCAATTCTGAGCAGTTTTTCATGGAGAACTTCTGGGAGAAGCTGTAATCAGTTGACCTTGTTCCTTTAGGGGTTAGAACAACACTTTTAGGGACTTAGGAGCCCTTGGTTTATGGACATTTCATGCTTGGGGTTGTAGTGCCCAAAAATGTCTATAACAATGCTGGTGTTACAATCACAATCAGCATTACAATAAGTAGGGGTAGGACAGGGGGATGTACAAACCCCACCCCCTTAAAGGAACATCCTCCTCAGTGTTCTAAAAAATAGAAGATGACAACAAAAACCGAACTCTATATTTACAAATATTTATCTCAGTAACATTTCCCATACCCTAGATTTTCATTTCCAACCATATTGTTCATTGTGCTAAGGGCTTCCTCAGGGAACAAATTTAGCTCATTGCTTCCTGGGACACACCCAATGTATGCTTCATCCCATTGAGTAAGCATGTGACTTTTTAAAACCAAATTGATTTGGTTTCCTCTTCCTTATAGTCACACAAGTTCAAGCATCTCCTTCTTTGCATCCCTAATCCCTCAGGCAATCCATTCCTTGGAAAGGTTTCCTCACACAAGAAGAGTCTTTACAACCAAACCATCCCTCTGGATTTGTTTAATAACACAACATATAAGTTATGTCATCTCTCATGGCTATCAATTCATATCACAGGTTTCTAGTATCATTGCAATGGCATAGTTCTTAAGGTCTTCAGCTCCATTATGTTGATGTTGTGCACTATGATATTATCATGTTAATGTTGCTTGCTTTGTATTTGTCCTCATATATTTGTGTTGGACAATTTGATAATTCAACTAAATCAAAAGCACATGAGTCTTATGATATTTACCATAAAAAATTTAGATCATAGTAAACCACACTTTCATCAACAGATTCTTTATGAGGTTAATCATAAAATTTTAAATCAATTCAAACCACAAATTCACTAGAGAAATTGTTCAATCTAGTAATTGATATTTACTCTATAATTACTCTTTGCTTCCTATGGCTCACAAGCACTAGGTGATTTCATAGTAAAATCAAATACTTAAGTGTTTCATAGCTCCACACAGTCTTCAACAAGCTCCATCTGTAAATCCAGCTCACTGAGTAGTTTCAACACCAAGGGAAGCACTCACTAGCAAATATACTACTCCATGCAATCTTTATGTACAACTCTATCCTCAAGTTTATCTCACTGATTAATTTCACCACCATGGGAAGAAATTAGTTGTGGATATACTACTCCATGTAGTCTTTTTGTACAATGTCATCCTCAAGTCTAACTTACTAATTAGTTTCATCACGAAGGGAAGCACTCAGTTGCAGATATACTTCTCCAAGCAATCTTTTTGTATAGCTCCATCCTCAAGTCCAACCCATTGAGTTGGCACTCATTGGTGGATATATATTGTCCAGGTAGTCTTTTTGTACAACTCCTAGTAATCCCCCACCCTCTCGCTCACCTACAAGTGAGTGTGGGATTTACCATCAAGGTAGTCATCTGTCAACAAGAATATTATTTACCACCACAACTCCAACATCATGAGAGTTTAAATATCACCTGCCACAAAAGCAGGTGTTATTATTTGACATGTATTTAAGTGGCAAATTTAGCACTTACTGGCGGTAATAGGAAACCTGTAAGAAATGTTAGCATACTCATTGATACATTGTTTAGCATTTCCTTGTCATAAGAATAATATAAAAATGAGCACAAAAATGGCATAAGCACATGAGTATGATGATAGCTAACAACAAGAGTTCATACTTGGACACTTTCTCAATGTATCCCTTATATGACAGGGATTTTTATTGGATAACATCATCATGTTACCCCAAACATACTTTTCACATAGTCATCATATTTTTAAGAACATTAATTAATCATCCTCCCACTATGGTGATTCTCAACAAATGACTTGTCAAAATAAATGGCATCATATGCATTCATTTCATCATTAATATATTCATGAAATGTGGAACATACATATGAAAATACATTGTTGAGGTTAGGAAAACTTCCTTCTTATGCTATTTTCATAGTTGTCATGTCACTGTCTATTTTATTTAAGTGGACCTAGCCAAGTCCTCTTAGTTGATCTATTGTCTTCTTCTTCCCTCCACTACCATTTTTATTATGCTCATGGCTTATCCAAGGTCTTTCATTTCTAGTTGGGTTTGATTTTACCGCTCCTTCACATGCTTCTTTTAGTCCATTTTCTCACACCAAAAATCAAATCAAGACCAAATGAGGAAGGAAAGAAGAAAAAATGAAAACAACAAAAAGACCACAACAATAATACATGACACCAACAACTAGTAGCATGACCATGCTCAAATCCAACAAACAAAACAACAAAAATATGATGTTGATAATAGAAAAATAGACATGCAAAACATCCCCTCTACACATCATTCATTAGTTCTTAACAAACTTAATCCCTTGAGTTTTGGTGTTTAGAGCTTGCATGGGCTTTTCTTCCTTGTAACAGCTATGGGGTCCCTCCCCCTTGCACTCTTGTGCATATCAACTATTTAAGCACACATTATATTAATACAATTGTGTTAGAGCATGATCATTCCTTCATGTAATCTCACATGCATATACTCATATCATGTACTTACTCAAGCATTCAAATAATACTTCAAGGGTGCATAAAATTCAAGAGTCATAATCAATAATTATTAGAACATTTATTTGGAGAAAACCATTGACTGGTAAAAAACCTCTTATTTTCTCTTAGGCATTGGCCCCTCTGATCCTCAACAACCTCTAACCAATAGTCTTACATCCCCTTATTATCCCACCTAACCCGACATAGTGCACCCGCTTCTTTGATCACAATAGTCCCTCTGGCTGTGCCACTATCCTTCTAGGGTCTCCAATTAGGTTTGGCCAAGGATGTCTCAGATCCCTATGGTTTATAGGAGTTTCATATTCCTTTAGGACTCCAAATACTTTCTAGACCCTGCACACAAATACTTGTCCCTACACTTCTAGGGCTCCAACCTTCCACAAGCCAACCCAAGGGCAAGTGCACTCACAACACTATCAAAACATGCATATCAAAATGCATAGGTGCCACATGTACCATTCTCTCATCAACAACTTATCTTTCGTAGCCTTGATTCCCCAAGACTACATGCAACACCTTCATTGGCTTCCCAATCGTGTTGTAAATTTATTCCTAGTTACATGTTCACAATTAATCACTATTATTCATCTGAATAATGTTATGACAACAAACTAATCTAAGCCTTTAATCATGCACATCCATTATTGTATGTACCTAGCATAACTTCATGCTTTCGGCATACCATTATTTAATATCTATTCATTAGACATGCATCTTTGAACATCTCTTGGATTTTTATCATACCTATGCCATTATACATCAGCATATGACAACTTCTCAAAACATTAAAGAAAAGTATTAATCTATTAAGAGATAAGTTAAGATATTTCCCCTCATCGTTATGGTTACATCACTCAACCATAAACTTTTGTAATTCTGTTGGGTTTCTTTAGGGAATCTTGTCAACATCCTGCATGTTTATCTTGTTGCATCAAACTCAAATCAACTCAACTCGCGGGTCCCACAGTGTCTAACCCCTTCGTCCAATTCAACAATTTCATGCTATATTCGAATTTGGGGGAAAGTCTAGGTGCACCTGAATTTACACTTTGGCATACCCTGGAATGCCCAAACTACCGGATGGCTACAACTCCAAAGGATATATAGTCCTAGACACATTCGAGGTTTCACAATTTTTCACCAAGCCTTCACCCCCGAATGTCCCAGACTCTCGGATACATCCATGAAATAGTAAATTTATCCCCACACAATTATTCCACCATGTATAGCCCCATCTCGGATATACAATGCTTCCTACAAAATCTTGTCCAATGCATATCTAGCATTGTGCAACTATTCCACCATGTTGGGCCCCACCCCAGATATACTATACTTTATACAAATTCTACACCATTTAAATTTGTCTCGTGAAAATGTTGACCAAAGTAGGTCCCATCTTAGATACATTTTCGCTTGTGAGTGAATTTTCCCTCAAGCCAATGATCACTCCTATGGAGTCCACCCTAGATATTGACGCCTTAATCCCTATTTGTTAAGGAATATCTGGCCTAGTCTAAATCCATGTGTTTAAAAGTTACATCCTTGTTGAATAGCTAGATGCCCAGATTCCTGAATAGATCTGCTAGACTCAAGTGTATCCACCCATTTTATATATTTGGATGTGCTAGACAACAAAGGTATAAACACCTATCTGGCCTAAATACATTAACTTGCCAATAACACATCCGACCTTGGATACAAAATCTTACTTCTACAACACTTAGACTTATAAAAACTAAGAACCTTAAGGGACTTAGCCATAGTTCTCCTTAAAGCTTGATGTTTCTCATATCACTAATTTCATAGGATCAATGCCTCTTATTCCCTCACTGAATTTTCTACTCATTATATTCACCCATATTACAACCAACAAACCTATCAACATGCATACTATCAGACACTGAAATAAGAAAATCCATAACTAACAATACTTTGTAAACTCAAACACAATATCATCATATTATACCATAAAATTATTCCCAAACAAAAACTTTGAGATCTATTAATACACCATACATTTCACCTAACATTTTCCTTTACTAAGAAAGACAATTAGCAATCTTAACAATCAGAGACCCATGATATTCACATCATAATAGATAATGGAAATCGCACACCACAACTTCTAGTTAAATGCATCAATCAATCAATCATGACCATGAAAATAGGTTTGCTCTTTATAAACATATCATATAAATGAAATCACATGTTATATCGTACAAACTAAGGAACTTCACACATAGATGCACCTGACTATTGCCTCCTCTCAAGAGGGAGTTTGTGCCCTTCAATAAGACAATGAACCATGATATTCACAACATGTTAGATTGTAAAAATCACAAACCATAATAGGTTACTTGAAGCATATTAAGGAACTATGCATATTCACGTAAATAACTCTATAAACTATTATGATAACAACAACACATAGATCCATAACTTTACCACGACCATGAAGGGATATAAATCAAAACACTCACTATGATCATACAAAGATCTCAACAACCTTCCAAAGGTATAATTAATCCATACACACAACACATATATTGAACTACTAATGAGATCACCCACAAACATGGTCACAATAGTAAGATGCCCAAACTTATAACTGTGTAAAGATAATTGAAACTTATGAAATCATAGTTAGTCCTAAGTGATTTTAGATCACCAATCACGGACATATTAGAAACATACAAATTACTAAGAAGGCTACAACCACATAACTCAAATAGTTAATGATCACCATAGATATACAAGTTCGTTGGTCAACCACGGTTAGATAATGAATCAGGAATTCTTTCATGAATGATACGAGTTTGTTGATAAGCACAATAAGAAATATCATAACTTGTAGTCTAACATGAATAAAAAATTATACTTGTATGAATGGCCTAATATGGTTAGAAACTTAAGGGGGTACTTCCACTCTCCTCCCAACCACAAGCCAACTACACTGCAACCTTTATTGCAGTTGAGCACGCCCTAGTCAAATCCAAGGTCTAAGGAAATTCTTACATAAAGGTTTGGTCATTCACTAAGCTTCATACAATCCACACAAGCTTAGACAAAGGGTTCCATGGTATTAGATGATATTAGAGGGATTTATACTCAGAGTCACAAAGGATAAACTGTAGGTCACAACGCACTAACTCTAGGTTACAAGATCGATAATCAACTCTACCTCTACCCTAGTTAGCTATACCATGCCCCGACACTACACACACTACCCAATATCAGTATTGAACCCCTTCTTATATAAAATAGAACCAGTGTGAACCAATGAAATAGGGACCCAGAGTGAGTCAAATAAATGTCCCAAAGAACCCCCTTCTCCCCATTGTTTTTCTCCTTTTTCATTTTTCTTGCTTGCTTTTCCTTGAGTCCTTTTGTATCTTGCATGCAAGTGTGTCCCTTTCCTTCGCATCATAGAATAAAAATGTCCATGTTTTCCTTCATCCAATCTCATATTCGCCATGTGTCAGGTGGTGGATTTATTTGTTACACCACCTCCTCCCTCTTTGGGTGAGTGTGGGCCTATTCACATCACACAATAGGCACCCAACACATAGGAAATAGGTTTAACCCATGGGAAAAACACCAATAACTAAGTCATTTAATTTAGCTGGTATCGTTTATGGCTTCAAGCAAAATAGGCAAGTAAGCAAGCTTCCCTTGAACCAAGGATCCATAAGGTTGTCTAACCTTCAGTGTTGTTAATTATTTAATTAGTTTCTCAATTAAAAATTAGCATATGTTTAATCATAGGTCCAACCAACCATGCTCCTTCCATGCTGGCATTACAATCATAATCATCATTACAATAAGCAGGTGAAGAACAGGCAGAAGTTACAAACCCCACCACCTTAAAGGAACAATGTCCTCGGTGTTCTGAAAAATAGAATACACCAAAAAAAACTAAGTTCTATATTTATAACTCTTTATCTCATAAACATTTCCCATGTCTTGAATTTCCATGTCCATCAATGTCGCTCACTGTGCTAGGGGCTTCCTCAAGGAACAAATTTAGCTCATTGCTTCCTGGGACACACCTAATGTTTCTTTCATCCCTCTAAGTATGCACGTGACTTTTAAAAACCAATTTTCTTCAGTTTCCTCTTCCTTGCAGTCAGAAACCTTCCAAGTTTATGCATCCCCTTCTCTACCTCCAAATCCCTTAGGTGATCCATTCCTTAACAAGGCTTCCTCACATAGGAATATTCTTTACAGCGAAAAAATACCTCTAGATTGATTTAATAACATAACGTATTAGTCATCTCTCATGGAGATCAATGCATATCATAGGTTTCCAGTATCATTGCAATGGCCTAGTTCTTGAGGTTTTCAACTCCATTATGCTATTGCTACACACTCTCATATTATCGTGTTGATGCTATTTGCTTTGTAGTCAACCTGATATTTTTGTTTTGTACAATTCAATAATTCACCTACATCAAAAGCACATGATTCTTATGTGATTGATCATAAAAAAATTAGATCACATTAAACCACACTTTCATCAATAGATTCTTTATGAGGTTAACCATAAATTTTAAATTAATTCAAACCATAACTTCAAAAGGGAAAATTTTCAAACTGGTAATTGATACTTATCCCTTTAGTTCTCTTTTCTTCCTTTGGCTCTCAAACACTGAGTGATTTCACAAAGAAATCAAATACTCGATCTTTCATAGCTCCATGCATTCTTCAACCAACTCGATCTTTATAACCAGCTCATTGAGTAGTTTCACCACCAAGTGAAGCACTCAGTGGCATAGATACTACTCCATGTAGTCTTTTTGTACAACTACATCCTCATGTCCAACTCACTCAATAGTTTCACCACCAAGGGAAGCACTCAGTAGTGGATATATTTCTCCTTGTAGTTTCTTTCTATAGCTCCATCCTCAAGTCTAGCTCACTAAGTAGTTTCACCACCAAGGGAATCACTTAGTGGCGGATATACTGCTCCACGTAGTCTTTTTGTACGACTCCATCCTCAAGTCCAAATCACTGATTACTTTCACCACCAAAGGAAGCACTCAGTGGTGGATGTACTACATCACACAATCTTTTAATATAGCTCCTAGTAAGCTTCCCCCCCCCCCCCCTCTCACTCACCTCCCAGTGAGAGTGGGCATCTACCATCAAAATAGTCATCTGCCAACAAGAATATTAGTTACCACCACAACTCCAACATCATCACAGTGTTAATATCACTAGCCTCCAAGGCAAGTTTTATTGTTCAACAAGTATTTAAGTGGAAAAGTTAGCACTTAGTGGTGGTAATAGCCGAACTGTAAGAAATGAGTGGTTTCTCAGTTGAAGTTAGCACTCAGTGGCTTCATGATTTGACTAAGGAATCTAATTTCTTTGATACAATGTTCATCATTTCCTTGTCATGAGCATATTATAAACATGAACACAAAAATTTCATAAGCACATGAGCATCATGATAGTTAACAACAAGAGTTTATTCTTAGACACTTACTCGATGGATCCCTTACATGATAGTGAGTTTTATTGGATAGCCTCATCATGTTACCCTAAACATACCATTCACATAGTCATAATATTTTTAAGAACATTAATGAATCATCCTCCCATTGTGATAATTCTCAACAAATGACTTGTCAAATGAAATGGCATCATATACATTCATTTCATCATTAACATATTCATGAAATGTAGAACATACATATGAAAATAAATTATTAAGGTTAGGAAAACTTCCTTATTATGCTATTTTCATAGCTATCATGTCAATGTTTATTTTGTTTAGGTGGACCCATCCAAGTCCTCTTAGTTTATCTCTTATATTCTTCTGCCATCTACTACCATTCATCTTATGCACATAGTTTAGCCAGGGTCTTGCAATTTTTGTTGGGTTTTACTTTTAACTCTCCTTCACAATATTATTTTCTTCCCTTTTCTCACGCCCAAAAATCAAATCAAGACCAAACAAGGAAGGCAAGAAGAAATAATGAAAACAATGAAAATATCACAATACAAATACATGAAAACAACACAAAGTAGCATGGCCATGCTGAAAGCCAACAAATAAAGCAAGAAAAGTATGAATTTGATGATAAACAAATACATGCAAAACATGCCCTCTACACATCATTCATTAGTTCTCAACAAACTCAATCCCTTGAGGTCTAGTGTTCGTGTCTGGGTTTTGCATGAGATTTTGTCCCATGTAACAACTATTGAGTCCCTCACCCTTTCAATCTTGTGCATATAATTTGTCTCAACACACATTATATTAGCACAATTGTTTTAGAACATGATCACTCCTTCATGCCATCTCGCAAGCATATAATCATATCATTCACTTAATCATGCATTCAAACAATACTTTAGGTGTGCACAAAATTCAATAGTTGTAATAAATAATTCTTAGAATACTTATCTCGATTAAACCATTGACTAGTAGAAAACCTATTATTTTCTCTTAGCCATAGACCTCTCTGCTCCTCGACATCCTCCAACCAATAGTGTCACATCCCCCATTAGCCCAGTCGACCCAAGGTAGTGCAACCTCTTCTCTGATCATAATAGTCTCTTGACTTGTGCCACTATCCTCCTAGGGTCTCCAATTGGGGTTGCCCAAGGATGTCTCAGAACCTTATGGTTTATAGGAGTTTCATCTGCCTTCGAAGGGCTCCAGGTATTCTCCATACCCCACATACAAATATTTGTCCCTACACTCCTCCCTTCATGGCTCCAACCTTCCACAAGGAAACCTAAGGAAAAGTGCACTCACAATACTATCACAAAATGCATATCAATATGCATAGGTGCCACATGTACCATTCTCTCATCAACATCTTATCTTCCATAGACTTGATTTCGCAAGACTACATGCAACACCTTCCTTGGTTTCCCAATCATGTTGTCAACCTGTTCTTGGTTACAAGTTCACCATTAACCACTAATATTCATTTGAATCATGTTATGACAAAACACTACTCGAATCCTTTAAGCATGCACATCCACTACAACATGCACCTAACATACCTTCATGCTTATGGAATAACATTATTTAATATCTATTCATCGAACATGCATCTGTAAATTATTTCATCTCTTGCATTTTTATCATGCCTATGCTATTATTCATCAACATATGACAACTTCTTAAAACATTAAAGAAAATTATTAAACTAGCAAGATATAAGTTAAGATATTCCCCCTCATAGTTATGGTTGCTTCACTCATCCATAAACTTTTGAAATTTTCTTGGGTTGTTCTAGAGAATCTAGTCAACATCTTGCATGTTTATCTTGTTGCATCAAACTCAAATCAACCTTCAAGTAGTATCATTGTATTCATATGTATAGCAAAATAATTTCACATAAGTACACATGCATGCATAAATATTAGTTTTAAAACTTAAATTCTTCCTATACTTGAGCCTAGCTAGGTTTAGTGTTCAAGCATTCTCTTATACCACTTTGCAACACCCCCTTCCACCCCCTTATGCTATCTTGGTATGTGGAAGCTTTTACTTACAAATTAACTCGACCCTCACAATTTCCTGTGGAGATGGGGTTACAAAATCCTTATTTTCCAACCTCGTCAAAACTCAAAACAAAATTCGTTGTCACATTTTTCTTGTCGAGGGGTTTCCAACAATATAAATTTTATGTCAATCGAACTCTCGAATTGAAAGTTATGCCCATTTCGATTTAGCCTATTAAACCTTACCACATCAGGAAAGCACTACCATGTGGCACCATCATGTAACCCAAGGGGACCTACCATCTCAGCATTAATCATCCACATGGTACTACCAATCAACATGACACGCTTTTACATCATCTAGATTCTACCATGTCGCAACCACATATGGGCCACGTGGCACTGCCACATCCAGTTATCTAGGGTGCATGTCATTAATGGCTCCTATGTGATGTTCACATGGTCCCTTCTTATAATCCTGTGGCACTTCCATGTAAACTCAACTTGTGAGTACCAGAGGTTCTGACCCCTTCATGCAATTCAATGATTTCATGTTATATCCAGATTTGGGGGAAAATCCTAGTGCACTTGAATTTGCACTTTTTCATACCGTTCAAAACTCCAGATCACCACAACCCCAAAGGATGTCTCGTCCTAGCCAAAATTAGGGGTTTTGTAATTTTCCACCAAGACTTCACCTCCGAATGACTCAGACTCCAAAATACATCCACAAAGTAGTAAATCCGACCCCACACAATTATTCCACCACTCTGAGCCCCACTCTGAATATAATATGTTTCCTCCAAATTCTAGGACAACACATATCTAACCCCGCACAATTATTCCACCACAATGGGCCCTACCCCGGATATATTATACTTTACATAAAATTCAACACCATTTGAATTTGGCCTCACCCAAATGTTCACCCAAGTGATGCACATCCTGTATACATTTATGCTTGCTAGGGAATTTGTCGTCGAGTCAATAATCAATCCTCTAGAGCCCACCCCATATATCAACGTCTTAATTCCCATTTTCTAAGCAAGATATGTCCCAATATAAATTCAGGTGTTTCTGAAGTTCATCCTTGCTAACTAGGCGAATTCCCGAGCTCCCAGACATCCACTAGACTCAAGTGTATCCACCCATTTTGTATATATGGATGTGCTAGATGAAAAAGGTCTAAAACCATATCCATCCTGAATAAAAATATCCTTCCAATAACAAATCCATCCCCAGATACAAAATTTGACTTCTACAATAGTTATAATTATAAAATCTAAGAACCTTAAGGGACTTAGCCATAGTTCTCCTTGAAGCTTGGCATTGCTCAGATCACCAATTTCATAGGATCAAGGCCCTTATTTTCACACTGAATGTTCTACTCATTATATTTAGGCACATTACAATCAATAGACATATCAACATGCCTATTGTTGTCACTTCCATAGATAGCCTCGGATTGCTTACAAGACCAGTTCCTGGAGCATCTAGATTTTGTGTGTCTCATATGATTCTCAGGTAGCTGGAGACATCACATATATTTTTGTACATATGTCTTTATATATATATATATATATATATATATATATATATAATAAACAACATGGGTTGGTTCATTCAACTAAAGGCATAATCCATGTATTTCTGGTACTTCTTCACATATACAACTCACAGAAATATATGTATAAACTAGTGGAGGTTGAGTAGTTCAAGGACCTACAGTTTAATAAGCTTTGGTAGAGAAATGAGAGAAGATAAGGAGATAGAATAACTCATCACATAGAGCTTGAAGCATCAAGAATTCTACACTCATCACATAGAGCTTGAAGCATCGAGACTTCTACACTTATCTAAGTTATAGGTAGACATAATGGATGAAAGAGGATTGGGTGTGATGATTCATGGAGCACAATTTTAAATATATAATCTCAAATATCCATATAGGCACATGCATTAACAAGTCAATACAAATGAATCTGTAAGAACATATGAAACATTTCTAGCAGGTACAATTACCTTAAATCAGAGAAGAACATGCACATAATGGAATTTAAATAGGGGCTAACATACTATAGTACTCGAAGGAGGAATCACCACCATTTCCTTAATATTCTGAAAGACGCATATCATAAAGTCATACAGTCTTGAAAATAACATGTAGTTCTTTCTTTGGGATTTTGAACTTGTGTGAAGTGTTGCTTCCCACTATTTATCTGGAGAGGGGAGCATTGAACAGTAATTACAACAAAATATCTCAGTCGAGCCTCAGTTGTCAGATTGACTAGCTTTCTCGGCCTGGGATGGCTCTGTGGCCCAAAAATGACTACAAAAGATTAATTGCTTCATTAAATGGCGACACATTACAGGATAACAAAACAAGTCAACAATCAAATGAAAATGCCAACAAAATATCTCCATGCCCATCCATGGGATCGCCTTTGCTTCAGGTTGTTGCTTGCCCACGGTTTGGCCACCTATGTCACTCAACTAATTCCTATCACTTCTGCCTTTACTGCTCGAATCATTCATTCTTCAAAATTGGGAGTGGTCAACTATCAGTTTAATGCCATAGTATAGAAGCAGAGGTCGCCTGGGCGGTACTTCGTCTTCCCTCTGCATGGAGCACCATGCTGGATCATCAAGTCCTCCCGAGCTTCCATGTCTTCATTTACTCTATCAGTTTCGACCCTGGTTTCATGTCACAATGGGCCTTTATGGGTTAGCCCATGCCGATTTTGAATGTTGCATCTCCTTTCTTAAATGCCTCAGCTGCTGACCCACCACACCTTTAAAGTTTTGCATTACTTTATCACAGATTTATTGCATCGGGATTTCCCATTAAAGGTCCTTACGGGACGGGACATTCCAATCCACTTTAGCCCCTTTTTCTTCATGTGACCGGGGGCTATGACCAGGCTTTTAGTCCTTGGGTGCTAGGACCTTTGGTCTCATGTCTATGAGGCTCATCCCTTTGTTAAGCAGAATCCTGCATATCAGTGATTTCTGATGCTCACCTTCGGTGCCTCCTCCCAACATTGCGATCTCCAATGTGCGATGTGGTCTATCCCACTTGGAAAAAGGATGAGGGAGAATCTGCGCTCCCTATTGCTTGCAATCGCTAAACGTCGATTGGGCCCACCCGAGATATCACAATCATCCATTTCGTAATATCGCCTTTGTTTGCTCCCTTTGACACTTGCGATCACCGAATGCCAATTGGGCCAACCCGGGATATCGCAATCAGCCATTTTGTAATATCACCTTTGTTTTCTCCCTTTGACACTTGCAATCACTGATAGCCAATTGATGATGTCATCATTGCCACGTTTTGCTTCTTGAATGGTGACACGTGTCACTCGAATATGCCCCCATAAGACCCCTAAAAAGGTCATATCAGCGTGCCACATTTCCTTCGTACTGCCATGTCATGATGACATCATCCGCCACATGGCCTTATTTTGGCCAATAGTATTCTGCCACATGGCCCCCCCCAGAGGAGAGAGAAAAGGTCCGCCTCCCCCTAATTTTTCATTGATTTCCTTTGCAAATAATTTTCAACCTCTCCCGACAATTTACACTTATAAGTAATCCTCTAATCCTCCTCCGATTTCACAAGAGTGATCAGTTGAAATTGTTGATTACCGATTTTCGATACGTTTGGGCGGTTGCAATCGTTGATATGTGAGCCCGTCGATGTGCTATACAGGACCCCTGATGTCTGATAAATGATGCACCCCGAACCTCAGATAGGCCGATATCGGTGATTGATGATTTTTTATTGTTGATGTGCTCTCATGCTTCTACTTTAGAAAACCCTGATTTGTGAGATCCGAGATTAAACTTAAACATTTTCCTTTGCTTTATGGTTTTCAAGGGTAACTTTCAACATGCTCTAACTTTTGATTCTGGAGTCCATTTGGGGAGTTCCATATACCGTTGGAAAGCTAATTCCAAGCACTCTTCATTGGATGGTGTCTAACTTATCTTTGAGTGCTTCTATGGCCTGGAAAATAGCTCCAAACATCTATGATATTTGGCCCTCTTTGTACCACTGGAACTCTCTTTTTGAAAGTGACAACACCTACTATTAGGCACTAAAACAAGCTAAGTCATAACTAACACTATTTTACAAACTCAAACACAATAGAATAATATTATACCACATAATGGTTCCTAATAAAACACTTTTATATCTATTGATATGCCATACATTGCACCAAATATTTTCCTTTACCAAGAAAGACAATCAACAAACTCAAACAATCATAGACCCTTGATATTCACATCATAACAACAATAGAAATCATACACCACAACAGTCTATTTAAGTGCATCAATCATACATTCACGATCGTGAAAGTATCTCTGCTCTTATAAATATATCAGATAAATGAAATCACATGTTATATCATACCAAGGAACTTCAAGCATCCATGCACTTGACTACTTCCTCCTCCCAACAGGGAGTCTGCAACCTTCAATAATACAATGAACCGTGATATTAACAACATATTAGATTATACAAATTAAATATCATAACAGTTAGCTAAATCATATTAAGAAACCATGCATATTCACGTAAATAAATATTTAAACCATTAAGATAATAGCAACACATACATCCATAACTTTATCATGACCATGAAGGCATATAAAGGAAAGCACTCACTATGATCAAACATAAAACTTAACAACCTTCCAAAAGTAGAATTAATCCATACACACAACACATTATATTGAACTACTAATTTGATCACCTAAAAACATGGTCACAACAGTGAACTACCCAAACTTATAATTATGTAAAGATAAATGAAACTTATGAAATCACAATTAGTCTTAAGTGATTTCATATCACCAATCAAGGACATATTAGACAACCTACAAATGACTAAAAAGGTTGCAACCACATAACTCAAATAGCTCGTAGTCACCATCGATATACAAGTTAGCTGGTAAACCATGGTTAGATAGTGAATTAGACATTCTTTCATGAATAATACATGATGTTCATAAAAACAATAAGAAATATCATAACATGTAGTCTAACATACATAATCGAGTATACTTATCTGAATGGTTTGAAATGGTTGGAAACTGAAGGAGGGACTTCCACTTTCCTCCTAACCATAAAACAACTACAATGGAACTTTTCTTACAGTTGACCACCGCCAAATCAGATCTAGTGTCTAAGGGAATGCTTGCACAAGTGAAGTTTACACCAGTGGTTTGGTCATTCACCAAGCTTCATACAACCCATACAGACTTAGACAAAGAGTTATATGGTCTCAAACATCGTTAGAGGGATTGATACTTAGAAAAAGCAAGGTCACAGAGCACCAAATCTAAGTTACAAGCTCGAAAATCATCTCTAGCTCTACCCCAATCAACTATACCATGCCTCACCACTACACACACTACCCAACACTGGCCTTGAATACCTTCTCATAGAAAATAAAACCAAAGTGAGCCTATAAACTAGGGATTGAGAGCAAGTCCGAAAAATACACCGAAGAATCCCCTTCTTCGCTTCGTTTTCGCCTTTATCCTTTTTCTTACTTGCTTTTCCTTATGTCCTTTCGTATCTTGTGTGTGAGTGCATCCCTTCCTTTCCTTCATGTCACAGAATGAAATGTCCATGTTTTCCTTCATCCAATCTAATATTTTCCATGTGTCAAGTGGTGGCTCGACCTATTATGCCACCTCCTCCCTCTTTAGGTGAATATGGATTGATTCACAGCACACAATAAGCACCCAACAAGCACGCAATAGGTGTAACCCACATACACACCACCAATAATTGCAGCATTTAATTTAGTTGATATAGGTCATGGCTTCAAGAAAAGCAAGCAGGTAAGCAAGCTTCCCTCATACCAAGGATTTGTAAGTTTGTCCAACCTTTAATTTTGTTAAGTAATTAAGTAATTAGTTTTTTAAATGACAACTAGCATATGTTTCATCTTAGGTCCAACTAATCATGCTCCTTCCACAGTGTTATAATCACAATCATCATTACAATAAGTAGTTGTATAACAGGTGTATGCTATAGAGATATGGGCCTAAGACAAGATAGCATCTCCACTCTTCAAATTGCTTACAAAAGACTGTGAATTCAAATGGGATCCTGATTGTCAATCAGCATTTGAAACTTTGAAAACAAGAATATCTGAAGCGCCTATCTTGAGAGGACCAAATTGGAAACTCCCTTTCCATATTTCTACAGATGCTTCAGATACAGCTCTAGGAGCTGTGTTGGGTCAAAAGGATTTAGTTCCTTATGCCATTTACTATACCAGTAAAAATTTGACTCCCACTGAGTTGAACTATATTGTAACTGAAAAAGAGTTCTTAGTTGTTGTTCATGCAATCAATAAGTTTAGACATTATATAATATGCTATGAAACTTTTATTCATACTGATCATTCTACGATTAGATATCTAATGAACAAACCTGTTACTAATGGCAGAGTTACAAGATGGCTCCTACTTTTATAGGAATTCAATATTACTGTGTTGGATAGACCAGGGAAACAAAATACAGTAGTTGATTTCTTGTCTAGGATTCAGAATACTAAAGAGGATTCTCCTGTAGAGGATAAGTTTCCTGATGAATATTTATTTGCAGTAACTACTAAGACTCCTTGGTATGCAGATATAGCTAACTATTTGGTTACAGGGAAACTACCTCCACATTTATTTCCTAGTGAAAGAAGAAAGATTATTCAGGAGAGTTCAAAATATTCATGGATTTCTAACGAATTGTTTAAAACAGGGCCAGATCTTGTGATCAAGAGATGTGTTAGGGAAGATGAAATCCCTGATATCCTTGAAGCATGTCATGATGAACCATGCAGCGGACACTTTGCTGACAAAAGGACAGCCTATAAAATCCTCTCTTTAGGATATTTTTGGCCATCCCTCTTCAAAGATGCAAAACAATATGTCAAAAGGTGTGACAGCTGCCAAAGAGTAGGGAAACCTACCCTTTCAAATGAAATTCCATTGTAACCACAGGTACTCATCGAACCCTTTAAAAAATGGGCTTTAGATTTCATTGGACCTATTAATCCACCATCTCAACAAAGAAAGTATATATTGGTATGTACTAATTATGTCACTAAATGGGTAGAAGCCAAAGCATTAGTTTCTGCTACTGAAAATTCAGTTGTTAGTTTTCTTTATGAGGATATTTTTACTCGCTTTGGTGTTCCAAGAGAAATTGTGACAGATCAGGGAAGTCAATTCACATCCAACCTGGTGGAGAAGTTGATGGAAGAATACAAAATCAAGCACAGAAAATCTACTCCTTACCATCCGCAAGCAAATGGCCAAGTGGAGTCTACAAACAAAGTTATTGAAGGCATCATCACCAAAATTGTTCATCTACACAGAAGAGATTGGGCAGAAAGGCTTCCTGAAGCCTTGTGGGCCTACAGAACTACATGGAGGAATACAACAGGACATTCTCCCTATGAACTTGTTTATGGGAAAGAAGTCCTGCTCCCCATTGAGTTCCAAGTCAAAACTTTTAAGATGGCAGTTCAGTTGGGAATGGATCTATCAGAAGCCCAAAAGCACAGAATGGAGCAGTTGAATGAGCTAGATGAGATCAGACAAGAGGCAATCCTAAGAACTGATCTAGTTCAATATCAAAGAGCTAAGTGGCATGACAAATACATCAAAGAGAAAAAGTTTCAAGAAGGAGATTGGGCATTGCTATTTGATTCCAAGTTTAAAGATTCTGGAGGAAAATTTCAGACTCATTGGCTTGGGCCATATGAAATTGAAAAAATCTTTAGCAATGGAGCGGTAAGAATCAAAACCATTGATGAACATCAAACTCCTCTTATTGTGAATGGCCACAGATTAAAGATCTATCATAAGCCACTCTCAAAAGAGGAATTTGTCAAAATCTTTCAAGATAGTTCTGCAATAAGGCTGGTGAAGAAGAATCCTTCTTCTCCACTAGCCTAGCCTTTGTTCCTTTCTGTTTCTACACAACAAATATATATATATATATATATATATATATATATGCCTGAAAACCAATCACTGATTGGCAGTCTTATACAGAAAATACAGGGCGAAAATCAGGAACTCCTGACACCCTATATTTTCCCAAAAAAAATTCTCTCTCTCATTTCACAGTTTTGTGACACTCCACTTCATTTCATTCCACTTCATTCCACTCCACTTCATTTCATTCCACTCCATTTCATCCATTTCATTTCATTCCGCCAATAAAAGTTTTTTTCATGACCATTTTCATTCAGTCAGTTATCATTTATCCATCTCCATTCAGTCATATGATTGTTGTGTCAGTTTCCGCAGCTGAACCCAGTTTCCGCAGCCAGAAGCAGTTTCCGCAGCCATCACTCTGTTTTTCAAAACTGACAGTCAGATGTTAGTTAAATAATCATGAAATCAAATGCAGGTATGACCAAGAACCTATTTTGAAGATATGAGGCACCTAAAGAGCATCAACAAGGAGCAGCTGATCAAAGGTTAATGGACGAAAAGTGGCAAAAATTCCAAGGTATGGGTAAGATTTATTTCAAATAGCATTTAAAAGCACATTTTACATAGTTTTGAAACCACGGCTCCATTATATGCAATGATTGGCGTTGATAGCTCCATAACCGTTCCACGACCTCTATATGATTCCTCCACAAGCCTTGCATTTATTTTTAAACGGCCTCATGATCAAGCCTCCGGTTTTAACTCGTGTTCGGCTGTACTTTGACACTCCACCTGTAATTATGGGACGTGGTTGATTTGATCACGGCTTTTCTCCGCCGCACAAATTCCGCAGCCATTTCTTGAGCATGTTTACGTCTACTTCAGTTTAAAACTCTGTCGGGCTCATTTTACTTCCCTCCTATCCCATTCAAGTCGTGTTTGTATTCCTACCCTGTTCACATAAGCCTCTGCTCCGCTACATAAACTCACTTCCGCTACCTGTTCTCTATTTTCCATTTACAGTCACTTGTTTTTTTTTCCATAAATCTTGTCCATCTCCCGCTAACCCAACCGTCTCACCTCCGTTCATCCAATACCCACGCAGACGTGTTAAGACAGGAGAAAAAAAATGGGTCCTTTGTTGACAGCAGAACCGGAAGGACCCATATTTATGGAAGGATATCCGCAAGTGAAAGGCATGCTGAGAAAGGCCCAGTGATTACAATTTATTCAAAAATTCAAAGTCTACAACAAGGAAGTTACAAAGACTTTTGCGAGGTCCTTTGACGGCATAGAAGCGAAGATTGGAGACCTTAAATTCACAGTCACGGAGGCATCCATAGCAGCTGCAACCGAACTTCCACAGGAGGGAGAACGGTGGTTCAAAAATAAGAGCTTTGATGAAAGAGCATGGAGGGTTATCCTACGAAATCCAGGAATGGATGTAAGCATCTTTAATAAAGGAATACTTGTCTCTGCTTTACAAGAAAAATGGGCTAGTTTACTATTAATAATCCAAAAATTCATTACCTGTGAGGGAAGATTCGGGTCAATGTACATGTATCACACCCAGTTGCTGATGAATTTTCTAGAGAACCAAACTCTTAATTTTCCCTATTTTCTACTAAATAGCCTGAAGAAAATGTCCACCACAGTCCAAAATAATCTGGGGGACGTAGAACCAACTTGTATCACCACGGCCTTGTGAAAATCTTGATAGAAAAACAATTAAAAGAAAATAAGGACACATGGGAGCAGTTTTTGGTCAGAAATTTCTTTAAAGAACCACAAGAAACCCCTGAAAGCAGCACATCAAGGAGAAGCAGAAGAAAGAGAACAAGTGATAAAATTCAAGGGACTCCTACTAACATAGTTGAAGAAACTAGTAGAGAAGAAAGACTATCTGAAAGTAGGAAGGAAAAGACTGAGGGTAAGAATCCAAGAGAATCAAAAGGGAAAAGAAGTATTGAGGTTGTCCATCAAACCCAAGAACCTTCCTCAGAAGAGGACCACCAAATACTGTCTGAAAGACTAGTTCACCTTCAAGAACAGTCAGCTGCAGCAAAGAAGAAAGGGAAAGAAAAACAGAGTGAGAAGAAAGAGGACACCAGCCCACAAAACTTAAGGAGAAGTTCTAGACTTAAGGGGAAGTTGATAAAAATACAAAGGACCCCACATTATTGATTTAGGAGGGGAAACACCGGAGCAGCTTTCAGCAATTCCTCCTGGCCGTGGTCCCCACCATACTCCTATCTCTCAACCAGATTTTGACATGAGTCCTTCTCGGCCAGATTTTGACATGAGTCCTTCTCGGCCAGATTTCGAAATCAGCCCTTCTCAATAGGATTTTGGGGTCAGCCCAAGAAAGACCACACCTGAGATAGACCCGAACCAGCAAGAAATGTATGATTACATAGAGTCCTTGGAGAAAACGGTCGGAGACCCAGGCACTTCATCTGCCCAGCCTAATACAGCTCAAGAAGCTCAAATCCAATCACTAAAGCAGGAAATTTTTGAGTTGGAGGTCTTAAATAGACACATTAAAAATGAAAATGAAACATTGAAGGAAAAAAACAGATTGGATAAGATCATTCACGACAACACAATGTTGCATCTTGGGTTATGGCAGAGGAAAAACAGAAAATTAAAGAAAAAGAACAGAAGGTTGAACAGGGCTCTCATCAACCTCAAGTTCAGGTGCTTAATGAGGAAGCCTAGGATGTTGGCAGTACCAAGGAAGAAGAAAAGAAGGCTGGATGTATTGGCAGAGGTCTCAGAACACATGAACTGAAAGGAGGATGAACAAAGTTTTGGTTGCATGGGGACATGCAACACCTTCACAGTGGGGGTATGTAGAGCTTTGAAATTGCACCTCTCCTACACACTTTCCTAGAACTTTTTCCACTCACCTAGACCTCCTAAGCTATCAAAATCATTGCATATTGATTCTAAAAGAGCATTTAACGTGGTTTTCTAACTATGTTTTGTGTTTGCTGTTTGAACTAGATTTTGCTCATTAGCTGCGGAATCCAGTCACTTTCCGCAGCTGATTCAACTTTCCGCAACTGTTTTTGTTAAACTCTATGTTGCAGGTGTCACCAGGCAAAACAAGCCACATGGGCAAGTTAGAAATGACCTGGACATGGATCAGGTCCTATTGGTTTAGCCGAATTCATCAAGGGAAGCTGTGGTCAACGGTGGTCAAACGGTGGTCCTACGTAAGAGTCCTATGGCAGCCAGACTCTGTTTTCCAGCACGTGAAGGATTCTGAAGGATGCGTGGTCGTTCCTAACTCTCTGGGGTCTGTTGCCACCTGTAGACTAACCCATGACGAGAATCTAACAACCACAAGTTGGTAGATTTAATATTTTCGACAACCAGTACGCTAAATCCATGGACACTGTCTTTTACGTGTCCCCTGTTCACGCAGTCCTACAAGAAAACAGTTGTGTAAACAGTTATGTAAACGTTGCTATAAATAACGCATTTCTATAACACATAGTTAGTCTTTTTGTGAATGTAATTTTTGTTGTTCAAGCCCACTGTGCCGTGACACTAGTTTTATTTCTGTAATCGTGTTATGAAATATATGAGAAGACTCTGTTTCTACATGAGCACGTGAACATAATCTTGGATTGATAGTCTGTTGACTGAGGCTGTGCAGAGGGCCCCTGTACGCTGAGGTTTTGTTTCTCTTGTTGTTGTAAAGTTTCTTGCATTGTTTTCTTATTTCCATTTGCATATATTCCACCTGTGTATACTTCAATTGTCATGATATTAACATTCCACTTATGTTCATGATTTTACATCTTTGTATAACACTGATCAGTGCATGTATGTTTCAGGATAGAGTAGGTAGCCCAGGCATCTGCATATAATTTTCACAATGACTAATGACATGGGATTAATTCTCTGCTGACTTTGCTTTTCCTAGTTTTTAATTCCAGTTCTGTTTTGTTGATTTCAGTTTTGTTTCCTTGCTTTATTAGTTAGCTTAGATATTAAATTGCTCATATCATTTTCAGTTACCTCCGAAAGCCATAGCTGGACTACTGGCGAGGGATTGAAGTATGAATGTGTAATTTGACTTTAGTTTTCCTTTTCTGCAATTAGATATTAAATTGCTCATATCATTGTTAGTTACCTTCGAAAGCCATAGCTGGACTACTGGCGAGGGATTGAAGTATGAATGTGTAATTTGATTTTAGTTTTACTTTTCTGCAATTAGATATTAAATTTCTCATATCATTGTCAGTTACCTCCGAAAGCCATAGCTGGACTACTGGCGAGGGATTGAAGTATGAATGTGTAATTTGATTTTAGTTTTCCTTTTCTGCAATTAGATATTAAATTGCTCATATCATTGTCAGTTACCTTCGAAAGCCATAGCTGGACTACTGGCGAGGGATTGAAGTATGAATGTGTAATTTGATTTTAGTTTTACTTTTCTGCAATTAGATATTAAATTGCTCATATCATTGTCAGTTACCTCCGAAAGCCATAGCTAGACTACTGGTGAGGGATTGAAGTATGAATGTGTAATTTGATTTTAGTTTTACTTTCCTGCAATTAGATATCATATTACTCATGACATTGTTGATTACCTCCGAAAGCCATAGCTGGACCACTGGCGAGGGATTGAATTATGAATGTGTAATTTGATTTTAGTTTTATTTTCCTTGCAATTCTTAATTTCTTTGAGTCATTTTTCTATATTTAGACAGCAGCAGAGATGTTAGTTTCATGATCAGTAGTTCATTATTTGTTTGTTTTATATAGCAACACATTTTCATTCTTGTCCAAGTAATACTTTCATCACTAGTATGTTCTAAGACCTTCTGAAGTGTTAAGTTTGGGAACCATTATAGAGGACACAATCGCCTTAAAATCTATAACCACACTTGCCTTCTAGAGACTTAGGAATAGGAATTCCATTCACATTATAAAAACCCCCAAAACAAAATAAAAACTGAAAAACGAAAACAATATAAGAAATAGGCTATCTTGCACATATAGTGCACCACATTTCATCAGTTTACGACTCCCGGATTGATAATTAATGTAGCAATTTAGCACACACTAAATTGACCAAACACATTCCAAGGTATTTGAGACTCCCAAAGGCCTCCCACCTATTCGTGATCATGATCATGTTATTCGTTTGATTCCAGGAAGTGTTCCTCCAAACATCAGGTCGTACAGATATCCCTATGCTCAAAAGAGTGAAATTGAACGTATGGTTGCAGAAATGCTAGAGGTTGGTATAATTCAACCTAGTCAAAGTTCTTTCTCTGCTCTAGTAGTATTGGTGCACAAGAAGGATGGATCATGGCGCATGTGTCCAGATTATAGGGAGCTCAACAAACTCACTATTAAAGATAAATTTCCCATTCCTGTCATTGATGAATTATTGGATGAATTGCATGGATCAATTTACTTCACCAAGTTGGATCTTCGTTTAGGATATCACCAAATCAGAATGAAGACTGAAGACATTCTGAAAACAACATTTAGAACTCATGAGGGTCATTATGAATTTTTGATCATGCCTTTTGGCCTTACCAATGCACCTTCTACATTTCAAGGTTTGATGAATTCCATTTTCAAACCCACCCTTAGAAAATTTGTGTTAGTATTTTTTGATGATATACTAATCTACAACAAGTCTTGGAAGGATCATGTTGAACATGTTGACAGGGTGCTCAAACTATTGGAGGAGAAACAATTATATGCAAAAAGCTCCAAATGTTTCTTTGGAGTACAAGAGGTGGAATATCTGGGTCATATTGTATTTCATGAAGGTGTTAAGGTAGACCCTAGAAAAATTAAAGCCATTAAGGAATGGAAAATCCCACATCCATAAAGCATCTGCGAGGATTTCTCGGGTTGATAGGGTATTATCACAAGTTTTTTAAGAATTATGGGAGAATAGCAGCACCTCTAACAACATTATTGAAGAAAGATGCATTTTCATGGACTCTAGATGCAACAAAGGCCTTAGAACATCTTAAAGAGGCAATGTGCCAAGCACCGGTCTTAGCTACGCTGGACTTCACAAAAACCTTTACTGTGGAATGTGATGCTTCAGGAAATGGAATTGGTGTTGTTTTGATGCAAGATGAAAGACCCGTTGCTTTCTAAAGTCATCCAATCAAAGGAAAGTTTTTACACAAAGCTATTTGTGAGAAGGAAATGTTGGCAATACTACATGCACTTAGGAATTGGTGACCCTACCTAATGGGAAGACACTTCAAGGTAAAAACGGATCATGATAGTCTTAAATAATTTTTAGAACAAAGATTATCCTCTGAAGAGCAACAAAAATGGGTCACAGAGATGTTAGGTTATGGCTTTGAAATCATCTACAAAAAAATGGAAGCAAAATGTTGTGGCAGATGCACTCTCAAGAAAGGATGAGGATGTGGAAACATTGTTGTGCGCCATTTCTATTATCCAACCAAATTGGATAAACGAAGCAAGGGATGAATGGAAGAATGACGAAGAAGTGTGGGCACTCATTCAAAAGTTACAACAAGATCCCAGTACATCTGATACATTTAGCTAGAAAAATGATTCGTTATGGTACAAAGATCGCTTATACCTATGTAATAATTCCCAACTCAAACAAATGATTCTTATGGAATTGCACACTTCTCCCTTAGGAGGGCACTCAGGATTTTTAAAAACTTGCCACGGGGTTAAGAAGGAATTTTTTTGGGATGGCCTTAAATCAGATATTCAAAAGTTTGTGGTGGAATGTTTGGTTTTCCAACAAAATAAAGTTGAAACAATTAAGACCCTAGGTCTATTACAACCTTTATCCATTCTAAGCCAACGTTGGGAGGAGGTTTCAATGGATTTTATCACAAGTTTACCCAAGTCCAGAGGAAAGGGTGTCATCATGGTGGTAGTTGACAGACTTACCAAGTATGCACACTTTTTTGCATTATCGCATCCATTTAAAGCCAGTATAGTTTCTACTGCATTTATGGAAACAATTCAAAAGCTACATGGAAACCCAAAGATTATTGTAAGCGACAGAGATCCCATTTTCACTGGAAATTTTTGGACAGAATTATTTTCTTATCTCGGTACTCAGTTAGCTCATAGCTCATCTTATCATCCTCAATCTAATGGGAAAACTGAGATAGTAAACAAATGTTTGGAAGGATATCTTTGTTGCTTTGTATCTGATAAATAGACACAATGGGTCAAATGGTTGCCTCTGGCTGAATGGTGGTATAACACTTCCTTCCATACTACAACAAAAATGACCCCATTTATGGAACTTTATGGATATCATCCACCATCCATCACATCATATTTAAGAGAAAATTCTAAGGTTCAAGCAGTGGAACATCACATCGAGCATCAACAACAAGTTCTCCAACTCTTAAAGGATAACCTCACGTTGGCACAGAATAGAATGAAACAAAAAGCAGGTCAACATCGCAGCAAAAGAAGTTTTGATGTAGGTGACTGGGTATTCCTACAGCTACAACCATATGAACAAATGTCCCTTAAGCAAGCCAGGAAGGATAATAAATTATCACCAAAGTATTATGGTCTGTATAAGGTGTTGCAAAAGATTGGTACTATGGCATACAAATTGGAGCTTCCTGCAGCTTCCCGAGTGCACCCAGTTTTCCATGTTTCATGTTTAAAGAAGGTTATAGGTGACAAGCTCCCAGTTCAAACAATATTTCCAGAACTTGACAAGGAAGGAAAAATCATATTGGAACCGGAAGCAGTCACAGAAACAAGAACTCGACAGCTACGAAATTGATCAATTTCGGAGTATCTCATCAAGTGGAAGAACTTATCTGCTGAAGATTCCACATGGGAAGATGAGAATTTTATATAGAAGCATCCATAACTACTCAAGTGTTGAGGACAACGCTTTTCAGAAGGAGAGGGGCATGTTAGGTCCCTATAATACTAGTGATTCCCCCATTACTATTGTCATTGTATCCCTTATTGTTATTATTGTGCCCCTATTGTCCCCATATTGTTATTAGTGTGCCCCATAGAAACCCACTATTGTTATTGTTGTGCCCTTATGTTATTACTGTTATGTCAGCTTGATTATATTGTGACCCCTTAGACTCCTATATATAGAAGGGAGGTTTAGTCATTTGTATCATCCAAGAATTGTTCATTTGTAAAGGAGGTTGCCCCCTCGAAGAGGCTGAATTCTAAGGCGTTGATCTATCTTTTCTATCTTTTTGTGAGTTGGTTTCCTAACACAAACATCCACCATTCCCATTCCATTGTTGAAATAAGCAGATATTAAAAAATATAGGAAATTCCCTAGGCAAATGCATAGATAAAGTTGAACCTAAAGGAAAAATTGTTTGCATGCACCAAAATATGTGTGGAAGTAGACCTAGAAAAAAGGTTACTAGAAGTGATCCAACTAACCTTGGATAATTTGACATTCATACAACAAGCGGAATATAATTAGATCCCTTTTAAATGTAAAACCTGTCATAAGTATGAACCCACAAATGAATCTCATCCAGATTAGGTAGAATAATGGTAGAACCCAAACAAAGGAGATCTAAAACCCATCCTCAAACACTCTCAGCCCTTTCCCAACCCTATGTTTTTTAGCTCAGTCGACCCTGCCACTCCCCACATTAACAAATTTGAGGTACTAGCACATTCGAAGACTCCAAATGAAAATGAACAAGCAGAAAAACGCATGGAAAATTTGGTTGATATGCCAACTTTGGAAGATGCTCTCATCCAATCTTTAAAAAATTGCATCCCGCATTCCCTAAAGGAAATCTCTACAATCTCGAAAGGCATGGGGAATTCTGGTTATGGGATAGGTGTAATACTTCCAGAACTTGATCTAATAAAGGAAAAATCATAAGATAAATCAATAATATATTCAACGATTAACAAATCCATAAAGAAACCAAGAAGAAAATATAACAAATAAAAACATGAAAAAAAAAACTAGATTGGGATAAAGAAATGGGTACACAACACTCCATTGAAGGTTGCTATAGAAAAAACGTGAGAAACTCTAAAGGTAGTTCAATTACTCTAGAAGGAGGAGATATATAAAAAAATAGAGAATGAAAACCATATCTTGGAACTGAAGAGGTCTAGGGAGTGGTAAAAAATGGAAAATAATAAAGAATATAATAAGAGATGAGAACCCCCAAGTTATTCTGCTATAGGAGACAAAACAGAAGGGAAAAAATTATCTCTAAAAGAGCAAAACATTTTGGGCAAGCATCATGGAAAAAGCCACCAATTCCATATAAGCATCAAGTTTCCTATGCACATTATGGTCAGTAGCTCACTTCAAAATCATACAAGAATTAGCATCAGCACATTGGATTGAAATAGTTATGTTACATAAATCATCATGAAAGATAATTAATTTTGTTAATATATACATGCCAAATTCATATATCGATAAACTTTCATGTTAGAATTATCATTTAAGTTTAAAAAACATTGTTTGCGAGTTTAATGGCATATTTGTAGAAGGCTTCAATATAATTATTCATGCTTGGGAAAAGAAAGGGGAATCCCTAATTAGAGATCCCTTCAAAGAAACCATAGAAGTTATTATTTCATCCCTTAACCTCGTTGATCTCAAGCCTCTAAAGGGAAAATTCACCTAGTCAAACATACGTGTAGGACATGGCCACATCATTGCTAGGATTCACAATTTTTTATCCATAAATCTTTGCTGATAAAAATGTCACTCCTATCTCTATTTTCACTTTGTCACTCAACATTTTTTTGTGGCCACAACCCCCCCCCCCACCCTTAATTTTCAAATAACTAAAGGGTCACTCCATTTAAATTTGATTAATATCATCTTTATTCTACCTTCCTTTTTTTTGAGATTTCGATTTATTTTGATTCTCTTTTCTTTAGCTCCATTGATTTGGTGTTGCCACCATCATTCCAACAATTCAAGTTTCATCTCATTTTGACTTATGGTTTGGAAGATATCCTCGGTCAAAGTTGGTCAAATTTTGTTGTGTAGGCATAAATATGTAAATATGTCTTTGCTATTATTTTATAAATTTCATAAGTTAACTTAACAAAAAATATTTGTAAACTTGGTAGGACTACATCTTCATCATGTCCAATATATCACCAAGGTGGAGAATTGAACCAGTCACATCACATCAAAGAGTGTCTTAATAGAGCACCTAATCACCGTCTAACCAAGACCATGGAGATATGTTAACTTAATTTAAAATGAAAATAAAGTTTAAAAATTAACATTGTTAAATTAGGTAAATAATTTAATTATGATTGTGTGTTGATTAGTTTTATTTTTATTTAAATTGTAAATATATATATTACAATCAATAAATGGGTTGAGTGGTAAGCCCTTCATAAACCCCATGTCCCAAGAATCACCAACGGTCGTAAGGCTTTCCATTTCTCATCTCACATTTCTCCTTGCTCGCACTCAATTGATGGCCCAATAGCCAGTAGGGGGCTCGATAACAGTCGTACAGGGAAGGGAGGGATACCCCCGCGTACAAGGTTCCACATTGGGGGGTTCTGTCACACCAATCCAACGATTCACGTTGATCACCTTGACTCATCCACATGTCATCCTCTCCATTGGTCCATATCAAACTCACTTGTCTCTCCTATTACACGTTGTCCCAGGATTTTCCATGCCATCTCAACATTGTGGGTCTAGTTTTTCGTATGGTTTAAGCGTTGGGTTCTTAGCCTATGGTTTTTGGGTGTTAAAATTAAATTTATTCGCTCCTCTACTACAAGTTCCTCCTCCCTTTTAATTGTGATATCTTACATGAGCAACATAATGTATAAACAACTAAAAGTTTATTTATCTGCCTCAATGTGGGATAATACGTAACAATCATTTTTTATATATATTATTATTTATCTATTAACACTAATATCGTTTCCCTAATTGTTTATTTGCACACATGACAAAATTTAATGGTGATCAATTCTTGGTCATCTCGACTTGGCGTTTGATATATCAAATAAGAAATATCCCAAAGGTCCTGACATTGGATCAAGGTTGCTACAAAAATAATTAAATCTCGTACATTTGGAGATCTTATCTCAACAGCAAGCCTACATAGAAAAGCGCCATTCGATAGTAATTTTCAACAACTCCAGAGGATCAGGTGGAAATTATTCATTCCTCTACAAATCATAACCAGATAATCAATGCCAATGGACATCAATCAATCAATGTCAGGCTAACAAAGGGCACTAAGAATTATTTTTAATCTTTAGAGCTGGAAATAATGATTCCACTACAAAGGGACAAAGGACTCGAGTAATTGTAGAATAACATAACAATGAGTGATGGTTATGAGATAATTGGAGGTCGATTCTAGATCCATGAGGAAATATATGATTATAATAATGGAACTCTCCTTACCATGATTATTAATGGAACTTGATCATGTGAAACAAAGTACTAATATTGGGTTCGATCAATTACCAACATAGGAGAAAGAACCAATGATGCATTTTAAAGAGTTAATCATAGGAAAATTTATTGAGAAATATGTGGAGGAGGCCTCTATTTCCAATCACTTCATAAATTGTAAAAGGCCCACTCTTTTTTATGAAGAAAGGTTCCAAATCTAGGACTAGAATGACTAGAGAGGAATGAGATCCACGGAGACTACAAAGAAGAAGCCAGATTTGACATAGAGAGAGAACACTTATGCACTTTTGTTTTGTGATCTTTCTCTTGATTGAATTTAGGAGATCAATAGGCTGTAGAGGGAATTGAACTAATTGCACTATTGTAATTGGCGATGTTTTCCCAAGTCTACGGATCTAAAAAGTTTTGAGTTCTGTAAGTTAGAGGTTTTGAAATATTGTTAAGCTATAGAAATTCCTTGTAGATTCAAATTGCAGATTGCTAAAATAATTGACTTGAATCTACTCTACTCATCAGCAAAAAACAATAAACGATCGATGAGATTACGAAGCATAAAAGAGAAAGAATTCAATCACACATAACAAAATACTTTTTGGGGGAAAGTCACAGCTAAAAACCCGTGCTATATGTATATTGCATTAATCATAAAATATGAGAAGATTACATTGCTTTTCTCAAGCCTGAGCAACCTCTGCACTATCTCTATCTATCTCAGAGCTTCCCAGACAAACTCAAGCCAATACTTAGCCAATTATGTTGGCTGCCAATCTCTTGTTTCCTTGCATAGTTGCCTTGGGAATTAGCCCATATTTAATTGGGAAATTCCTCAATTATGAATTAAGCAATCCTCATAGGCCTTCCTCTGATTGCATGCACCACATGTACAATTCGTATGATTATACATTGTCCCTGAACTCGAATCTCAACTGGGTCTTTCTCTAATCTGACATGCATGAGTTAATTATGAGTGAATCTTCAGTTTCTTGGTTGATCACTGCAGGTTATACCCCACTATTGCAAGTTACACCCCACTGATAGATCTCCCACTAATTCCTCCATTAGTTTGAACTAGTTTAACTGAATTTAACTTAGTTAAATTGAATTAATTAATTACAACTCAAACAAACTCAACCAGGGCTCCTAAAAAGTAGGAGACACTCTACATGACTCAAGTTAGACCCTCAACTTGAATTAATTGAGCCAAAGTTAAATTAACTTAGTTAACTATTACAAGTTGTCATGAGATGTGGAATTACAATTTAATTCCTAATTTAATTCAAGGACAAAATTAAATTAAGATTTTCTTGTTGCATTTTCAACACTCCCTCTCAATAAGAAAGGGATTATCTGCTACCCTGATCCTACCTCTGTGAAACTCGAATTTGCATCTTGACAATGCCTTTGTCAAAATCTTTGCACCCTGCTCCTCTTTAGGAATGTACTCCAACAACATCCTTTATACACAATCTCGTAGATGGTGATACTGGATGTCAATATGCTTGGACCGATCATGAAAAAATGGATTCTCATGGAGTTTGGTACAACTTTGGTTGTCACAGCGAATCACTGTAGGATCCATCTGCTGACCAAATAATCCAACAATCTTCCTCATCCAGATAGCCTCAAAGGCTACTTGACTAGCAACTATATACACTGCTTCTGTTGAACTGAGTGCAACTGATCTCTGCTTCCTGCTGTAGAAAGAAAGTGTTGTTGACCCAATATTGAAGATTTCCCCTAATGTGCTCTTCCTGTCGGATGGAATCCCTGCCCAATCTGCATCTGTGAAGTCTTGAAGCTTCACTCTGTTTGTTGAAAATGCAACAAGATGATGGAGCTTAGTGAAAAGAAGTCGCCTTCACTAAGTGGGCCCGCAGGCTATTTTTGGCGCAAAGTCTATTTTTAGACTATGTCTTTTTTAGACATATGGATCATGGTCTATGAGTTGCAGGATGCTATTTGTGGATGATTGGTCATGTTGGTAAAAATAGATGGACCTCTATTTTTAGACATATGGGCGGAGTCTATTTTTATACTGCCAATCTAAAAATAAAACAGTCGAATATTATTATCTCTTAATAATATTTGGACTATAAACATTATCTTATCCTCTTGCAGCACTTCAGTTCGAGCTATGGATGTGGCACATGCAACTGCCAGAAGGAAATATGCTTTTCCTATGGGTTATTTGAGCTATTGCATGATGGACTTCAGTTAGAACTCAAGTGATTGAGTTTGGTGGAGTTGATTGAGGAGTTGATGGAGTTGTGTTCAGTTTGACTTAGTTGAACTAGTTGTATTTAGTCTAACTGCCAAATACACTAGTGATGAGTGATGTGAATTAATTATTAATTAGTTCACTAATTATTAACTCATAAATCAACTAAATAATACATCAGTTAACTTAGTGCATGGACAGTTCAGTGGAGACAAGTGTTAGAGGTGGGTGAAAGAGTGAGACTACTATCAGTTGTGACTAGTTGTGCATGAGATTTGCACAATCATTGATTGAGATTGCCAATGAGGATTTCGCAGTACAAGCCAAGGGAATTCGAACTTGGATCTCATCTATTCTCAACCTGGATTGTGCAGTAGAGGCAGGCAAACAGTGGAGGAGATTTGAACCCGTGACTTGTTCAGATCTGAGCTAGTTTGTGTGTAGCAAGTGGAGATAGTACTGAGTACTTGTGAGGAGTATTGTACTATGTATTGTTACATGTTCTCTATCATTATAACATACAGATAGTTGGGGGTTTTCAGCTGTATGCTTTCCCCATTACATATTGTGTTGGTATGTGTGATTGACGTTTCAATGTGCGCATGTGATTGTTTTTAATTCTGCAAATTGATGATCAATGGTAGAGGAGGTTATGTATTATGCATGCACTCCGCAAATAGTGTATAATCAGGATAATCTCTGTGAATAAGTGTTATATTATTCAAAATTTCTACATGGCATCAAAGCAAAGTTGATCATCAGATCTATTATTCAGAAAGTGATTACATTTTATTTCTTCAGGCAGAGTCTGTAATCGGGCCAGGTAGCCTCTGGTTTCATCCTTCTTTTGGAAGGTGAGATATCCGGTAAAAATCCCATACAGTCAATCTCTGTACGAGAAATACTTTGTTCTCACGAATTTTAGATAAGAAGCAATTGAGTTTTGAGCTGGTGGAATTCGAATTTGCAGCAGTGTTTTCTTGGTGTCGAAGTTGAAATGTCTTTCAACGGATTGTGATTGGAGTATGCCCTTGAAGGCAGCTCGAATTATATTGCATGGAAAGACAGGATGGAGGCGGTGTTAGATGACAATGGGTTAAAGGAGTTCATAGATGCTGAAGTCCAAAAGCCTACTGATGCTGCTCATGTTGAGGCTTGGCAAAAGAAGACAGCAAAGTGTCGAAAGATTCTGTTGGAGGGCGTGAAGGATCACATTGTATCTAGCCTGCATGGAAAGGCTTCTCCATACTTGATGTGGAAAGCGTTGACAGATTTATTCCAAAGCAAGAGCGACCAGAGGAAGTTGGCACTCAAGGATAAACTCAGAAACATTAAGTGTGAGAATGGAGACAGTATGCCCAAGTATCTCACGAAGTTCACCCAATGTCGGGATGAGCTGGGAAGTGTGGGGGTGAATGTCGATGATGAGGACTTGGTGAACTTGGCTCTCCTTGGTCTTCCGAAGAGTTGGCATTCCTATCAAGACTCTGTCAATGGTCCGGAGAAATTGCCAGGATGGGAGAGACTTTGGTCTGATCTTGTGCAAGAGGAGATTAGGCAGAATACCAAGGACGGATCTTCATCAAAGGCATCTGATCAAGAAAATTGTGCTTTGGCTACCAAAGCAAAGAAGGGGAAGAACAAGAAAGCTTCTCATTCCGGTGCGAAAGGCAAGAAGCAGGACATGTCCAAGGTGAAGTGCTTTCACTGTCACCAGCACGGACATTATGCCACAAATTGTCCGCAGAAGAAGAAAAATAAGCAAGTTGTTGGATCTGCAGTGGGAGAGGCCTTAGCCTCGCAGTTTGAGCTGGATTTTTCGTTGATCGCATGCTTGGTATCAAGTGTGATGGGATCGGTATGGTTCTTGGATAGTGGTGCGTCTTTTCACATGACAGGAGATCGAGATTTGTTTTCTGATCTAGATGAGAAAGATCTTGGAGTGCACATCGAGATGGGCGATGATGGTAGATATAGTGCGACCAGTATCGGTACCATTTCCTTTGAGAGGGAGTCTGGTAAACCCTTCATATTGAAGGAAGTGATGCATGTTCCAGGATTGAAGAAGAATCTTATCTTTGTGGCGATGTTAGAAGACAAGGGATATGATGTTGTCTTCAGCGAGGGAAAGGTTTTCCTGCGCAGTAAGACAACTGGACAAACCTGGAAGATAGGGGTTCAAGTCAAGAACCTTTATCAATTGCATGTAGATGGCTGCACAGCAATGGCATGCAAGGCAGAAGGATTGGTGAGCCAGGATGATGGCGAGCTGTGGCACCGGAGATTGGGCCACCTTCACCATGGAGCCTTGAAGATACTGCAGCAGATTTCTACTGGGCTTCCTAAAGGCACTCTTGCGCAGTCAGATCAGTGCAAGGGGTGTACTTTGGGAAAATTTGTGAAAGCCACCTTTCACGAGAAGGATAGTCGTGCCACGACGATCCTTGAGAGAATTCACATAGACGTGTGTGGACCTTTCTCAGTAGCTTCGACAGCAAAGCACAAGTACTATGTGATCTTTGTTGATGATTTCTCTCGAAAGTGCTAGATCTTCTTCATGCAGAAGAAGAGCGAGACATACTCAAAGTTCTGTGAGTTCAAAGCACTGGTCGAGAAGGAATCGGGGAAGAAGGTGAAGGCTCTTAGGAGCGACAATGGTGGTGAATTCATCTATGGCGAGTTCAAGGACTTCTGCAGCGCAGAAGGGATTTGAAGGGAGCTCATAGCTCCCCATAACCCACAGCAGAATGGGGTTGCTGAGTGGAAGAACAGAATGATTGTGGGTGTTGCACGGGCGATGTTGCATGATCAGGGCCTACCCCTTCACTTGTGGGCGGAGGCATGCAATACTGCAGTATATGTGCAGAACCGTTGTCCTCACAAGATACTTGGCATGAGTACACCCGAGGAGGCTTATTCTGGTAAGAGGCTTGATATTTCCCATTTGAGGATTTTTGGTTCTCCTGTTTACATGCATGTGACGAAGGATGCCAGGAAGAAGCTGGAGCCGACCACAGAGGTTGGGATATTTGTGGGGTACACTAATACACCCCACAACTATCATGTGTATTTGCCAGAATGTCGCAAGACTGTTGTGCGACGGGATATCAAATTTCAGGAGGAGAAAGCCATGAAGTGTTTGCTTGAGAGGGAGCCACACTTGCATGCAGATGAGGAGCTATTAGTTCCTAAGGATGAGCTTCAAGATGTGGATCAGCCACAAGATGAAGTTCATGGAGTGGAAGAGACCACTCATGCAGTGCCAACCATCAGAGGGCGAAAGCGCACTACAGAAGCTGAGTGACTAGCTCAAGATGCAGAGAAGGTTGTAGGACCACCTACAGCACAGCGTAGACAGAGACAGTCACCTGATCGGTACACTGGATACATGGCTCTTGTGAGCAAATGTGTCATGACTGAGCCATCCTCTTTCAAGGAAGCTGTGGAGGATCCCGCATGGGTAGATGCCATGGTGGAAGAGTATGATTCGATTGTCAGAAACAGTGCATGTGAGATTGTCCCAAGACCAGAAGGGAAATCAGTGGTGGGTTCGAGATGGATCTACAAAGTGAAGCAGGCAGCTGACGGGAGTGTGGAGAAGTACAAGGCAAGATTTGTTGCCCGAGGCTTCTCACAGATAGAGGGGATCGATTATGAGGAGATCTTTTCACCTGTCGCAAGGTATTCTTCCATACGGACGATTCTTGCTCTCTCAGCGCAGATGGGGTGGCACATCCATCAGATGGATGTGAAGACTGCGTTCCTCAACGGAGTCATTAAGGAGGAGGTGTACATAGAGTAGCCCAAAGGTTTCGAGATCTTTAGCAGCGAGTCGCATGTGTGCAGGCTCAAGAGAGCGTTGTATGAGTTGAAACAAGCACCTCGTGGTTGGTACACATGGATAGACAGTTATTTCACCGGACTTGGATTCTCCAAGAGTGAGGCGGATCCTAACCTATACCAGATTGTGGTGGAGGGTAAGTTGCTGATCATTGTACTTTATGTAGATGATTTGATTTTGACGGGAGATGAGCTGTTGATACTTTCATGCAAGGAGGATCTTGCTAGAGAGTTTGAGATGGACTTGGGCCTCCTTCATTATTTCCTGGGATTGGAAATTTGGCAGCGCAGTGATGGACTATTTGTTTCTCAAGGTAAGTATGCCCGGGAGATACTGGAGAAGTTCAACATGCATGGTTGCAAGCATGTTGATACTCCTCTTCCTTGAGGGTGGAGGAAGGAGGATGCTACTTCAGCGGAGGTAGTGGATGCCACTGTTTATCGAGAGTTGGTGGGGTTGCTTATGTATCTGGTCAATACACGACCCGATATATGCTATGCTGTTAACCAGCTTTCACAAGCTATGGTTAAGCCAACCAAGCTCTTTTGGAAGGCAGGAAAGCATGTATTGTGTTATCTTAGAGGCACATCGAGATATGGATTGTGGTACAGACAGGAGGATGAGGTGAAGCTATGTGGCTTCACGGATGCAGATTAGACAGGGAGCCCAACAGACAGAAAGAGCACATCTGGAGGGATCTTCAGTATCGGGTCAATAGCATTTTCTTGATACAGCAGGAAGCAGAGATCCGTGGCACTCAGTTCAGCAGAGGCCGAGTATATGGCAGTAAGTTTGGCTGCATGAGAGGCTATATGGATGAGGAAGATCCTGGTCGGGTTGTTCGGGTCACACTTGGAGCCTACTGTGATTTATTGTGATAACCAGAGTTGCATTAAACTCTCGGCTAATATAGTATTTCATGATAGATCCAAGCACATTGACATCAGGTACCATCATATCAGAGATTATGTGCAGCGGAGAATCATGTTACTTTCATACATTCCCACGGAGGATCAGGATGCTGATATCTTGACGAAGGCGCTCACCAGGAGAAAATTCGAATACCACAGAGGCAGGATAGGGGTTGCAGATAATCCATATCTTGTTGAGAGGGAGTGTTGAAAATGCAACAAGATGATGGAGCTTAGTGAAAAGAAGTCACCTTCACTAAGTGGGCCCGCAGGTTATTTTTGGCGCAAAGTCTATTTTTAGACTATGTCTATTTTTAGACATATGGATCATGGTCTATGAGTTGCAGGATGCTATTTATGGATGATTGGTCATGTTGGTAAAAATAGATGGACCTCTATTTTTAGACATATGGGCGGAGTCTATTTTTAGACTGCTAGTCTAAAAATAGAACAGTCGAATATTATTAGCTCTTAATAATATTTGGACTATAAACATTATCTTATCCTCTTGCGGCACTTCAATTCGAGCTACGGATGTGGCACATGCAACTGCCAGAAGGAAATATGCTTTTCCTATGGGTTAGTTGAGCTATTGCATGATGGACTTCAGTTAGAACTCAAGTGATTGAGTTTGGTGGAGTTGATTGAGGAGTTGATGGAGTTGTGTTCAGTTTGACTTAGTTGAACTAGTTGTATTTAGTCTAACTGCCAAATACACTAGTGATGAGTGATGTGAATTAATTATTAATTAATTCACTAATTATTAACTCATAAATCAACTAAAGAATACATCAGTTAACTCAGTTCATGGACAGTTCAATGGAGACAAGTGTTAGAGGTGGGTGAAAGGGTGAGACTACTATCAGTTGTGACTATAGCTGTGCATGAGATTTGCACAATCATTGATTGAGATTGCCAATGAGGACTGCGTAGTACAAGCCAAGGGAATTTGAACTTGGATCTCATCTATTCTCAACTTGGATTGCGCAGTAGAGGCAGGCAAACAGTGGAGGAAATTTGAACCCGTGACTTGTTCAGATCTGAGCTAGTTTGTGTGTAGCAGGTGGAGATAGTACTGAGTACTTGTGAGGAGTATTGTACTATGTATTGTTACATGTTCTCTATCATTATAATATACAGATTGTTGGGGGTTTTCAGCTGTATGCTTTCACCATTACATACTGTGTTGGTATGTGTGATTAATGTTTCAATGTGCACATGCGATTGTTTTTAATTCCGCAAATTGATGATCAATGGTAGAGGAGGTTATGTATTATGCATGCATTCCGCAAATAGTGTATAATCAGGATAATCTTTGTGAATAAGTGTTATATTATTCAAAATTTCTACACTGTTTATCTGTCTATACCAAAGACCAAATTGAATGGTACCTCTGAGGTATCTCAACACATGTTTAGTTGCCTTCCAATAGAGTTTGGTTGGCTTAACCATGGCTTGGCTAAGTTGGTTAACTACAAAACACATGTTCGGTCATGTGTTCACCAAAAACATAAGTGAACCCACAAGTTGTCTACAAATAGTAGCCTCCACTACTTCACCTAAAGTAGCATCTTCCTTCTTCCAATTACCTGCTAGAGGCGTCTCCATGGGTTTGTTGCTCTCCATGTGGAACTTATTCAATATCTTGTTGGCATACTTGTCCTGAGAGACAAACAGTTCCTCATCTCCTTGCCATACTTCCATACCAAGAAAGTAATGCATGAGCCCTGAGTCCTTCATCCCGAATTCTCTTGCAAGATCCTCTTTGCAATATTTTATCGACTTCTCATCACCTGTCAGAATCAAATAATCAACATATAATACTATAATCAACAATTTACCCTCAACCACAATATGGTAAAGGTTTGCATCTGCTTTACTTTTGGTGAAGCCCAACCCGGTGAAATAGATATCAATTTTTGTGTACCAAGCACGGGGTGCTTGTTTTAGTCCATACAACGCTGGCTTGAGTCTGCACACATGTGACTTTGTGTTGAAGGTCTCAAATCCTTCTAGTTGCTCAATATACACCTCTTCCTCAATCATATTGTTAAGGAATGTTTTCTTCACATCCATCTGATGTATCTTCCATCCCGTCTGCACTGACAGTGCTATAATAGATCTAATTAAAGAGTAACTTGCTACTGCAGTAAAAGTATCATCATAATCAATTCCCTCCACCTGAGAGAATCCTCTGGCCATAAATCTAGCCTTGTGTTTCTCCACACTCCCATCTGCTGCTTGCTTTACCTTGTAAATCCATATGGAACTCACTTCCCAAACATTGTTTCTGATAATGGAGTCATACTCCTCAACCATGACATTAACCCATACTGGTTGTTGAATTGCTTCTTCGAATGAGGATGGCTCAACCTCTACACTCTCGCTCATCAGAGCCATGTAGCCAGTACATCGATCTGGTGACCTCCTCTATCTATGTTGTGATGTGGGTGCTCCCACATTCTCTCTAGCATCATACATTAATCTATCAGCCTCTCTAGTGCACCTCCTTCCATGACTGGAAGTCTCTGCATGAGTGGGTGCTTCCACTCTCTGCTCCTCTACATGTGGCTGATCCACACCATCCTGGGGTTCCTCCTTTGGAGCTAAAATCTCCTCATCTGCATGTAACTGAAGCTCCCTCTCAAGGGAACATATCATGGCCTTCTCTTCATTAAACTTCACATCTCTACGAACCATTGTCATCATGTTGGATGGCAAGTACACCCAATAGTTGTGATGTGTATTAGTGTACCCCACAAATATGCCCAACTCAGTTGTTGGCTCTAGATTTTTCTATGCATCCTTGTTAACATGACAGTATACTAGTGAACCAAAGATCCTGAAGTGTGCCACATCTAGTTTCTTACCTGAAAAATATTCTTCTAGTGTACTCATCCTGAGAATTCGATGAGGGCTTATGTTCTGCAAATAAATAATTGTGTTGCATGCTTCAACCCACAAGTGCAATGGTAGGCCCTGATCATGTAACATCACTCGTGCAGCTCCAAAAACACTTTTGTTCTTCCTTTCAGGCACCCCCTTATTTTGTGGGTTATGAGGAGTTATTAACTCCCATCAAATGCCTTCTGATGCACATAAGTTCTTGAATTCATTCAACGCATATTCTCCATCGTTATCACTTCTGAGAGCTTTAAATTTCTTGCCAGTATCTTTCTTAACAAGTGCTTTAAATTCAAAAAATTTAATGAACATCTAATATTTCTTCGGCATGAATAAAATCCAAAACTTACAGGAAAAATCATCAACAAATATTACATAATACATGTGCTTTGTCATGGATGTTGTCAAGAACGGTCCACACACAGCTGAGTGAACTCAATTAAGGATTGCTTGCGTGATCAAGGATTGCTTGCGCGATCAAGGATTTCTTGCGCTCGACTGTCTTTATCATGAAAGGAGTCTTTGGTGTACTTCCCCAATGTACACCCTTTGCATGTGCCTCTCTGCTCTAGTGTACCCTTGGGAAGTCATGTAGAAATTTGTTGCATGATCTTCAAAGCTTTGTGGTGCAAGTGACCCAATCTTCTATGCCACAACTCACCGATGTCTCGACTCTTCACCTTCTCTACTTTAATGCTCAAGGCAACACAGTCTTCTATATCCAATTTATAAAGGTTCTTCACCTGAACCTTGATCTGCTTCACCTGTCCTGAGACTATGTGACAAAGGAAAGCCTTTCCCTTACTAAATATCATTTTGTATCCATGATCCTCCAATATGGAAACTAAAACCAAATTCTTCTTCAAACCTGGAACATACATGACATCTTTTAATGTGAGAGGAGTACTAAACTCCCTCTGAAAGGTAACTATACCGATGTTGGTCACATTATACCTCCCATAATCTCCCATATCAATGTGCATCTAGAGGTACTCTCCTCCAAGTCACTAAAGAACTCTTTGTTATCGGTCATATGGAATGAGGCTCCACTATCCAGGTACCACACACTACCCATCACCGATGTCACCATGCAAGCAATGGGGTGAAATCTAGTTCGAATTATGAAGCAAGAGCTTCACCTGCCACTCCTCCATGTGTTGCTTTCTATTGGCTCGTATTGTACCCATTTTCTTCACATTGACACCTCACACCAGAGCCACATCACCCTAGAGGTTCCCACGAGGCTTTCATTTGGTTCTCTTGAGGATGAACTCGCGAGACATCTCATTTTCCTATTTGGCCCGCTCTGCCTCCTTATTGATCCACGACCTTCATTATCGGTCCCCATTGCAACATCTTCCCAGATCTTTGGAATTTTCATGTGCGTTCTTTTGACTCCTTCCAAGAGCCGAGGTGATTCAAATATCCAACTCATATGTGTGTCATCCTCTCTATTAGTCCATGTCACATTCACTTGCCTATCCTATTCCATGTGATCTTGTGATTTTCCACATCATCTCATTGTTATGGGTCCAGTTTTTCATATGGGTTAAGCGTTTGGTTCTTAACCTATAGTTTTTTAGTATTAAAAATATATCTACGCACTCCTCCACTATAGGTTCCTCCGTTTTTACTTGTGATATTTTATATGAGCAATATACAATATAAACAACTAAAGGTTTATTTCTCTGCCTCAATGTGGGATAATGCGTAACAATCATTTTTTTATATATTATCCTTTGCATGTAAACACTAACATCATTTCCCTATTTATTTATTTTCACTTATGATGCCATTTAATGGTGATCAATTCCCGGCCATCTTGGCTTGGCGTTTGATAGATCAAATAAGAAATATACCAAAGATCCTAGTATTGGCTCAAGGTTGTTGCAAAGATAATCAAATCCTGTCTATTTCAAGATATTATCTCAACAATAATCCTACGCAGAAAAGCACCATTTGATAGTAATTTTCAATAGCACTAGAGGATCAAATTGAGGCACAAGCTGGAAATTATTGATTCATATGCAAAGGAGAACCAATTAATCAATGCCAATGGAGATTAATCAATCAATGACTGACTGACTGAGGGAACTCGAAATTATTTTTAATATTTTGAGTTGGAAATAAATGATTCCATTACAAAAAGGGATAGATCACTCGAGTAATTGTGGAATAACATAACAATGAATGATGGTTACGAGATAATTAGAGGTCTATTCTAGATCGATGAGGCAATCTATGATTCTAATAAAGGAACTCTCCTTAACAAAATCATTAATGGAAGTTGATCATGTGAAACAAAGTGCTAATATTGGGCTCAATTAGTTACCGATGTAGGAGAAAGAACTAATGATGCATTTTAAGAGTTAATCGTACGTAATTATGTTGAGAAATATGTGGAGGAGGTTTCTATCTCCAATCACTGTGTAAATTATAAAATTTTGAGTCTTTGTTATGAAGAAGGGTTCCGGATCTAGGATTTGAAGGACCATAGGGGAATGAGATTCGCAGAGACTGTAGAGAAGAAGCCAAAATTGAAAAAGAGAGAGAAAACTTATGCACTTTTGTTTTCTGCTCTTTCTCTTGATTGAATTAATGATATCAATAGGCTCGATAGGGAATTGAACTAATTGCACTATTGTAATTAGGGATGTTTTCTCAAGTCTGTGGATATGAAAATTATTTAGTTATGTTAGCTAGAGGTTTTGCACTATTGTGAAGGTACTTACTGAAAGAGGTCGAGACTCAAAAGACTATACAAAAACTTAAGCATTTTGGAGCTAATAATAAGTTTACTTTTCATTGCACTATTGCATGATTTGTAAACCCGTTGTTAACTCCCTTGTCTTAATTTGATTATGATTTGTTTCTATCCAATTAGTATAGATAATAGATGTCAACTCTATTGTTGTTTTGTTGTTCTATGCTAGTTGATGTTTTGTAAAGCTATCTTTGCAAGTGTATACATGTTTGAATTAGAATTAATTATTGGATTTAAAGGGACTTGAATAAAGTTGTTGATAATTATTTATCAGTTAACTTTTATTCTGGTTTTGTTTTAATTATCAATGCATTAAGTGAATTATTTCCTAATGTATTGATACATCTGATTTTCAAGTCCATTTATTCATTATTGGGTTCAAGTATATGCATGAGGTGTTCCAGTAACTATTTATTGTGATCATTGTTATTGCATATTTGCATAAATTGCTACAAGTTATATGAACTATTTACGTAATTTGTTACTCATACCTTAATCTTGAATCCAATTGCAGTCATTTCCCCTCCTTTTTCCTCTTACTCTCAATTGGGACAAGGATCTATATTCTATTATGATAGAGATAAATGAGTTTGATTTTATTGGTTGTATCCTAGATTAACTTTTCATTTGCATTTAAGTCATTTTTATTAAAGTCTACTTATGTAGGAGAAAACCCCAGTGTGGTTTTGTTGAACCCTTGTTTCACCTAACTAAAAGGATTATCTTCTTCAAGCGATTGCAAGAAGATAAATATTTCTCTTCTCTCTACTGATAACAACATGTAACAAGATATTTAGCATATAGAAGGTTGTGTATATATTTTTGTACATATAGATTAGTTTAGGTTAGGTTAGCATTAGCTTAGGCTAGTTTTAGGATAAGGGTAACTAGACCCATTTAACTAGTTAGATCCACTTTCCCAAACAGAAAAGAGTTTAATCTGGGGCTATAATCGGGTGATCTCTCCAATGTTGATGAAGGTGATTTTTGGCCATCAACACATTCCTAACTCTAATTCGGAAAGAAGTAACCCATCTTCATTTGATAGATTTCAACCTATTTCTCTCTACAATCTTTCCTAGAAGATAATAACAAAAGTTATTCCAAAGAGGATCAAACCTATGTCAAAGCTAATATCCGAAAATCAAGGTGGATTTATTCAGAAGTTACAAATAATTGACAACATCATAATGGTACATAAAGCAAACCAATCAAGTTAACTACATGTCGAAAAAGGAATGACAATAGATTTAGACATGGCTAATGCATTTGATCGGGCCAGGCATAAATTTTGCTTTGATGTTCTCTGGAATTCTAGTTTCAACCCTAAATTTATTGCTTGGATCTCCTCATGTATAAGCTCCTCATGGATTCACCCCTAATCAATGGTAGATCAATGATATTTTTGAAATCCTTCAGTGGTCTCCGACAAGGGTGTCATTTCTTGATTTTTCTTTATATTCTGATGATTTATTTTTAAGCATAAATATAGAGTTCAAAAGGAGGATTATTAATCTTCCTAATATTTGACAATTATAGCTTTAGATTTAATGAAATACTTGAACAATTTGTTCAGGTGATAAGGGGTCTTAAATAATAAGAAAATCCTTCTTCTCACATGGAATACTAACTCACGAAAGAAGGTGGATTTACAATCCATACTCCAAATCTCTACTCAATATGAATGGTCATCCTTCAGGTATCTAGGTACCCCTATCAGTCTCAATACTTATCCTCATTCTTGGCAGACAATCTTGAAAAATACACAATCAAAATTATCTAAATGGGGGGACCATTTTCTATATGTGATAAGGCATTTAGTCCTTCTAAAGGTGTCTCTATCCAATCTTCTAATATTCCAATTTTCTACAACACTTTCTCTTGTGTGTGTCATAAATACTTATTTTCAAAAGCTAAGAAATTTATTATGGCAAGGAAGGAAAACAAATAGTAAAATATATTGTCTAGTCAACTAGGCAATGGTTAAAACTCCCATCAATCATGGTGGCCTAGGTGTGAAAGATCCATATTAATGAACTTGGCTCTAGGAGGAAAATTATTATGGTGGCTAATAATGAAGACTACAACTAGTGGAAGCAAGTAATTCATCATAAATATTTAAGAGGAGATAGAAGTAGAAGCATGGATCAACCCATCAATACAAAAGGAGGATCACATATCTGGAAACTAATGGTAGTTGTACTACATGTACTTAGAGGTAAGCTCACATGTATCCCAAGTAATGGAAAGAAAATTAGGATTAGGAAGGACAACACATTGCGAAATTTTCCTTTGGATTCAAAGCCATCTCTCCTCCCTTTCAAACCACGGCTATCTCAAGTAGGCCAGGATTCTCTTTATGGCACTTTGATATGGAATTAGGGGTCAATGATGTGGGTGGAATTTGTTGTTAATTCCTCCTCATTTATTGCATTTAACCCAAAAAGTTTAAGATGACATTGGTTGGCTATGTGCCTCTTTCATCTCTTGAATCTAATAAAACAAGATTAGGGAAGTCTTCCTACACTGCAAAGGTAGGTTGTGGATGACAAATGCCTACTCTGCATCCCAAATCCAATTTATGGTGAAATATTTAGAATCATGAGAACCTCTCAAAGATCAATATCGTTTGCTTGACTTTAACCCACAAATATATCCTCACTGCAAAAACTATCAACAAGAGAAGGATTCAGGGCCCGTCAACATGCCCTATGTGCCATAATGATAATGAAATGACAAATCATTTATTTCTTCATTGAATTTTACTAAGTAGGTCTTAAAAGGATTATTTCTTAGATTCAAGTGGCTAGAAACAATTTTCCAATTGTTTGAATCACCAAAAAAGCTTTATAGAGTTTCCTTCAAAGGGAAACCTCTTCTTAAAATAATTTGGATGGCCCTCTCAAAGTTTGTCTGCTGGAAAATATGGCTAGCAAGGAATAAGACAATTTTCCAAGAATATCTATCTTTACTTGATGTGGTCGCTGAAAAATACAAAGTCCTCTCATAAAATCATATGAAAAGAAAAAATACAAAGTCATCTAAACCCCAGTCAAATGGATATATATGAAGGCAAATGGATCTGTTAATTCAATCCAAAAATTTCAACTACCAATCCAACACATAAGAAATAATATTGGAAGCTCTCTCTTACAAAAGAAAAACTCCAGGTCTAGATTAACTCTTAGAATTCCCATATCTTATTCTTTGATGGGGCATCTAAGAAAAACCCATGAGTGGTAGGTGCATGGGGGTTCTTCTTGGCCTTGATGGAAAACTTGAAATGGAATACTCATAGAGCCTAGACATAGCCTCTAAAAACCAAGCTGAAATATATGATCTCTTTTAAGGCATTACTTTGGTACAGTGCTTAGCAATTAGATCTCTAATAATAATAAGTGACTCTAAAAACTCCATATGTCATCTTTCTTTAGGAACCCTACCTTTGGACTCCTCTTTTTGTCATACATGTATAATAATTTTTAGATCACTCACATGGTTTTCTCATACTCAAGCTAATAAGTTGGAAAATCAAGCTCTATCACTCCCTCCTAGAACTTCAAGGGTAAGTAGAACCTTGAAGGAAGTAAAGCTACCTTATAACTTTGATGATGAATATTATATTGAATAATGATATTAAAAGGAAATATGCATAATACATATCAAGAATGTGGAATTCGAGTGATACAAAGGGCATGTGACAAGGTAGTTAGGAGTAGTTGTAGTCAAATGGGAAGGAATTATTGTAGCCTTAGTTGCGTCATGGGAATCAGAAGAAAGCAACAAAACCATTTTGAAGTAAAGAATGGATTTTCATAATACCTCTTACACGCAAGTAGAGGGTGTGAGATAGGATTAGAACACTCTCCAAGGTAGACCCTACATGCAAATTTATTTCAACACCCTCAAACCCATAATCAATGCATGGATCAAGGATTTTGGGTTGATAGATTATTAATTATAGCATTTCTTCTATGCTCCAGGATAGTTGTCAGCAGGTGATCTGAGTGGAAAGAAGAATTTGTAGTCTTTGCTCTAAGGGATTTGTGGTTGATTTCACTTGTGGACAAGGACAATCGGGAAGTTGAATAATGAGATGAGGAGTAGGGTGCTCATTTTCCTAGAGAATAGTTATCAAGAATTGTAATTTAATATGATAGATGACAAAAGAGGCAAAAAGAGAGGAGCAGATAAAGTAGACAAGGATTTTGATGATGGTGTCAGGATGGTAAGGTGGAAACATTAAAAAATATTATCTCCTCACCTCATCAACAAATACAAAGCCTAAAAGTAGACATGCAGTTCCTTCACTCTCAAGTGCAGCAGCTACAAGATTGAAAATAGGGAGATACTTAAGGTAGTGATCATAGAATTTCTTTTAAAAAAATTGCGCAATCAAGCCCAACTAAACTGCATGACCTCAATCAGGTAACATCTACCATAAATTTTATCATTTGGGATGATTAAGATTTAATACTAGTTTAAATTTTAATGCCATCTGAGAGTTGTTGTATTAGTGCCATTTTCTATCAACTATATCCATATGGATTATTTTGGAGTCTAGTAGTAGGATCGAGTTGCGAAAAATCTGGCTAAACTAGTATATTTTTAAAACCTTTTGTAATATTTTTTCTCATGAAACTATGGATGTATCTATTTTGCGCCTCGACACCTTTTTTACTAATATAATCTACTCCATTACCGTAAAAAATGTTGAAGGCAAAGATCTCTAAATGGAAATCTGTAACCATGGCATGTAACAAAGGAGTAATTTATCCTACAAAACATAGGCAAATTATCCATAATCTAAGGGAGTGATGGGCATAGTTCATTGTCATTAAGATAACAGAAAGTGAGATAACTATAAAGAAAATATTAGAGCTCGAATTGTTAATAAAGGCATTACAAACTATGAAAAGGAACTTGAGCACTCTTGCTCATTATCTTCCTAGCTTCATATGGCTCTCACCTTCATATGTTCTCCTTCTTAGAGGAACAAAATTTATCATTTCAACTCAGTGTAAAATGTCCTTGTAGATTCAAACTGCTTATGTAATTTTCTAAAACAAAAGACTTAAATTTACTCTACTCATCAACAGAAACAATTAATCGATCGAGAAATCACAAGAGAAAGAATTAAATGAACACATTACACAATGATTGCTTAGGGAAATCCATAGATGAAAACCCTTGTTATTTGTATATTGCATTGGTTAGAAAATACGAGAAGATTACAATGCTTTACTCAAGCTCCAACAACCTCTGCACTATCTCTATCTATCTCACAGCTTCATAGACAAGCCTAAGCCAATACTTAACCAATTTTCTACTTGCCCAAGTCCCTATTTCCTTGCATTGTTTCCTTGGGAATTAGACCCTATTAATTATGGAAATTCCTCAATTGGAATTGTGCAATCCTCATAGGCCTTCCTCTGACTACATGCACCACTTGTACAATTTGGATGATTATACAAATGATAGTACACTACCCTTGAACTCCAATCTCAACTAGGTAACTCTCAGATATGACATGCATGAGTTATTTATGAGTGAATCATTAGTTAATTGGTTGAACACATGAAGAAGCACCCCATTGTCTGACCTCCTACTAGTTCCCTCATCAGTTAGAACTAGTTTAACTGACTTTAACTTGGTTAAACTGAATTAATTAATTACAACTCAAAATAAATACAACAGGGCTCCTATAAAGTAGGAAACACTCTACATGACTCAAGCTAAACCCTCAAATCAAATTAACTAAGCCAACTAAGTCAAATTAACTTAGTTAACTCGTACAAGTTGTCTTGTGATGTGGAATTACAATTTTATTCCTAATTTAATTCAAGGGAAAATTAAATCATGACTTTTCTTGTTGCATTTTCAACACTCCCTCTCAACAAGAAATGAATTATCAGATACCCCAATCTTGCCTCTATGGAACTCAAATTTGCCTCTTGACAGTGCCTTAGTCAAGATGTAAGCATCTTGTTCCTTTGTAGGAATGTACTCGAGTAACATGATTATCCTCTGCACACAATATCTGAGATGTTGATGTCGGATGTCGATATGCTAGGACCGATCATGAAAAAATGGATTCTCAAAGAGTTTGATACAACTCTGATCGTCATAGTAAATCACTGTAGGATCCATTTTTTGACCAAATAACCCAACAATGATCTTCCTCATCTAGATAGCTTCACAAGTTGCTTGACTAGCATCCATGTACTCTACTTCTGCTGAACTGAGTGCAACTGATCTATGCTTCCTGTTGTACCAAGAAACTATTGCTGACCCAATACTGAAGATTCCCCTTGATGTGATCTTCCTGTTAGATGGACTCCCTTCCCTATCTGTGTTTGTGAAGCCTTGCAGCTTTACTCCCTCTGTTTGTATGTACCAAAGACCAAACTGAGTGGTGCCTCTGAGTGTTGCTCTCTATTTGGAACTTATTCAGTATCTAGTTGGCATGATTTCCCTGAGAGACAAATAGTTCCCCATCTCTTTGCCATACTTCCATACCAAGGAAATAATGCATGAGCCCCAGGTCCTTCATCTCCAATTCTCTTACAAGATCCTCTTTGCAATATTTGACCAACTTCTCATCACATGTTAGAATTAAATCATTGACATGTAATACTATAATCAATAATTTACCTTCAACCACAATATGGTAAAGGTTTGCATCTGCTTCACTTTTCATGAAGCTCAACCTAGTCAAATAGTTGTTGATCCTCGTGTACCAAGCACAGGGTGCTTGTTTCAATCCATATAGTGTTCGCTTGAGTATTCACACATGTGACTATCTGTTGAAGGTCTCAAATCTTTCTAGCTGCTTTTTTTACACCTCTTCCTCAATCACTCTGTTGAGGAAGGTTGTCTTCACATCCATCTGATGTATCTTCCATCCCATCTGTGATGAAAGTGCTAGAATAGATCTAATTAAGGAGTACCTTGTTACTCGAGAAAATTTCTCCACATAACCAATTCCCTCAACCTGAGATTAACCCTTGGCCACAAATTTGGCCTTTTGTTTCTCGACACTACCATCTTCTGCTTACTTCAATTTGTAGATCCACCTGGAACCTACCACTGACTTGTCCTCTGGCCTTGGGAAAACTTCCCAAGCACTATTCCTGATAATGGAGTCATACTCCTCTACCATGGCATCAACCCATATTGGTTGTTGCACTACTTCCTTGAATGAGGATGGCTCAGTCTCTACACTCTCGCTCATCAAAGCCATGTAACCAGTGTACTGATATGGTGCCTCCTCAGCCTGCGTTGTGATGTGGGTGCTCCCACTTTCTCTCTAGCATCAAGCATCAATCTATCAGCTCTCTGGTGCACTTTTTTCCATCTCTAGATGTCTCTGCATGAGTGGGTGCTTCCACTCTCTACTCCTCTACATGTGGCTGCTCCACATCATCCTGAGGTTCTTCCTTTGGAGCTAAAATCTCCTCATTTGCATGTAACTAAAGCTCCCTCTCAAGGGAACATCTCATGGACTTCTCTTCATCGAACTTCACATCTCTACGAACAACTATCATCCTGTGAGATGGAAGGTACACCCGATAGTTGTGAGGTGTATCAGTGTACCCCAAAAATATGCCCAACTCAGTTGTTGGCTCTAGCTTTTTCCTTGCATCCTTGGTAACATGACAGTAAATTGATGAACCAAAGATCCTGAAGTGTGACACATCTGGTTTCTTCCCTAAAAAATCTTCTTTACTGTCCTCATCCTGAGAATTCGGTGAGGACTCTTGTTCTGCACATATACCGTTGTGTGGCATGCTTTAGCCCACAAGTCTAATGATAGGCCCTGATCATGTAACATCACCCATGAAACCCCCATAATACTTATGTTCTTCCATATAGACACCCCATTCTGTTGTGGGTTATGGGGCACTATTAACTCGTCAAATGCCTTCTGATGCACAAAAGTTCTTGAATTCATTCACGACATATACTCCACCATTATCGCTCCTGAGAGCCTTCACTTTTGAGAAACTGAACTCGGATATTCCACAATGTTCATCTTTTATTTGTCGACGTTTCGAGTCTAGACCAAGACTCATCATCAGGACTGATTTACAGAGAAGTGAATTGTGAGCAATAAATATGGTATAGATGGTTTGTCAAGTTTGTAAGCCGACTATGTGAATGAATAGAATGTTTTAATTTTATTTATTTTTATTTTTATTTTGTTTAATGATATTTTTATAATTAATTCTTGTAATAGTTTAATATTGTTTTATTTAATTAATTTAATTAATTTTAAAAGTTTGATTTGTAGGTTTATTAAAACTAGGATTCTAAAACTCTTATGTGTTTAATTTAATTAATGTATTTTAAGTAGCGTCTTATTTTTTCTATTTAATATTAGTTTGTGAATTGTTTTTATTAATCTTGGATTATTGTTTAACCTAATTTAATTTTAGTTAATGTTTATTGGTTTTAAGCTTGTGTTTATTTTTAGGTTCTTTTTAACAATTTTTTTATGTTAATTAGGTTTTATTATTATTAATGTAATAAGTTTTATTATTTATAATTTTACTATAAAAATAAATTAAATGCAAAATTAGTTTTATATTGTTTTATTTAATTAATTTTATTAATTTTAAAGGCTTGATATGTAGGGTCATTTTAAACTAGATTCTAAATCCTAAGTTTTTGAGTTAATGGAATATCTTTAATGTATTTTGAGTAGAGTTTTATTTTTATTTAATGTGAAGTCTAGATATTATGTTACAAATGCCATATTTCATATAATTCTTTATGTTGTTTTAGGTTATGTGAGGGACTGTTTTGATTTATAGAGTGAGGGCAAGATGAAGGGAGGAAGGGGGAAGGGGAATGTGAAAGGGAGGGTTAATTAAATTATTTTTATTTAATGTGAAGTCTAGATATTATGTTACAAATGCCATATTTCATATAATTCTTTATGTTGTTTTAGGTTATGTGAAGGATTGTTTTGATTTATATAGTGAGGGCAAGATGAAGGGAGGAAGGGGAATGTGAAAGGGAGGGTTAATTTAATCAATGGGGGTGAGAAGAGAGGTCCAATTTCTATTGATTTCCAAGCCTCCATCCCTGTTAAGGTTACGTGGGTGTTTTATGATCTCAAGTGCCTCACGAACTTTACGTTTGAAATGGTGTTTTTCATTGGCAATGACTTTTGTGTCCTCAAGGCATATATGATGGTTTGTTTTACCTACATGCTCAGCTAGAGCTGAAGAGTGTGTTCTTTCTTTCCGGATATCTACACTATGTTCTTTGAGCCTAATCCTGACTGACCTGCCTGTTTCCCCAATATAGTGTTCTCCACAAGAACAGTTGATGATATAAACACCTTTCTGTTGTAGATGTTCTTGGTTGTCCTTTACTGATTTCATTCTTTGTTTAATAGTTGTCAAGGGTTTGAATGAAGTTTTGATATCTTTCTTTCTGAGAATTTTGGCTATTTTTTCAATGACACCTTGAATATACGGAAGGTAGGCATTAGTAGTCTTGGGGTTATTTGGTTTGTCTTTATTGTTTCTGGCTTTGGCTTTCTGAATGGCCTTGAAGATGTTTTTATTATTGTATCCTAGGTTGGCAAATGTTCTTTTTAGGTAGGTAATCTCCTCCTCATTGTGTTTCTTGTCTAAAATTATACATGCTCTAGTGAAGAGGGTTTGAAGTACACCCATTTTTTGAGTTGGGTGGTGGTGTGAATCAGCATGGAGGTAGTTTATCAGTATGTGCCTTTTTTTGAACACTTTGTGACCTATGGAACCATCCTTGTTTCTTATGAGGAGGATGTCAAGGAATGGTATGTAATTTTTCTCCTCCTTCTCCATTTTAAACTTGATGTCATCAGACATGCTATTGAGATGGTTCAAAAAGTTTTTAAGTTCATCTTCCCCATGAGGCCAATCAACATTGATGTCATCCACAAACCTGACCCAAAACGTAGGTTTTAATCGGTATGTATCAAGAGCTTTCTTTTCAATTTTTTCCATGAAGAGATTGGCTACAATAGGTGAAAGAGGTGATCCCATAGCCACCCCTGAAGTTTGTTCAAATATTTCACCCTGGAAGGAGAAGAAAGTGGATCGTAGACAAATTTCAGCTGACTTTGCAGTTTGTGGGTCCGCCGCCTCTTTAACCACTTGTATTGCTTCATCTAAGGGAATCTTGGTGAAGAGTTGGACCACGTCAAAACTGACAATTTTATCGTCCAGATCTAGTTTAGTATGTTTAATGAATTCAACATATTGGTTGGAATCTTTTATGTAAGAGTTGGTCTTGCCCACTAGAGGTGCTAACTTGCTTGCGACATATTTTGCTAATTCGTAAGTGGGTGATCCTATAGTGTTGACTATAGGTCTTAAGGGTACCTTTTTCTTATGGATTTTAGGGCTCCATAAATACGAGGAGTAATTTCACTATCAGGGGTAAGGTGCTTTTTTAGTTTTTCGTCTAGATTGGCTTCTTTAATGGCTTTTTTTACCAGTCTTGTAATTTTGGAGATGGGGTTTTTCTCTAGTTTTTTGTAGCTGCCACTATTATATAAGTGGTCTTTCATTTTGTTTATGTAATCTTCATGATTCATTATTACAGTAGCGCCTCCTTTGTCAGCTTTTAGAATGACAATGTCATTATTATTTCTTAGACTTTTTAGGGCTTTAAGTTGTTCAAGGTTTAGATTTCTTCTAGGTGGTTTGGCTTTCCTTAGGATGACAGCGCATTCTTGCCTGACGAGTTCTTTATCTTCATCATTGAGAGTCTTGATTCCATCTTCCAGACTGCAGATAATTTCTTCATTAGGGATTCTTTTAGGGGCTAAGGCGAAATTGAGACCTTTGTCAAGGACTTCAGCTTCTTCCTTTTTTAGTTCATAAGAAGAGATATTTATAACTTTTTTGTTGATAGAGTTATTGTGAGGGTTGGTTGTGTTAATATCTATGTTATCGATTATGGTATTAGTTCCTATTTTATTGTTATTTATCGTGTCATTCTTTTTGCTATGTTTAATCTTAATTAATGTATTACTGTTATCATCCTTCTTATCTACAACTATGGTTTTATTATTTGAATTCTTATCTATTTTAATATTCCTATCAACCATGTTTAGACTTAATTTATTACGAATTATTTTCCCAATTGTTTCATGCCTATAATCTTCTTCATTCAACGCATTGTTCGATTTACCTTCAGCTCCAGCGTATCTTTTGTGGATGGCAGCGTTAGATCCTAGTATCTCATTGGACAAGTCTTGATTGGAGCTGTTCTTAGTTTCGGTGCTGCGCAGTACAATCTTACTGTGTGTTCTAGATGCATTTGAAAATCCTGCATTTATCTTAGATCTAGCCTCCTCGTTTCCCGTCTCTATTTCGCTTGAATTGTTTGTGGTCTGCTCTTCCGTTATGCATTCTTCTTTCTTCAGACCTTTCATTGTATTGATGCTGTTGTTGTTCTCTTTTGACAGGTCACGGTTGGAGTTGGAATCTCTTGCGCTTGTCTTGGAGTCCCTTCTGTGTGAATATTTGTTGTTGGTCATGCCTTCCTCAGTATCGTTGAATACTAAGTCTTGTTCACGCTGATTGTTACCAGGCTGATCGTTACATTCATTGCTCCATCGTTGCTCTAATTTCTGAAGTTTGTTCTTGTGCCTTACTTGAGCTGCTTGCCTTTCTTTGTTTGCCTTTAGTGTCGCGGATGCATCTATGACTTTCCAAAGGTCTTCTCAGATCGTTGTTGCTAGCTTTAAGTGGGCTTTGAAGGCTGTTGTGGATAACTGCCATAAAGAAATTCTGATCCTCTGAATTTCTAGGCGAATTAGGGATTTACTGAGTTGTTCAAATGCTTTATGGTTTCGTTGGTTGTGTAATCTGTGTTTTATGCAGGCAAAGGGTGGGGTTAGATTAGAATCGTGACATTGCTTGAGGAAGTATAGATCTGATTCCTTTCTCTGTATTTTAACCCTTGTCTTTTCGAGATCACGGATCTCTTTCCAGATTTCCCCTCCGTACAAGGTTATGATAATGGTTTGTAGATTTTTGTGGTGTGGTTTTTGAGAAACTGAACTCAGATATTCCACAATGTTCATCTTTTATTTGTCGACGTTTCGAGTCTAGGCCAAGACTCATCATCAGGATTGATTTACATAGAAGTGAATTATGAGCAATAACCCTGTACGGAGGGGAAATCTAGAAAAACCACACCACAAAAATCCACAAACCATTAACCTTCACTTTCATGTCAGTGTATTTCTCAACAAGTGTTTTAAATTCACAAAATTTAGAGAACGCCTAATCTTTCTTCTGCATGAAGAAAATCCAACACTTACGTGAGAAATCATCTACAAATATCGCATAATATATGTGCTTGGTCATGGAGGCGACAGAACGGTCCACACACATCTAAGTGAACTCTTTCAAGGATCACTTGCGCTTGGATATCCTTATCATGAAAGGTGGCTTTGGTTTACTTCCCCAATGTACACCCTTTGTATGTATCTCATTTCTCTAGTGCACCATTAGGAAGTCCTATAGAAATCTGCTACATGATATTCAATGCTCCATGGTGCAAATGGACCAATCTTCCATGCCATAATTCACCAATGTCTTGACTATGCACCTTCTCTACTTTTGTTCTCAATGTTGCACAGTCTTCTACATCCAATTTATAGATCTTCTTCACCTGAACCCCAATCCTCTTCACTTTTCCTGTGGCTATGTGACGAAGGAAAGCCTTTCCTTTACTAAATATCACATCGTAGGCACAGTCTTCCAACATAGAAACTAAAACTAAATTCTTCTTTAGACTCGGAACATACATGACATATTTTAATGTGAGAGGAGAACCAAACTCCCTCTGAAAAGTAACAGTATCAATGCCAGACGAGTTATACCTTCCATCATCTCCCATCTCGATGTGAATTTGGAGGTCATTCTCCTCCAAGTCACTGAAAAATTCTTTTTTTCCCTTCATATGGAATGAGGTTCCATTATCCATATACCACACACTTCCCATCATCGATGTTACCATGCATGCAATGAGGGTGAAATCCAATATGAATTGTGAGGCAAGAGCTTCACCTACCACTCCTCCTGAGGGCTTCTTTCCAACCTTCTTGTGTAGACACTTTGTGGCATAGTGTTCTAACTCATGACAGTGAAAACATTTAATCTTCGACAAGTCCTTCTTCTTGTCGTCTTGACTAGAATACCCTTTGGATTAGGATTTATTCCCTTTCCCTTTATTTGTTTTCAAGCCATGGCACAATTCTCCTCCTCATCATGCTTGTATGAGGTTCCATCCTTGGTGCTCTTCCTTATCTTTTCTTGCACCAAGTCGAACCACAAACGCTCCCACTTTGGTAGATGCTCCCTCCCATTTACCGAATCCTAGTAGTTATGCCAGCTCTTGGGAAGGCCTAGAAGTTCTAGGTTGACCATATCATCTTCAATAACTGTAATACCAACACTCCCAAGCTCATCCCGACATTCGGTGAACCAACTCAAGTATTGTGGTATTGTGTCACCTTCTCCATCTTGATCTTCTGAAGCTTGTCCTTCAGTGCTAGCTTCATGTGGTCACTATTGTTCTGAAACAAGTCAATCATGGCTTGCCACATTGCATATGGCGTAACCTTCCCGTCAAGTTTCGAGACAATATGATCTCGAACTCCTTCTACTATGATCCTCCTCGCCTTTGCAACATATTTCTTCCACTCTGCCAGATCTTGAGCATCTATTGTTGGAGTCTTAGGAATATCATTGGATATGAATTCCTTCAACTCGTTGTCTTCCAACACTGCCTCCATCATGTCCTTCCAAGTAATATAATCTGAACTACCCTCAAGGGCATATTCAAGTCTCAATCCGTAGAACAACATCCTCCTGGCTATAAAGGATGATCCTACAAATTCGATTTCACCTAAAAATACAAACTTGTATTCTCCTCTTCTAGTGTGATTTCTGCTATAATATTGTTTAGTCAATTTAGTTTCCTAAATTGCTTTGCATAAATTATCAACTGAGGCTCGTAAGCTGATGAAGTGTAGTGCACTGTATGTGCTAGTTAACCCTTCTTACTTCGTTGTTTTGTATTTTATATTGTTTTTTTTTTGGGGTTTCCTTGATTTCTAATGATGTACAGTCTAAATTATGATGAAACTGAGTCTAAATTTCCTAAAGGTGAAATAATCAAAATCTAATTTAAAGGAAGGAAAAACAGAGCATCTATCATATCTTGTCATTTAATCCTAAAAAATTAAAAGGTGAAGTTGTAAGGCAAATTGAAATAATTACAGAGAATGAAAACTGACTAAAGCACTTTTAGTTGTCCAAGCCTCCAATTTTGAAAGATAACTTTCTTGAGATGGCAAACAAGCAACTTATTGTACTTTATAGTTTAGAGAACTAAATCAAATATGCAGAGAGTAACTAATTGATTTCAATCCTTGTGTGAAGTGAATGTTTAACCATTTAGTTAGGATGGATATCAGCTTGAAATGGTGACCAAAAACATCTATCCACACAGTGCATTGGCAATCTGAACTAGGAAATAAATAACAAAGGAAACAAACAGTAAGTAAACTAATCCACAATGCATTCTTGTTACTTTTCCACCTTACCCTATTAAAACAAAACAAGTTTCATTTATGAAATAGATATGAGAAACAAGACTGCACCATCGAATTCTAACATTATGTTACTGAACAGAATTAAAATAAAGCAAACTACAGGAAATCAACCTAAACTACAATTACTACTAAAACTAAATAATGAAACTAAACTGAACAATAAACAAAATAACAAAAGAAAAACCTCCTTCAATGCAGGGGCCCTCTGCAACTGATTGAGTTGAGCTCCTAACTAGCTGAAGATACTCTTTCAAATGATCACTTGGTCAAACATGGCTTCATATTATTAACAGGAAAATAAGTTCCAAAATTACAGAGATGTAAGTCTGAGCTTAATACATAGAAATTCGAACTCCTTCTTAGTTCTTTACAACTTATTTAAAGAAACATTCCTAACTGTAATTTGAGAGAATTTAGCTACATGTGGTCTCCACGTATTACAACAAATCTGCGTAAAGGGTTGATCAGCTACAGGTGACTTTAAGTCAGCAATATGGTTGCATGAAATTGTTATCACCGGTGGCTAGTTCAAGTTAATGCTACAACAAAACTGTCAGATTTATTAATTAGCCACGAAGAGTGGACACAGAGTCCTATTGCTCTCGGGTTTCTTCGTTTGACTCCACCTTTGACTGTGGTCTTGAGCTGGATTTTTTGTCGATCTGGGCTGGGTGACTAGGATAGGATCCATGTCGTGACCATTCCAAAGATGCCCATGTGGCCGGTTTCCTCATTTGACGCCTGTAACATGTTCAACCATGGAAGTGGCTATGGAACACACAGTTAGTTGCAGAATGGACCACGTTCCATAGCAAATTTGCAAAAACTTATTTCAAATAGCAAAGACATAAAATTATAACATGTTAATCATTTAATGTCTTCCTTGAAACAAAATCTATCATTTATCAGTGATTGGGATTTGTCTTTCATGGAAAAACAAGAGAAAGAAGTGAGAAAAGTTGTCAAAGAGAGAGTAATTCTGAGGTCCAACATACCCCCACTGCAAAATCATTGCATGTCCCCATGCAATTTTGCCAAAACTGTGAACTCTTCTTTCCTACTGCAGCTGCTCAGATACTTTTTCCAGTACATCTAACTTTCTTCTCTTGCTCCTTTTTGAAGTGACTTCCTTCCTGGGTTTCTTCATAAGAAGTCTATATTTAAGGTTGATCATTGTTTTGTTAAAGTTTTTTTTCTTCCTCTTCAACTTCCTATTCTTCTTGTACCATATCCCTAGGTGCAGTATTGTATTATCATGAATGGCTTTATCCAATTTGCTTTGTTCCTTCAGGGTTTCATTTTCTTTCTTGATATGCTTGTTCAATATCTCTAACTCATAGATTTCATGTTTTAGAGAGTCAGTCAAAGGTTCTTGCGGATTGACAGGTTGTTCTGGTTTGGCTGAGGATCCTGGATCCATTGAGGTACTTTTCTTTTCCAAAGATTCTATGTAATCATAAATTTGTTGTTGTACTGGGTCTATACTTGGGGATCCTCTGTTGGAGCTGCCTTCAAAATACTGTCTAGGAGAGTTTTGAGGACGGTATGTAAATGGAACATTTTCAGGAGCTGATACTAGAGTTTCTTCTTCTAGATTTATGAACTTTGTTTCCTTTGATGATACCTTCTTCACCATTCCTCGGAGTCTAGAGCTCCTTCTAAGTTGTAGGGGGTTTATGTTCTCCTCTTTTGTACCCTTTTTCTCCTTTCCTATCTTTTCCTTCCTCTTGATTTGTTTCCTAATCTCTGTCAATTTTTCAGAGATTGGTTGTTCATCATCTTGTTGTAATGGAGATTCAGGTTTGTTCTCAGTAATTCCACCAACTTTCTTTTTTATCTTCTTCTTCTGCTTGATTTGCTCTCTGATCTCTGTTAATTTTTCAGAGATTGGTTCTTCATCATTTTTCTGTACTGAGGGCTCAGGGTTGCTTTGAATGGTTAGATTAGTCTTCTTTCTCCTACTCTTTCTGATACTATCTTTTTCAGGAGATTTTGGTGCCTCTTGGAAATGGTTTCTTATCAGAAAGTTTTCCCAGGTATCTCCTATTCTTTTCAGATGATACTCAACCAGTATTTTGACCAACCCATGATGGTACATGGTTGTCTCCAGGGATTCTATTTTCTTCTGTACATTTGAAGCCATCCTCCTTAGACTATTTAGAAGGAAGAAAGGGAGGTTGATGTTTCCATTTTCTAGAAAGTTCATCAATAAATGTATATGATAAACATACATACATCTGAATCTTCCCTCATAGGTAATAAATTTTTGTAATATCAAAAGCATGCTTCTCCATTTATTTTTGAGTGCTGAAATAGGAATTCCTTTTCTAAACACAGTGACATCCATACCTGGGTTCCTGAGGATTACCCTCCATGATTCACTGTGAAATTCTTTGTTTTTGAACCACCTCTCACCAAGTCTTGGCAGTTCTGTAGCCTCTGCTATGTAAGATTCTGTTACTGCAAACTTAATGTCTCCAATCTCTACTTCTGTACCATCGAATGATCTAGCAAAAGATTTTGTGATCTCCTTGTGATATCCATCAAATTTTTCAATGAAATTGAGCCATCCAGTCTTCTGCAGCATCTCCTTGAGTTGTGGGTACCCTTCCATAAACTTTTCCCCTACGAGCTCTGCCCTGACAATGAGTCCCATGGTCTCTGTTTCATAGAATTTGTTAGCCTACATAATTACTCTTCTAGTCTATGAAATGGACTGTCTGCAAGTATGGTGAAAAAGAACTATGAGTTTGCATGGAATAAGTAGACAATGAGGGTTTGGAGAGATGTGAATGCTTTGGTCATATCGTGGTTGTGACCGTTAGCGGATGGAGTTATTATAGACCGTTTTAAGTATAGGGTATGGAGACCGTAGCGGAGGTGTGGTATGATGAAATCATTATAGACCGTTAGGTATCAAATGTGGAAGATGTGGTGAAGATGTGGTAGTCAAATCAAATGATGACTTGTTAAGGAGACATATGATCATTCATATTATACATAACTTATGTTTATGACTTGTTGTTTGAAATAAGTTTGCATTTTACCTTAGAACTTAACCTTTTGCTTGATAATTCTTTTGGTGTTGATCCGTAGGTACTTTGAACATAGTTGATCTCCAAAGCTTGATTCTTCAATTTCCCTGCATTCATGATTTATTTGTGAGTTATACAATTGTGCCAAAGTTGATAAGTAAGTTGTAGTTGCAGAATCAGATTAGCTGCGTAATGGAATCAGTTGCAGAATGTGAAAAGAAGAAAAAGTGAAATATGGCTTATGAAATATGGATGAAAAAATAAAATGGAAATGAGTTATGACATTGAGATGGAATGAGATGTAAGATAAAATGAGAAATAGGGTGAAATGGAGTAAAATTGTAAAAATAAAATGTAAATGAAATATGCCAGTGAGATGAAGTGGAACTTGTAAAACAGAATGAAAACTGAATGAGCTGGAATGAGACTATGAAATTGCAGACTTTATACTGCAAATAAATGTATCTTTTTTTCACTACTTATTACAGAAAGGAAATGGAAAATATAGGATGTCAGAAATCTCTAATTTTCACCCTGTATTTTCTGTATAAGTATGCCAATCAATGATTGGTTTTCAACCTTATATAATATATATTTCAATCATTTCTTGGGAAAAATAAAGACTAAGTTAGTGGAGAAGAAGGATTCTTCTTCACTAGCTTCATTTCAGAGTTATCCTGGAAAATCTTAATGAACTCCTCTCTTGAAAATGGTTTTTGATATATCTTCAACCAATGACCATTCACAAGAAGAGGTACCTTTTCCTCATCTATTGTTCTTATTCTCACCGCTCCATTGTTAAAGACTTTTTCAATCTCATATGGCCCAAGCCAATGAGTTTGAAACTTCCCTTGAAAATATTTGAACTTTGAATCAAACAACAGTGCCCAATCTCCTGCCTGAAATTTCTTCTCCTTAATATATTTATCATGCCATTTAGCCCTCTGTTGTTGGACTATACTGGTTCTTTGGACTGCATCTTGCCTGATTTCATCAAGTTCATTGAGTTTCTCCAATCTATGTTTTTGTGCCTTTGATAAATCCAATCCCAATTGGACTGCCATCTTGAAGGTTTTAATTTGAAACTCTATAAGGAACAGGTCTTATTTCCCATAAACAAGTTCATAGGGTGTATGTCCCGTTGTGTTCCTCCATGTAGTTCTATAGCTCATAAGGCTTCAGTAAGCCTTTCTGCCAATCTCTTCTATGTAGATGCGTAGTCTTAGTGAAAATTCCTTCAATCACCTTATTTGTAGATTCAACTTGACCATTTGCTTGTGGATGATAGGGAGTAGATTTCCTATGTTTGATCTTATAATTTTCTACAAGATCCTTCACCATTTTAGATGTAAATTGAGATCCCTGATCTGTCACAATTTCTCTTGGAACACCAAAATGAGTGAATATGTCCTCAAAAAGAAAATTAACTATAGATTTTTCATTAGCAAAAGGTAATGCTTTGGCCTCTACCCATTTAGTGACATAATCAGTGCATACCAATATATACTTCTTTTTCTTAGATGAAGGATTAATTGGCCCAACAAAATCTAAGGCCCATTTTTCAAAAGGTTCAATGAGTACCTGAACTTGTAGTGGCATTTCATTTGAAGGAGCAGGTTTCCCTACCCTCTGGCAGCTGTCACACCTCCTGACATATTCTTTGGCATCTTTGAAGATGGATGGCCAATAATATCCTAAAGAAAGGATTTTATAGGCTGTCCTCTTGTCAGCAAAGTGTCCACCACACGGCTCATCATGACATGCCTTAAGAATCTCGGGCATTTCATCTTCCCTAACACATCTTCTGATCATAAGATCTGGGCTTGTTTTATACAATTCATTAGTGATCCATGAGTATCTTGCACTTATCTGAATGATTTTTCTTTTTTCTCTAGGAAACAAATGTGAAGGCAATTTCCCTGTGACTAAGTAATTAGCAATATCTGCAAACCAAGGAGTTTGAGTAGTCACTGCAAAAAGATATTCATCAGGAAACTTATCTTCAACCGGAGTGTCATCTTTGATATTCTGAATTCTGGACAAGAAATCAGCAACTGTGTTTTGTTTTCCAGGTCTATCTAGCATAGTAATATTGAATTCTTGCAAGAGTAAAAGCCATCTTGTAACTCTACCATTAGTAATAGGTTTATTCATTAAATATCTAATTGCAGAGTGATCTGTATGAACAAAGGTTTCATAGCCTGTTATATAATGTCTGAACTTGTTGATTGCATGAACAACAGCTAAAAATTCCTTTTCAGTTACAGTATAGTTCAACTCAGTGGGAGTCAAATTCTTACTTGTATAGTAGATGGCATAGGGAATCAAGTCTTTTTGTCCTAATACAGCTCCCAGAGTTGTATCTGAAGCATCTGTTGAAATGTGAAAAGGTAGTTTCCAATTTGGACCTCTCAAGGTGGGTGCTTCAGAAATTTTTGTTTTTAAAGTCTCAAATGTTAATTGGCAATCAGGATTCCAATTGAATTCACAATCCTTGGTGAGTAATTTGAAGAGTGGGGATGCTATTTTAGTGAAATTTTCTATAAATTGTCTATAGTATCCTGTGAATCCTAGAAAACTTAAAACATCCTTTTGCCAATTTGAAATTGATAATTTAGAGATGACTTCAACCTTAGATTTATCAACTTTAATCCCATCTCCTGAAATGTGATTCCCTAAAACAATACCTTCTGTAAACATCATAAAACATTTTTCATGGCTTAGTGAAAGGTTTTCTTCCTTACATCTTTTAAGAACTCTTTCAAAATTTTCCAAAGCTTCTTCAAATGTATTCCCATAGACTGTAAAATCATCCATATATACCTCTACACAATCATGTATTAGATCAGAAAAAATTCCTAGTACTGCTCTTTGGAATGTTGCAGGTGCATTACATAACCCAAAAGGAAGTACTCGGTAGGCATAAGTTCCCCATGGACAAGTAAATGTGGTTTTATCTTGATCTTCAGGTGCCACCTGAATCTGATTATAACCACTAAAACCATCCAAGAATGAGAAATACTTCTTACCTGCTAATGTATCTAACACTTGATCTATAAAGGGCAAATGAAAATTATCTTTAAGGGTAGCTTTATTCAATTCTCAGTAATCAATGCACACCCTCCATTTACCATTATTTTTAGGCACAATAACTAAAGGGGAAACCCATTAGCTGTCTGAAATTGGGTAAATGAAGTTTACATTCAACAGTTTTTGCAGCTCTTCTTTCACAATTTCCCTAAGATTTGGATTCATTCTTCTCTAAGGTTGTCTGATAGGTCTGCAATTTTCCTCAATGTAGATGTGATGAATACGAGTCTTAGGACTAATTCCTTTCATGTCAGTATATTCCCATGCATGTGCAGCAGAATGCTGTAATGTCTTGATTAGCTTTTCCTTTTGTAATTCCTCCAAGTTATTGTTTATGTTCAATGTTCTCCCTGGAAAGATTTCAATTGTAGAGCTACCAAATTCTTCCATAGAATAAAGAGACATTTGCCTAGATGACAAATATTCAATGTTGGATTTTTCTTGAAATTGATCATGTTCATATTCTTGAGATGATTCAAAATTTTCCATTGTATTTAAGATTTGGCTATCTTCACTAATATCTGAAATAGTAAAGAGAGGCTGAATGTCATTTTCATCATCAATCCATTATTTGTCATCTATTTCTGTGATTGTTCTTGCTGGAGGATATAGAGTGAATTTCTTTTTTGAATTCCCATCAGAAATATACATATCACCAGATCTACAGCTAATGAAAGCATCAACTGTGGCCAGCCAAGGTCTTCCTAATATGAGTGGATGTCCTCCTAGATTGTTCTTGGGGTTAAGATCATAAAATCAACAGGATATTCCCAAGAATCTAAGGATACTGAAATATCTTCTAACACTCCATCTGGTTTGATTACAGATCTGTCTGCTAATTGCAGTAATGTAGGTGTGTAAAGAAGATTAGGAAGCTTGAGTTGTTCCATGGTTTGTTTGCTCATGATGTTTATTGTTGCCCCTAAATCAATCAATGTATTTGGAATTTCAACTCCATTGATATGTGTTTTCACAATTGGACTTCCTGGATCTACATATTTTTGTATGGCAATTTTTCCCATCATTATATCTACTATTTTTCCTACCAGGTGAATTCTTTTTGTTTCTTTTGCTTTTCTTCTTGGTTTCTTTATGCTCAACTCCTTTATTTTTTTAGCTAGAATTGGAATCTCCTTAATGGCTTGTAACAAAGAAATTTTGATACAAACATTTTTAAATTCATCTAGAAAAACATAATTGGGCAACATGATCTGCTTTTCTACTACTCTATCAACTCGTAGTCTTTCAGGAAAAGGAGGTGCAGAAGTAGATATTGGTTTCTCAACGATAGGAGTTGAGTTCATTGGTTCTTTCTATTTTTCATTTTCAGTATTTTGGTTTTGGAGAGATGTTCCCTCAAAACTTTTATTGGGTTGTAGATAATCTTCCCAGAATTGTCTTGTTCCTGAATAACTACAAAAGGTTTTTCCTTTTCTAATATCCTACCAGATCTCAGTTGAACATCATTAAGATCTATAGGAGTGATCATATAAGTTGGAAATTGTTGTCCTTCCACCATGTAAGTATTCTAAGGATTTTTATTATTGGGGTTTGGTAATGGTTGGGCAAGTAGCTAATTTGGTTTCTGCGGAAATGGCAGTAAGAGTTGAGGATTTTGGCTTTGTTGTGGAATGTGTTGTGGAAATGGTAATGAAAGTTGAGGGTTCTGAATTTGAAGTTGTGGCTACTGATTTGGTTGTGGAATGTGTGGGGGAGGATAATTCTGATATGATGGAGGATATTGTTAATATTGAGAAAATCCCCCATAAGGATTTTGTACTCCTTGTGCCCACGGTTGAGATTGAGATTGAGTTTGAGGTTGAGGCCAAGGTTGCTGCCAAGAATTCCAATTTGATGGGGGTTGAAGATATGTTTGATTGTTAAATCCCTGATTTTGTGGCCCCTGCCAAGGTCTTCTAGATACAAAGAAAAGAGGTTATGCTGAATTTGGAACTGTTTCTTCTTGAAAAATAGCCTTAAGGCCTGGAATCGAAGGACAACCCTTGGTTTCATGATTCTCTGAGAAAATCATACAAGTTTCTATAATTTTTGCATCTAAAGGGAATTCTCTTAGAGCATGTTTTTCTCTGCATTTTGGACAGAGAATAGCTAAAGCATCAGCCTCGGTTTTCTGCTTGTTTTGCAACTTAAGGGTGTCTATTTGCTCACTAAGACTCCCTAGGATATCTGTTTTGAATTCATCAAGCATATTACCAATTTCTTCCCTACTCACTGATCCAGTTGCAGACTTATTTACTCTAACAAGAGAAGGATCTCTTGGACCTTTCCTAGTTTTGGATTTCCCTCTTGAGAGATGAACACATAATTCTCCTATATCACTTAATCGGAGTTGAGAGATATCTCCCTTCCCCATCATGTTAAGGATATCTATCCACTCATCTCTAATTGCTTTTAATAAAAGAGCTTTTAAGATATCTTCATCTAAAGTGTCCATCTTTGCTCTTTTCAAATTATAGTTGAATCTCTCAATCAAATCCTCTAAGTTTTCATCCTCTCTTTGCATTATTTTGAACACTTCATCTTTGTGATTGGTAGGCATGCAATAATCCAAATACCTATCCAAAAATGTTTTTTTCATGTCATTCCATGTTCTAATGGACTGAGTGACTACCCCCATGAACCACTTCAAAGAAACTCCTTTCAGTGTTGAAGGGAACAACTTAAGTTTTTGAGAGTCTTCTAGATAGTCATAGGTTTTGCACAAGACCTCGAACTCAAATAAAAATGTTTCAAGATCCTCACTTTTTAACCCATGGAAGTTTGGGAGGACAGAAGGTGAGATATTTTTCATTGTGGCATTTGTTTCTTCATCCACTATAGGGAATCCAAAAGAATTATCTATTTCCCTATTTCCTCTGCCTCCTCCATTATTTCCTCTACCTCTTCCTCTACCCCCTCCTCCAAACAGTGTGAATTCTCCATCTTCTCCTTCTTCTGCCATTATAGTTTCTTCAGGATCAGTATAGGGTTCAACCTGCAAGGTTACTTTCTCCTCCTCTGGTTCTTCTATTAATGGGATATGGGAGAGAGGTTCTACTTCTTCTTCCTCACCAGGTATTCCTAATTCTTCAACTAAAATGTGCTCCCCTGTGGAGGTGAAAAAGGCTACTCCTGTTGTTGGAGATTCAAGATTTTTCTCCTCTAGGACTGACTTGGTAGATGAAGTAGGAGATTCTTTTGATTGGGTTTTTTCCCTTGGAATTTCAAGAGCTCTATGGCTAGTAGTATGAGTTTGGGATGGAGGTGTATCTTTTCTTGTTCTTGGTGGAGTAGGTGGTGTTGTAGGAATTGAACTCCTGCCTCTAGCTATAAATCTACCCCTAGAGTCTCTTTCTCTATGCATATCATTTTTTTTTTAATGTAAGAGATAAAGTTACCTAGTTACACTTCCCCGACAACGGCGCCAAAATGTTTAGTCAATTTAGTTTCCTAAATTTCTTTTCATAAATTATCAACCAAGGCTTGTAAGCTGATGAAGTGTAGTGCATTGTATGTGCTAGTTAACCCTTCTTACTTATTTGTTTTGTATTTTCTATTGTTTTGTTTTGGGGGTTTCCTTGATTTCTATTGATGTACAGTCTAAATTATAATGAAACTGGGTCTAAATTTCCTAAAGGTGAACTAATCAAAATCTAAGTTAAAGGAAGGAAAAATAGAGCATCTATCCTATCTTGTCATTTAATCCTAAAAAACTAAAAGGTGAAGTTGTAAGGCAAATTGAAATAATTACAGAGAATGAAAACTGACTAAAGCACTTTTAGTTGTCCAAGCCTCCAATTTTGAAAGATAACTTTCTTGAGATGGCAAACAAGCAACTCACTGTACTTTATAGTTTAGAGAACTAAATCAAATATGCAAAGAGTAACTAATTGATTTCAATCCTTGTGTGAAGTGAATGTTTAACCATTTAGTTAGGATGGATATCAACTTGAAATGGTGACCAAAAACATTTATCCACACAGTGCATTGGCAATCTAAACTAGGAAATAAATAACAGAGGAAACAAACAGTAAGTAAACTAATCCACAATGCATTCTTGTTACTTTTCCACCTTACCCTGTTAAAACAAAACAAGTTTCATTTATGAAATAGATAGGAGAAACAAGATTGCACCATCGAATTCTAACATTATGCTACTGAACAGAATTAAAATAAAACAAACTACAGGAAATCAACCTAAACTACAATTACTGCTAAAAGTAAATAATGAAACTAAACTGAACAGTAAACAAAATAACAAAAGGAAAACCTCCTTCAGTGCAGGGGCCCTCGACAACTGATTGAGTTGAGTTGTTAACTAGCTGAAGATACTCTTTCAAATGATCACTTGGTCAAACACGGCTTCATATTATTATCAGGAAAATAAGTTCCAAAATTACAGAGATGTAAGTCTGAGCTTAATACATATAGAATTTGAACTCCTTCTCAGTTCTTTACAACTGATATTTAAAGAAACATTCCTAACTGTCTTTTGAGAGAATTTAGCTACAGGTGGTCTCCATGTATTACAACAGATCTGCGTAAAGGGTTGATCAGCTACAGGTGACTTTAAGGCAGCAAGATGGTTGCATGAAACTATTCACCGGTGGCTAGTTCGAGTTAATGCTACAACAAAACCGTCAGATTTATTAATTAGCCACGAAGAGTGGACACAGAGTCCTATTGCTCTCGGGTTTCTTCGTTTGACTTCGCCTTTGCCTGTGGTCTTGAGCTAGCTTTTTTGTCGATCTGGGCTGGTTGACTAGGATAGAATCCATGTCGTGACCATTCCAAAGATGCCCATGTAGCCGATTTCCTCATTTGACACCTGTAACTTGTTCAACCATGGAAGTGGCTATGGAACACACAGTTAGCTACAAAATGGGCTACGTTCCGTAGCTAATTTGCAAAAACTTATTTCAAATAGCAAAAACATAAAAGTATAACATGTCAATCATTTAATGTCTTCCTTGAAACAAAATCTATCATTTATCAGTGATGGGGATCTGTCTTTCATGGAAAAACAAGAGAAAGAAGTGAGAAAAGTTGTCAAAGAGAGAGTAATTCTGCGGTCCAACAAATACCATGTAGAAATTCCTTGTAGATTCAAATTTCTTATGTAATTTTATAAAACAAAAGACGTGAATCTACTCTACTCATTAGCGGAAACAATTAATCGATCGAGAAATCATGAAGCATATAAGAGAAAAAATTCAATCAACACATTGCACAATGATTTCCTGGGGAAAGCCACAGCTAAAAACCCTTGCTATCTGTATATTGCATTAGTCATAAAATATGAGAAGATTACAATTATTTTCTCAAGCTCAAGCAACCTCTGCACTATCTCTATTTGTCTCGCAACTTCCTAGACAAGCCTAGGCCAATACTTAACCAATTTTATGCTCGCCCAAGTCCCTATTTCCTTGCGTTATTTTCTTGGGAATTATGCCCTATTAATTAGGTAAATTCCTCAATTGGAATTGCACAATCCTCATAGGCCTTCCTCTGACTGCATGCACCACCTGTACAATTTGGATGATTATAAAAATGATAGTGCATTGCCCTTAAACTCAAATCTCAACTAGGTAACTCTCAAATATGACATGCATGAGTTAATTATGAGTGAATAATCAGTTAACTTGTTGAACACATGAAGTAGCACCCCACTGTTTGACCTCCTACTAGTTCCTCCATCAGTTGGAAATAGTTTAACTGACTTTAACGTAGTTAAACTGAATTAATTAATTACAACTCAAAATAAACTCAACCAGGGCTTCTATAAAGTAGGAGACACTCTACATGACTCAAGTTAGACCCTCAACTCAAATTAACTAAGTCAAATTAACTCAGTTAACTTGTATAATTTGTCTTGTGATGTGGAATTACAATTTTGTTCCTAGTTTAATTCAAGGGAAAATTAAATTAGGTTTTTTCTTGTTGCATTTTCAACACTTAGAGCTATAACTAATGACACACCTCATGACCTAAGGTCTATAAAGACATTTTTGGATGCCTATGCCAACAACAACAATAAGGATAAAAAAATATCGTGTGAACTATATCAGCTTGTGATTATCCTATTTAATGATGAAAGTGTAATCCAAACCTGTTTGTTGCTAATGTAAAATTAAGAATGTTTTTATTCTTTCATATATAATACACTTTGATGGAATCAAGCCCAAACCATTATTGGTCACTTTGAACAAAGTTGTATTTTATGGGTATGAACAAAACACCCTATTCCTCAAGTCATGATTGGGAAATATCATTAATTACTCAAATCACCAGCACAAGTGTGAATAATTAGTATGAATCAACAAGAGGTAATCTCCTATTGCAGTATACACATTACTCATTTGATAATGGATAGTTTGTTATCCTACAAGAATAAATGGGACAACTCTAATCAAGAAATCAAAAAGTGAGACCAATTTAGTTATCCAAATTTTTTCGAAGCATTAGAAAGGGTTGAAAGATACATTATTTCTTTAAGAAGGTGTGGCCCAAGATGGATTGGGCTAAAATTTCATTTTCCATTTATCTTGTTGCTTGTAGAATGATATAATTTTTCTTATCAATTGGAAACACAAGTTGAGGTGAGATAATAGTATGTGATTGAACAAAATATTGTGTATAATACAAAAGGGAAATATGATATCTTGTTTATAGTCTCAACAACCTTCATCATAGATATTCTTACTTACTTTGATTTAGATGATTATGGGGGTCACATGAGGACATGCAATAGTTTTAGTTGTAGGGAGAGTCGGGATCTTGTTTTGGCATGATTTTATCATCCTTTTCCTTGTGTTTTCATACATCACCACCCCTTTTTCACCTTTATATCCCTAACTATAACCATTTTGGCTCGAAAATCATTCAGGTATACTTTACTCCATTTTATTGCAAATTTCATCAATTATGTAGTACATTTGTAAAAAATGATGTCCTTTGTGCCTAATTTATAGATAAAGTTACTATAGATCACAAAGTACAAAAGGAATATTATGTTGTGGAAGAATCGATTACTATGGAACTTCATTTGCTATGGATCATATTCTAGCAATAAAGATTGTTTATTATGGAACTATGAGATTAGCCACTTGTTATAGATGAACACATTCTACTTGATGTATAATGTGTGCTGCAACTCCTAGTTGACAAGACCTATGCTACAAGTCCCAATCATTGGTATTAGTGTCGTGAACCCAAGACAACAAGAATACCACCTATCACCTGCTACAAGTTTCCAAAGGTAATGTTACTATTATTCAATTGTTCCAGAACTATGGACTAGCAACATAAGTTTCTACATTGTTTGAGTAGTTCACTACCATGATGATGAATGAATGGATGCCTTTGGTTATGGTTATGAAGCATCTCCAAAATAATTAAGACTGGGCTATATTCTAACAACTAATTTAATTGCTTGATAATTCTAGATACTTAGTTTCATAGTTGTTGTCATTGTTTTTTTAGTGGTAAATCAGGGTAGGTCCACCCGAAGGGGGCCACACACCCCCGCCAAAATAATTCAAGCCTAACCCCAAGGGCATTGAGAATAATTTAAACCATGACCTCCCAATGGCAAGGTGCTTTAGCAATGGGACCTCGACCAATTGAGCGAACTCCCGTGGCAATTATTGTTGTCATTGTGTAATTGGATAAGATGTTTTATTTCATTTAATGGATGTGACATATGTTAGCAATTATAATAGCCCTGGTGAAAATTCCCTATAATAAAAGTTAATAAAGGCAAAACAATAACCATGGTTGATGGGACACTTATTCCAAGTTGAAAATTGGGCACGACATCCTGGGGGGTGTTCATTTGATTGTTTATGGCTACGGAAATTGGCAAAGGCAATGGCTAAGGATTTGGAAAGGCAAAATGGCATTTTTGGCACATTTATTTATGAAAATAATGGAAATTATGAGAAAAGGGATGTGAAAGGTCACACATTGCATGTGAGGAGGAAAATGAAAGAAAATAATGGAAAATGAAGAGAATAGAGGCCTCATTCATAAAAAGGCTTATGAGGATAAGTTGGTAACCTTTTGTCAATTGAGTTTTGGATCTCTCTCATTATTCTCTCTCTCTCTCTCATACTCTTGGACACTTAGACTTTTCTTGGAGCATTTGGGCATTGGAGCAAGAAAGGAAAAGAAGGCAAGAGGAAGCAAAGATCAAGCAAGGAAAGTCAGGATCAAGTAGCTACAATAGGCTTCATTACAGGTATCGACTTGCATGTGTATTTTCATTGCTAGATTTGGCATGTATGGTATTTCATGTGGTTCTTTTCTATAATGGATTGGGTTTCGCAAGGTGTAACAATTTTTTTAGCGTAGCCTTGCCATTTAAGGAAAGCCATGGTGTGATGGGGTTCTCGTGTTTTGGTTGAGCTGGATTGTTGGATGTATTCAAAGCTGAGTGAGGTGGATCTTCAAAATGATAGAACACATGGCCTAGTAACCCTGAGCCGGACTGTGGGTTGCGGTAAAGCCAAATTTTGTGTTGCCTCGAATGGCCTAGGAATCCTTGCCAGTGAATGGAAGGATATACGGTAAAGCCAAGAGGTGGTTTTCTCTCCGTTGGGCCTAGTAATCCTGGGTTTGGGATATGTGGTAAAGCCTGGAGAGTGGGTCTCAGTTTAGGGCCTAATGATCTGGGTTTGGATTGCGGTAAAGCCTGAGAGACTAGGAGACAAGAAAATTCCTCACGGTGTAGGTGGAGAAATCTGGTGGCATCCATGCTTGTTTGGCCTAATGATCGGGTGAAGATCACGGTAAAGCATGTTATAATGTGTTCATTGTGTTGGCCTAGTGATCCAGGATGGATTACGGTAAAGCCTGGTTTCTATTGATGAGGGTGAGGTGGTTTAGCCTCAGTATGCCCTAGTTAGTTCTTTTGGTTTGAGTCCCACATTCATGCTTGGAATATGGCACGGGGGTGAATGGCTAAAGAGAGATTTGGCTCAGCTACTCTATGGTCGGGTGGAACATGGTAGTCCCATCTCCAGTTGGTTCAATGCATTCATTAATGAGAAATTCATTCCCTTGATTTTCATGTGCAAATGTATTTATGTATATGTGGATTTTGATGGTTAATATGTTTATGGTAATTTTATTCCTATTATGCTAGTTATATGTATATTTTATGACAACAACTACGTATGGCTCTCAGCATGTTTTTACTTGTAAATGAACGGATAGTGTATCTATGGCCTAATAGATGATAATGCGGCAAATGACATGAGGGAACAATGGTTCATAGCGATTCTTAGATAAGTATGAGATCCCTACACTTAATTATGTTATTTACACCTCTAGGTTACATGTTGATGATATGTTTGACGAAATGCTTGGCATGGCTAGTAGGGGTTTGGTTATGCTCTTGATCATCTTATTGCTTTTGCATCATTGTTTCCCTATATTTTTCATGATTCCAAGTTATCATTCCATTCTCAAAAGTGGCATGGGCTCTGAGTGGCTAACTTGTCTCCTGAGGCTTCTGTTGATGATGTTGGATGACTATGTGTGATATTTCCACCTATTCCACTTCCTTAAAGTCACATAGGAGGTCGAATCTAATCATAGTAGCCTCTCGTCTCATTTTTACCTGGTTGGCATGGCTACTTGGGTGGATATGGGAGGAGGGTGTTACAGAGTGGTATCAGAGCATGTTTCACCCCTCAGACTAGATAGGCGGCATGTGTTGAACATGCATGCATGTCAGTTGCATGTGTGTCTCTTACACTTGCATTTCATGTGCTTGTTGCATTGGCTTGATGATTGATTATGGTTGTAGTATGGTTGATATGGAGAATTTGATATTGATTTCATGAAGTGTATTTGTCATGAGTATGTGACTGGTTGCATATGGATTATATGTAGCTTACATGTTGATTTTATGTCGCCTACTTACAGCCTTGTATGTTATGCTACATTCTTATAGGTTTGATTACATGTATCAGTCTTGTAGTTTTATTACAAGAAATGATCACTTATGCTCGACTACATGTGTCTATGCGTATGTGTAGTTGATTTGGCATTGCTTATGCATGTTGATGGTTGCATGTGGCAATGTGTACAATGGAGTAATGGCTGTTGTCATGCATGAAGTCATAGCATGCATTGTTGATATGGTCTTGCATGGATGACTGGACCCTAGCTAGAGTGATGTTTATGTCTTGATACATTTATTTGTGTATTTCTATATGCTATTATGATTATGTTATACATGCATCACGTTGATTTGGTGATATTGCAGACAAGGTATCCTCCCCAAATTATGCTAAGGTACATTGATTTATTGTGATTTGGTTTATCTGACATATTATGCATTGCGGGAAAGAGATCCAATGGCTAGCAAGATGGTTGACTACAAAGACTCTCTATATGAATCTGAAGAGCAACATGGTGTTGGGAAATCTTCCGATTTGGTAGTTGCATTGAGGTGTTTGAAGGAAGATATAAGAGTTGTAAGGCGGATAATGACTGGATCATACATGCACAAGAGAAGCAAGGAGAGGTTAATGTGATACTTCTTTAGAGTTTGTCAAACTTGCAATGATAAGGGCCACTTCGAATCAGCCATGGACATGGGGATGGAACTAATGGGGCATATGGAAGTATGTCTCCTGATAGACACAGGTCAAATAGATCTGACACAGTGAGAGATGGCAGGTTGATGGATACTCCAGATAGGAGGAGTGATGAGTACAGGTACTATTCTAGTTATGGTTCTGATAGACATCATGATCGTCATCATTATCATCCTTACAGGAGAAATGATAGGGGATACTTTCTAGGTGAATTCAAGAAAACAAAACCACCTACTTTTGATGGAGATATGAAGAAGCTGGAAGATGCAGAGGCTTGGATACTTTGGATGAACAAATTCTTTCAGTTGCATGATTACATAGATAACATGAAGGCTAGAGTAGCGATCTTCAGCTTGAAAGGTAAGGCAAACATTTGGTGGGAAGATGTTAAGAGGGTCTGAGACATCAGGACAAATGACTTAAGTTGGTGGGAGTTCAAGAGGATTTTAAGGAAGAAGTACTTGTTAGAAAGGTACTACGATAACAAGGCTAAATAATTCTATGAGTTAAAGATGGGATCAATGATAGACGAAAGAGTACACGAACAAGTTTCTGGAGCTATTGAGGTATGCACTGTATCTTACTGATGAGAAGGGTAAAGTTCAGAGATTTGTCAGTGGTTTTCCATTAGCATTTAGAGATCGGATCGAGTATGATGAGCCTTGGTCACTTGAGGAAGTTATTAGGAAATTGAAGCATTGCTATGAACAATCAAAGCATAAGAATGAATCTCAACATGGATGGAAAAGAAAGGACAAATTTAAAGGTAAATGGAAGCATAAGAGGACAAGGCCTTTGCATGCATATGAGAAATAGAATGTGGCACCATAAAAGAGATTTAATGAAGCTAGACTGGGACATCCATCACATTAATAGTAGCAGCATAGAGGTGAGGACACTAGTCAGTTGGAGGGTTGGACATGCGGTAAGGAGCACCTTAAGAGAGATTGTCCACAAAATTAGGGTGGAAGGCCTCAGATATACAGTGCACAGGAGGCACAGATTATTGGGGATGTTGGTCAGAGTATTCCACGTATCTATGCAGTAGTGGAAACAAGTTGGCATAACACCAGGCATCTATCATTGAGATGGAAGGTAAGCTTTGTGATCAAGTTATTTCTGTTTTGATTGACCCTAGATTTAATTATAGCTATGTTAGTCCTAACTTGGTGGATATGCGTGGTTTGAGTAAGGAATTGCATGCAAAGTCTTGGTTAGTGCAGTTGGCTATAGGTACGAAGAAGCAAGTTCACCATTGGGTAAGATATTGTGCATTTGACTTGAATGGTATGCCTACCATGGCACATTTGAATGTACTATCGTTGGGATCATACAGTATGATGTTGGGCATTGACTGGTTGTGTCTTCATAGAACCGAGGTAAATTGTTATGACAAAGCCATTGGGTATGTTGATGACAATGGAGAACCAAGAGTCTTGTAGGGTAATAAGAAATCCACATCAGTTAGGATGGTGACAGTTATGCAAGAAAAGCATAGTTGCAGGAAAGGGTGTAAGCTATTTGCAGTACACATTTCTAGTTATAAGGGTAAGGAGGCTGAGGATGCAGATGTGTTGAATAGGTATCCAGTTTTACAGCAGTTTAAGGATGTATTTCATGAGGACATTACAGAGTTTCCACCTCATTAGGAGGTAGACTTTTCTATTGATTTAGTGCTAGGGGAAGCTCCAGCATCAAAAGCACCTTACAGGATGAACACACCTAAGTTGGTTGAGTTAAATTTGTAGTTGAAGGAAATGTTGGACAAGGGATACATTAGGTTAAGTGTATCACCTTGGGGCACACCGGTCTTGTTTGTGAGAAAGAAAGATGGTACTCTCAGATTATGCATTGATTAGAGGCAGTTGAACAAAGTGACTATCAAGAACATGTACCCTTTCGCGAGGATTGATGACTTATTCAATCAACTAAAGGGAGCAGCAGTGTTCTCGAAGATTGACTTGAGATTCGGATACCATCAGGTACACATCAAAGAAGAGGACATTTACAAGACTGCATTCAGGACCAGGTATGGGCATTATGAGTTTGTTGTTGTTCCATTTGGCTTAACTAATGCTCCAGCTACATTCATGTGCTTAATGAATAGTGTGTTGTGTCCATATTTGGATAAGTTTGTTATTGTGTTCATTGATGATATACTAGTATATTCTAAAATTGAGGAAGAGCATGCCAAGAATTTAGCAGCAGTGTTGAGGTTGTTGAGGGAGAAGCAGTTGTATGCTAAACTCAACAAGTGTAGTTTTTTTTAGCCTAAGGTACACTACTTGTGACATGTTGTCTCCAAGGAAGGCATTGCATTAGATCCAGAGAAGATAAGGGCAATCATGGAGTGGGTATCTCCTAAGAGTGTGGATGAGGTGAAATATTTCATGGGTCTGAAAAGCTATTACAGGAGCTTCATCGGGAACTTCTCGCAGATTGTTTATCCCATCACATCATTGCAAAGGAAAGGTAAGAAGTTTGAATGGAAAAAGGAGTGTGAGGCTAGCTTTGAGCAACTTAAGCAGTTGTTGACACATGCACCAGTGTTACAGATTGCAGATCTAGACAAAGAGTTTGCGGTATGTACGAACGCTTGCAAGAGATGGCTTGGTGGAGTCCTTATGCAGGATGGACATGTGGTGTGCTATGAGTCCCGAAAGCTAAATGAGCATGAGCAGGAACTGCCTGACACGTGATGTTGAGTTAGCAGTGATCATACATTCTTTGAAGATGTGGAGACACTATCTTCTTGGCAGAAGGTTTGTATTGATGAGTGATCATATTGGGTTGAGGTATTTGTTTGACCAACTGAATCTGAACGCTAGGCAGGATATATGGTTGGCCAAGATCAACGAGTTTGATTTCGAGATTAGGTAAATCAAAGGTAAAGAGAACAGAGTAGCATATGCTCTCAATAGATGGGTACAAGTAAATCACTTGGTAGCTATGAGCTCCTATGGAACAGACTTACAAGATAGGATCCTACAGGCAAGTTAGCAGGATGTTAAGTATATGGAGGTTGTGCACAGGTTGTAGTAGGGTATAGGTACAGGTATAGGTGCAGGTGCACAGGGTGTGGATTATTATCTTACATCGAATGGATTGGCGAGGTTCCGAGATAGAATATATGTACCGAATAACAGTGAGCTCAAGAAGGTGATCTTGATGGAGTTTCATGTGAAACCTTATTCAGGTAACCCCGGGTTATCAAAAGACTCTGACAAAAATGAAGAAATATTATTATTGGTCGAAGCTGAAGAGAGATGTAGTAGAGTTTGTGGTGAGGTGTTTTACTGTCAGTGAGTGAAAGCAGAGTGTAAACATCCAGGTGGAATGTTATAGCCAATCACGATTCCATAGTGGAAATGGGAGGTCATTTCCATGGATTTCATCACAAGGTTGTTGAAGACAGTGAAACAGCATGATTTCATTATGGTTATTGTGGACAAGTTGACGAATGTTGCACATTTCATTCCGGTGAAGTCTACATTCTCAAACAATGAAACAGCATGATTTCATTATGGTTATTGTGGACAGGTTTACGAATGTTGCACATTTCATTCTGGTGAAGTCTACATTCTCAGCTAGCAATGTAGCACAGGTATTCATCAGAGATGTGGTTAGACTACACTATGTTTCGAAGAAAATTGGGTGAGACAGGGATGCGAAGTTCACTTCCAAATTTTGGAAGGAGTTATTTGAAGGGTTGGGCATAGAGTTGGCCTTCAGCACAACTTATCATTCACAGACAGATGGACGGACAAAAAGGGTCAATAGGATATTAGAGGACATGTTGAAGATGTATGTAATGTATCAACAGAGGAAGTGGGAAGAGTATCTTCCTTTGGTAGAGTTCACATACAACAATGGTTATCAAGAGTCATTGAGGATGAGTCCTTTTGAGGCAATATATGGGTGGAGTTGTAACACTCCCAATAGCTAGAGTGATCCGGTTAGCAGGGTATTGATTGGACTAGATATGTTGCCAGACATGGAACAAGAGATGCAGGTGATCAAGAAGAATATAAAGGTAGCACAGGATAGGCATAAGAGTTATGCAGATAGGAACAGGTTGTTCAAGGAGTTCTAGGTTGGGGAATAGATGCACTTGCATATTAAACTGAAGAAGAGCTCCTTGCGGATTTGATCTGGTGCCAAGTTGGCACCACAGTTTTGTGGACCCTTCAGTATCACTGAGAGGATTGGGCCAGTGACCTATCAACACTGCCTTCGATAGTGAAATTCCATGATGTTTTCCATGTATCTTTTCTTAAGATTTTAAGGATGTTTATCATGTGATTGACTGGTCTATATTGCAAGTGGAACCAGATGGAAAATTCCAACCGAAGCCTCAATGTATATTGCAGAAAAAAGTGCTCATGCTCTGGAACCGAGCAAGCGAGCAAGTTAAAGTGCAATGGAAGCACTTTGGGGTCGATGAAGCTACATGGGAGATGGCGGATCAGATGCGGGCTATGTATCCTTCCTTGTTTTTCGGTTAAGGCAAAGAAGCTTTGGTGTGGAGGTTTGTTATATGCTTTATGGTGGTTTAGTATATGCTTTATGGTGGTTGATATATGATTTATGATGGTTTGCTATATACTATATGATGATTTGATATATGCTTAGACATGGTGTTTAATATATGTTTTGATAGATGCTTTGGTATATGTTTTTAGTATATATATTTTTTGGTGATGTTGTTATAAGTACATATGTACATGGATGTAAATACCACCATGTTATGTTATAAAGCTCCATTATTCGGTATGGGTGTCATGTTACTATGATTATGTTGTCATGTTACTATGTTATTATGGGATTATGTTATCGTGAAGTTATTATGTCATGTGGGTTGGCACTCAGCAGGATGATCATTGTAAATACCATAATAAGTTGTGTTTTAAAGCTCCACTATGCGGTATGTTATCAGGTTGTCATGATGTTTTTCTTTGAGCAGGTCTTTCATTGTAAATATTGCAACGAGTTGTATTATAAAGCTCCATGAGAAGTATGTCTTGTTTTAACAGGTTGCTGAGGTATATGTGTGATTGAACACCGAGGACGGTGTCCCCCAAGGGGGAGGCTTCTGTAACAGGCTTGGTGAAAAATCCATGTAATGGAAAAAATAATAACCACGGTTGATGGGACATTTTTCCAAGCTGAATGTTGGGTAGGACATCCTAGGGGGTGTTCATTTGGTGGTTTATGGCTAAGGAAATTGGAAAGTCAATGGCTAACGTTTAGGAAAGGAAAAATGGCAATTTTGGCACATTTATTTATGAAAATAATGGAAGTTAGGAGAAAAGGGAGGTGAAAGGTCACGGGTTGCATGTGAGGAGGAAAATAATGGAAAATGAAGAAAATAGAGGCCTCATTCATAAAAAGTCTTTTGAGGATCAGTTGGTAACCTTTTGTCAGTTGAGTTTTGGAGCTCTCTCATTATTCTCTCTCTCTCTCATACTCTTGGACACTTCGAGTTTTCTTGGATCATTTGGGCATTAGAGCAAGAAATGAAAAGAAGGTAAGAGGAAGCAAAAGTCAAGCAGGGAAAGGCAAGATCAAGCAGCTATAACAGGCTTCATTGCAGTTATCGACTTGCATGTGTATTTCCCTTACTAGATTTGTCATGCATGGTATTTAATGTGGTCCTTTTCTATCATGGCATGGGTTTTTTCGGGTTTAATAGTGTTTTCATCCTAGCCTTGCCATTTCTGGATAGTCATGGTGTGATGGGATTCTCATGTTTTGGTTGACCTAGATTGTGAGAAGGATTCGAATTTGAGTGAGGTGGATCTCCGAAATGATATAACACATGGCCTAGTAACCCCTGGGATTGTGGGTTGCGGTAAAGCCGTAATTTTTTGTTGCCTCAGATGGCCTACGAATCCTTTCCGGTGAATGACAGGATATGTGGTAATGCTAAGAGGTAGTTTACTCTCTGTTGGGCCTAGTAATCCCGGGTTTGGGATATGCGGTAAATCCTGGAGAGTGGGTCTCGGTTTAGGGCCTAGTGATCCAGGTTTGGATTGCGGTAAAGCCTAAGAGACTAGGAGACAGGAAAATTCCTCACAGTGTAGGTGGAGAAATCTAGTGGCATCCATGCTTGTTTGCCCTAGTGATAGGGTGGAGATCTCAGTAAAGCCTATTATGATGTGTTCATTGTGTTGGCCTAGTGATTAGGGATGGATTACTGTAAAGCCTAGTTTCTATTGATGAGGGTGAGGTGGTTTAGCCTCGGTATTCCCTAGTTAGTTCTTTTGGTTTGAGTCCCACATTCATGCTTGGAATATGGCACAGGGGAGAATGGTTGAAGAGAGATTTGGCTCAGCCATTTTATGGTCGGGTGGAACGTGGTAGTCCCATCTCTGGTTGGTTCATTGCATTCATTAATGAGAAATTCATTCCCTTGATTTTCATGTGCAATTGTATTGATGTATATGTGGATTTTTACGGCTGATATGTTTATGGTAATTTTGTTCCTATTATGTTGGTTATATGTATATTTTATGATAGCAGCTACATATGGCTCTCAGCATGTTTTTACTTGTAAATGAATGGATACTGTATCTATCGCGTAATAGATGATAATTCAAAAAATGACACGAGGGAACAATGGTTCATATTGATTCTCAGATAAGTATGAGATCCCTACACTTAATTGTGTCATTTACTGTTGTAGGTTACATGTTGATGATATGTTTGATGAAATTCCTGGCATGTCTAGCAGGGGTTTGGTTATGGAATTGTTAAACTTATTTCTTTTGCATTATTGTTTCCCTATATTTTTAATGATTTCACGTTATCCCTCCATTTTGGGCAGTGGCTTGGGCTCTATGCCTGAAAAAGTGGCTTAAATCTCGAGGTTGTTGGCACAAAACTAACAATTTTGGACCCTGGTCGCTGACAAGTAAGCCTGTGAGAGCGACTTTAGGTTGTTGATCTCTCCCTTTCCCATAGCATGAGAGTGATTATGGCCTAAGTGATCTTGAACAATAGTGGGACCCAAGGACAGGTTGTCTGAGTGGTTGAGTTGTCTCCTGAGGGTTCTGTTGATGATGTTGGATGATTGCGTGTGATGTTTCTGTCGATTCCACTTCCTTAAAGTCACATAGGAGGTCGAATCTGATCATAGTAGACTCTTGTCTCACATTTACCCAGTTGGCATGGTTACTTGGGTGGATGTGGAAGGAGGGTGTTACATCAATCTCTTGAAGAATCAATAATTCTTCTAGTGTGCATATCATTATCATCATTTAATGGTTTTATTAGTCAATTAACATAGGAAGCTAAGCTTACCTCTTAGATAGAAAGGAAGATAGATAGACTAACATGGAGATCAAATTATAAGAAATAGAGAAAGAGAGATTTTGTCGAATTTTTACATTTCTTGCATACAAGCATATTTTCTCAACTTGTATATGATAACTTGATCATTGAAGTAGGCTAAAAATTTTAAACCTTCTAAAACAGCTTGATCCACAAACAAAAGGCCCACTTTCAATGAAACCAGTGTTACTTATCCTTTTTATTTATGTTTTTATACTATATCTTTGAATTTTGCATCTAATTTTTTCCAAGGAAAAAAATCACAAGTTTATTAAACTTGAAACAACGAAAAAATTACATTTCGTATATGCTTAAAGAATTTGGTAAGATTAGCTTCTCTTTTTGGCCTTTCTTTTTCTGGACCTTTTGCCAACCCCTTGAATTGGGTTCAATTAGGACCATTTACAATTCATTTCTTGATGTATGTTGTGGGGTTTCTTTGTATGAGTCTAAGCTCTTGAAAACATGAGCTCTCTTTATACCCATTGTCTCATTTTTATTGCATGCCTCTTTTTTCTATTGTTTTTGTGCTTGGACCTCTTCTGATTTAGTGCCCTTTTGCAAATGGGTCGTGTTGCCTTTTTGATCCGTTTCACCCCCTTCTACTAGGTTTGTAGGGTTCTCCATGGTTTCTTCTTCTTCCTCTTATGAGAGTTTGGGATCTAAGGTTTTCCATCCTTTTGTTTTCCGGATCTTCCCCTTTTTCTTTTTTGGCATCTTTTTTGCCTGTGGGCATGTGTTTTACAGGTGTCCTATTTGGTAACATATATGACATCTGAATGCCATGGTTCCATAATATAGCAATTGGGTCGACTTAATGTTTTGTGTTTTTTATGAATATGATCTGGTATACATTTATTAAGCTTTATTTCAACACATATTCTAGCGAAGATGAATAGACCTTTCTTTATTATTTCGAGGTCCATGTTTTTGAATTTTCCTAGAGTGTTCCTAATTTTGTCTAGGGCCTTGTGGTGCTAGAAAGGAAGGGGGAAATTTGGTAGTCTCACCCATACTGGCATTTTTTAGAACACCATAGTTGTGGCATCGAAGTCTGGGAACCGGGGTGTGATGAAGAACCCAGGTTTTCCCCAAAACCATGGCCCCTCATTTAGTGCTTTATCCATGTCTACTTAGCCTCAAATTGCACAATAAATAAACCCTTGGAACATAATCACAATTTAGGGTCCAAGTTGAGAAGACCCATTAATTTAAAGCCTCATATTTAGGCCAGAAAACCATTGAACTTGCATATCACAACCCTAGATTGGAGAGCAAAAAAAAGGAGGGTTATCTCTGGTAGATTAACCTCCATTGCAACAATATGTTTCATTTGTTCTACAATGTAAGGTCATGGAATGATTTGAGGAATATCCACTAGTTTAGAGCCCTTCCTTTGCACCACAACCTTGTAGGAGATAGATCCACCCAAGTTTTTGGATCCTGAGGCACCTCAACATAGCCTCAAATTCAAGATTATGGTAGAATTTCTCGAGATGTCGTAATCCTTCATTTGGGAAAAATCCTGAAGCATTTTTCCTTCAAAAAGGAGGCATTATGTGTTTGCAAGAATGCCAAACTTGTTCTAAATGAATTATTTTAGATTTCCCACCAATTATGAGTCCTTGATCCAGAGAATGAAGGACCTCCCATTAATGCTTTTTATGAAGATCAAAAATTTTTCCTTTTCCGGCTCTACTGGTCTTTCATCCAAATCAAAGTTGGGAAAGTGAAGGGGGTTCCCATGAGAAAGTGAATATTGCATGTGCACAAGCACCTTCATTTTCGCGAACCACACAACAATTAGGGTAGGGCAAGCAAAAAAATTAGTAACAAAGAGACAATGGTAATTACGCGTCAACCCAATTGGCTTACCTTTCGCGAGCACCCCAAACTTACAGAGCCCCTGTCGATGCATCGATCTTTGGAACTCTTAGACATAATGTGTTCCATGGCTATCAATCCTACATGAGCCCAATCATAGGAAAACTCTGGGGGTCTGATTCATCGCGCATCCATGGAGACCTTTGACAGTCTATTGCATAAGCTCAATCATTCATCAAAAAAAAGAGTCTTGAGCCACCAATGTCCATCATGGTGGTGAAAATTTGGTTTATAAATTGTGTTTCTTGGCCTGCCTGCTTTGAATATAGTGATCTCATTACCTGCCATGGCACCATCCAAAACTATGTAGGGTAAACAAACCCTAGAGCACCGCTCGTACTCCATTTGTATCCTCTACAATTAAAAAATATTCAATTTGCATCTAATTGCTTAAATGATTGTAAAATTAAATTGCTTTCATGAATTTTTTTATAACTTGCAGAGTATATGTTTCAACCAACATAGATTTCATCATTTATCAGTTAGTTATTCATTGCTACAGGTCTCGTGCTAATCTATGAATATACATCATTAGTTGTTCTTTTATTGTTATAATTTCTTGCCTTTTAGCCAAATAGTTTTGGATTTCTAGATAGTCGCTAACAACATAGTTGAAATGTCGAACTAGCTCATTAATCCTCTAGCTTTGCATATAGTTTGCTTGACACTTCAAAAACTTTACAAGCCCTGGGTTGATAATTAAGTGCAACAGTAGACTAGATTCCCTGCTAAGAATTAACAAGGCATATAATAGATTTGTCAAGCTCCTATGCCATTGATACAATGTTCTCTTGAGTAAAAAAGCCAAAGTTGCTTAGATCCCAAACCTTGTCCTTTTCTACCATTGGCTTAGGCAATAATTACCTAACTTCTCCTAGATTTGATTCCTTCGCTAAAGACTCATTTTAAAATGAGGGACTACCACCAACTTTCCTATCAATTTTCCATTCCCCCTTTTTATGGAAAAATAGAGTACATTCCCTTTTTTGGAGAGGATACCCCACTATGTTTTTTGGCATAGTCCTTTGTCATAAGGTTATATGAGGATAAGGAGGAGAAGAAGCAGGAGAGAGAGAGAGAGCATAACACTACTACCACTATGGCGACGACTACTACTGCTGAACTATGGGAGATAGCAGGAGAGCAATGGTGAAGAGTGGAATCTGAAAGGAAGAACGCATACGAGAACGATATACTGTCAGTTAGCAAGAAATTAGAAGAAACCCTTCCAGACGGGGAAGAAATTGCCTCTCGAGTCCCCAGTAGCTAGAGGGTGGAGATGGTGATTCTTGGAAAATCGCAAAGGGTTGGGGTAGAGGAATTATTCCTAGGAAAATTTCAAGAAGGCTTTTGGATCACTTTCATTTTATTTATTTTATTTGTTGTGGTTCTGGAGTCCCCTAGCTGGGTATAACCACGATGTTCAGTTTTGTAGGGTGGAGACAGTGAGTCTCTCGATTCCCTCCACATTATGGTTTGTAACTCAAATGAAGGGTGGAGACAGTGAGTCTATGGATTACCTATGCATTGTTGTTTGCAACTCAGTTTAAGGGTTGAGATGGTGAGTCTCTCGATTCCTTGTGCATTGTTGTTTGCAACTCAGTTGAAGGGTGGAGACAGTGAGTCTCTCGATTCCTTATGCACTTGTTGTTTGCAACTCTATTGAAGGGTGTAGACGGTGAGTCTCTCGATTCCTTGTGCACTTATTATTTTCAACATAGTTGAAGGGTGGATACGGTGAGTCTCTTGATTCCCTATGCACTTGTTGTTTGAAACTCGGTTGGGGGTGGAGGTGGAGAGATCTATGGAGTCCATGGAGAAACTACATGTTGTAGTTATCACTTGAGCAAAGGAACCCTCAATATCTGGAATCTGTCTTGGGGGTGATAGCTACAAGTGAGACGTGGATGCAGGTATCTACGGTTGGGTGGAGAGTCATTGTCCCAAACTCAGTTGCCCAAAATATTTCAAAATAAGTATTCTGATGTATTTGCAATAATAGTGAATATACGTTTGCATTTATGGATTGAAATGGTGTATATAAATGTATTGAACATGGTTTATGTTCTTAATGTTACATGAATGACTAACATATTACTATGGTTGGCTCCAAGGAAAATTTCATGTATTGATGTCAGTCATGGACACAATAATCACAGATGTGGAAGTCCTTTTGTTTCAGGACTGAGATTATGATGACTTCAAGTCCTTATTGGTAGATACCCTGGTTTTGGGTTTGTCACTCTACATTATTATGAATGCGTCTAAATAAAATAATCATATGGTGAGTAAGGCATGGCCTCATGAGCTTGAATGACTTGATTTCATGCTTTGTTCCTTATGAAAAGTTATATCTCTATTGTGCATGCATTGATGTTGAATTGTTCCTGGCTAGGAGCCATATCCTGTATGTTGTCTCAGTACTAAGATGGCGTGGTAACTCCTTGCTTAGATGGATGGGTATAATTATGGTGTTCAGCTTGATTGGTACTCCATTAGTGGGAATTCGTATGCTGCCTACTTTTGTTAACAAGTTTCATAGAAACACTTCATAGGTTGTTTCTTCTCTATCTCTTAGGAAAGAGAATGGTTATATAGATATGTGTGTATATCTATCTCCACTTGTGTGGCTATAGTGCGCATTGGGTAGTGTTGTGGTGAGTAGTATGAGTATTGGAGGCTTTTCAAGGGTCACTAAGTCTGTAGAAAAGGATGTGTGTCAACCATCTGTGTGGCCCATGCCTTGAATTCTTGTCCATGGGAATGAAATGTTTGTGGGCTCTTAGTAGTATCACTCATGTATTTGTATTTGTGGTTTATGTATGTGATCAGCCCTAGAAGGAGGGATTCCTAATGATTTGGAGAGTGTTGATCTTTTTGAAACCTTTTTGGCAACGTATGTTGTCTATAGATTAGGAGGGGGTAACCCCGTTGTAAGCTCAGGAGGGATAGTACAGTGACATGGTCATAAAATCTTGGTAGCCATGACTAGACTCTGGCACAAGTCCACGTATTCATAGAACCACCACAACCAAACCATACTTGAGTTCTTTGGCAATGAGATCATAATGCAAAGTGGGAGAAATTATCCATGAGAACCACCAGATCCAAGAGGGAGTGTATCTCTCATAGCCAAAGTCCCAGGCAAAACTATCTCAGTCAAGATTTGGGTGAAGTTTTGTTGTGAATGGTCTCTTTGTAGACATATGCATGGGTATCAAGCCTTGTAATCTTACTCATAGACCTTATCTAGACGGATTGATAGAGCCTTTATACGGAAGAAACTAAGTGGATGATCCAATTATTCCTTATCCAATCTGCTTTGGCAAAATCCGGAATGTTCTGGAGGTTCGTGAAGGATCACGTAAGGAACATTCCTTGCATGAATGATGTTGTTTACTATCCCTTTTTCCTCCAGCCCCCATAACCAGATGCAATACCAAGTCTTCAAGTGTAAGGTCGGGGTTGGGGTTGAACCAATGACTCTGCTAAACAAGTTGAGGTTGGGATTGACCATCCCGACTTGATGGGTGAGTAGTAGTCAAGGTCGAGCCCAACATGGTGGAATAATGGTTGTGTTGGAGATAGAGCCGACCTCTGACTTGTCAACCATCCTGACTTTTCAAAGATCCTGACTTGATGGGTGAGTTGTAGTCGAGGTCGGGCTCAACATGGTGGTGACAATGGTTGTGTTGGAGATGGATTCGACTATGGATTTAGCCTAAAGTTTGAAGTTCGCCTTAACAAGGCTTCCGGCGGGACATGTGGAATATATATATATATATATAACACTGTAAATTAGTGCATAACGCGATATTATGGAACCCAAGTGGCATCAAAAGGCTAACTAGGATGGCACGTGGGCACCACATGGCAAGGCAATGATGTGGTGTCATCAGTTTTTCTAAAAATTCAAAGTGTCATAATTTTCAATCTAAAGGTCGTATCGGGGTAAACCTTTATATCAATGGAATCGTCTCGCCGAGATGGACACAATATTCATATTTTTTTTTATTGTTAAATATAAAAAAAAGGGAGAAAATAAATTTAATTATCCCATCTCTCTAGTTGTAGAAGGGAGATCGGATTAGCAAGTAAACACTTGTCATCAAGGTGAAGGTGGTGGGTGTTTACACTTTTCATTGGACCTAGTGTTGGATTATGAATACCAGTTGTAGTGTGATCCATAATGTTCACAAGCCCCATGAATTCGACAACATATACAACGGGAAACAAGAAATATATTAAATCGGCTTAGCAAAGGCAAAAGGACTGACTATCTCTACCACATTGGCAACACGTAAAAGGCGCCATGTGAAAGGGAAGAAGTTTCCTCATGAATGCCAATCAAGATTATTGCTTTACCCCAATTCTTGCCAGCATTGTCTTCCATATTACCAAATTTCCACTGAAAGAAAATGTGGTAATTTGTTTACAAATTTGACTTGTTATAAATCTATATGCCTTCTTTGTTTGCGCATCATCCTCAACAATTTGGGTCATAGAACAAAAAGTGAGAAAATTACTTGCTCCATCATTGGCATCAAGCATTCCATCTTTTTCCCTTTTGATTAATCTCATTAAAATTTTGGATGTTTTTTCAACTTCTTAACTTTTAGATGCTTGTGTGCATGGATCTTCTATTTTCTTCTTGTTCTTCAAGACAAGTCAAGAAGGACATATTAACTCATTGTCGTCTTGTATTACACAAATAGTTTTATTTCATATTTGAGACTTCAATTTGCATGGTAGCTTAAGGAATTTTATTAGGGTTTACTCCAACTCATATGCAAGTTTGGTCTCACCATACCCATTATCTTTTCTAGAACATTTTTGGGGTTGCTCTCCCCCTGAGATGGTGTTTCTCTAACATTGTCATTAATTAAATTCTTCTTTTCTTTCATGAGAAACTCCCCTTAAGGCCATGATGACTCAATTTGTCATTGAAGTCACAAACTTCTCCTTTTTCTTATTTTTCCATACTTTAGCAAACTGCCTTCTATTGTGTGCATTCCCTTCATTGTTTTGTTTGCTTTGATTGGCTTCCATCATCTGTCTAGAGTTCTTCAGGGTATTTGGCAGGTTGCAGTCTTTGTTTTGTGGCTAAGGTTATCACACACACAACATCTTATGTGACCCTAAATGGAGGAAATGATGTGTTTCTTCTTGAGCTCATACTCTTCTTTGGACAAATAACAATAACCATAGAAAGATTTTGCGTACTTGGTTATTGATGGTCTCCTTTGTTTGCTTGTTGGATAATACCTTCTTGTTTGTTGCATCTTTTGTTGAATATTCTTGATTTGGTTGTTCTTACATTTTGCTTCTACATATCCAGGTTCATGGCAAGAAAAACACTTGACATCTTTCCAGGGAGCAAAGAATCTCCTTTGAGTTTGTCCAAATTTAATCAACCCATTTCAGGTAGCGAATGGCTTTCTTGCAAAGAGAATTTATTCAACTCATTCTTTTCATTTTGGTTTTGCTACTTAGATTTGCTTATTTCCTTGTTAATCACATTGTTTGTCCCTTCTCCTACATATATTTTTAGGGTTGCTTCATTATCCTCTGTGTTTGTCTTTGATCTACTGCGCTTTTATTTTGAGTTCTTCATGGAGACAATCTCCTCTTATAACTTTTTAAATATTCTTCTCTTTTCATCTAATTCATTCCTTGCTAAAAAATAATCAGCTTATAATCTCTCATATTGTTCTTCTCTCTCCTTTAGCTAGGTGTTGATCACTTCTTCAACTTTCCTTGTCTCTTATAATTGTTTCCTCAGACTAATAATTTCTTCCTTGTACTCATGCTCTCTCTCATCACATATTTGCACCAGTTTCTTAGATCTTTGTGTTATGCGGAATCTACGACTGTAGACAAAAGTATCTTACCTAGGGTTGGTGGACTTACCTAGAACAATAGAAAGACAAAGGTACTAATCAATTTATTCAATAGATCAACATCATATTGAAATATATGAAACCATAACATCATATATAGGAAAACAAATAACTCTTTGCGTTTATAGAAATGGAGTGAGTTACAACCAAAAATAAGTGTTGATCCTGTAAAAGAGCTCTTCCAAGTTAACTTGTCCTTTCCTTGTCACAAATTGCACCTCTAATCACACTAATGCACAGAAATATATCTATCACATCAACAGCATAAGGGCATAATCACTCTCCAAAATCCCACCCCTTGCCTATGGATGGTAATACATATATAGATGAAGAAGGTAGTTCATGAATTCTTATCCTTTTACCAATTTGGGCTTGAGATCCACTCTTGATGGGAGGATGAGCTCAAGGGATAAGGGATGAAAACTCCAAGGTAAGATAGGATAGGATTCAAGACTTTTATCTAAGGTAAATGGTTACAACATATCCTGGAAGCTTCTGGAAGAAGAGGCTTCAGGATTCTCTCTCTTTTTCTCAAATTTCTAGAATCAACGCACCCCCAACACTGAGCAACCTGTTGGTGATCAGCGTAGGTGCAGAGTAGGGAAACTTGGTAGTCAACGTTGTCCAGTAAGAGGCCAGGGAGTGTTGGTCCTTAAAATGACTGAAACAAGGTGCTTTCAGGCAAAAACTCAAGGATTAGAATGAGTCATGCTTAGGGATTTGTGCAAGGATGATGAAAAGGAGGTCAAAGGATGTTGATTGATCCAGTTGAAGGCCTATTGACCAGATGTGACAAAATTTCCTATAATAGATTGCCCCCTAAAGCACAAAGTCATAAATGATAGTTGATGATTGAAGTGCTTTACCTTGTGACAAGTCGAGATCAAGAACAACCGACGAGATCATCATCTATTACAATACATTTACATCATGACATCTTTGTTGAGGGAGGCATACCCATACTCAACACATAAGCTAACATTACATGTGCAATGACCAAAAGACATGTCCACAGATGACTAATGGTGGACTCATGACTGGATGAATGCTTGTATGATCATAGCTATCATATTATGATCTTGTACTACTCCTGAAATCACAGCCCAGATGGATGAAACTAGATCTGGGGTCTTCCATCTCGTTCACACGACCAACCAATGTACGAATCTAACCATGTGAATCAATGAGCTTGAGTCGAAATTGGTACACACCATCTGATTATCGGCCAATGATGTAAGTCATTAGCAAACTCGAGAGAAACCACCGATGATGTTAATGGTTGTCAAGGTACTTCATTACAATTCGTATGGTGTGAATAAATGATTTGATGTTGAACACCACACAAAATCTTTTGGTCGAAGGCCAATGATGTAAACCTGTCATCGAGAGTGAGGAAAATTATATTGATGTATGTAAGCACCAAGGTACCAAAGATTGTTTCTAATTCAACTTCCTGGATAATTAGCTAATGTCGACAGGAAGCGACCCATCGCAAGAGGGCCTTAATGTATCCCCCATTAACGACACGAAATGGGTACGATGATTTGAGACAAAACGATGTTGATACAAAACTGGATCGAGAAAGGCAAACATGGAATGAAGGCTTAAGAATATTGTAGCATATTTTAACAGAATGACTTCTCTTGAACATAGCGGCGACACTAAAATGGAATTGGTAACATTGACCCAAAACCAAAAGCGAAGGCTTTGAACCGGTATGATAAACCAAAGAACAACAAATTTCCCAACCCAACAACCATGGAGACGAAGTGGAAGAGTGTCATGTTCAAGAGTGACTCATTTCTATTAACAAATGGAGTACCCTATTTTCCCATTTTCCCCAACCATACTGGTTGGTACCTCTTTATTTTTTTAACAAGCTTAAGGAGGACAACATATTCTTTATCTATAAGTTCATCCTTCAGATGAATCCCTATCAAAATATTCAACGAACCCATAGAAGGAGTCGTTTGGTCTCATCATGAATGATGATTCCATCGCTACTTGATGTTTTAACGAGTCCAACGAAGGTATAACTCGACATCTTTTTCATATTTAGAGAGTTTGAAAAAGAGGCGGAAAAGAAAACTCCATATGTTCCTTTTCATAGATAGTCCCTTGGGTCCGAAAAGGTAGAAAATAATATCCAAGAGAACCTCTTAGCCATGTTTGACTAAGGTATTCCTTTTTTCGTAGTTAGTCTATCTCCGTTCAGAAAAGGGTTAAACTTATATTAAGTAGATGTCTTTTCATTTACTTTAACGAGTTCGAAACAACAAGTGCTCGATAATCTTTTCATATTTTTGGAGTTTGAAAAGATCTGAAAGAGAACTCCTCCTAGAGGAACGAGTGGTATAAAGGGTAGCAACTATTTTGGTCATAATGGAATTTCTCAAAACATGTAGAGGTGAATAGGTTGGCTAATAAGACCACTCATCGCAGTGGTTCCTCAGGAAAGGGTAAAACAACCAAGTGAAAGTGTATGATTGGCCCAAACAGATGGTGATAATGGAATGAGAAAACCAAGGCTCATCTAGCAGAAATAGGTTGATAAAAATGATAGTCACGAGGGATAGGATGAGAATGGTTTCATTTTTGTACAAGATTGAAACATGGGAAACTATGCTTGAAATTCCTTTCATTTTTACACAAGCTTGAAACAGAGGAAAAACTATGCTTGAAATAAGTTTGCATTCCACTGACATAATGACTCAATTTGAGGTACATGCCCCCCAAGCTTCATTTCATTCACCCAAGTATACTACTGGTTACTAACAGGTTGATGGAATGAAGGTTTATTTTCGAGTTCAACTAAAAGACTCGACTGGGAATTTATGAGATCTAATCAGAGACTCAAATTGCAAGGGGATATGTTTCAATTTTTAACTAGCTTGACACGGAAAAATAAGTATGCTCATGGCACCTGGTTTCATTTTTTAACAAGCTTGACACAAGAAAAGGAACTCTACTCTCACACCTTGTTTCATTTTTTAAGGAGCTTGGCATAAGAAAAGGAACTGTGCTATGACCCCTTGTTTCATTTTTAACGAGCTTGACACAAGAGAAGAACTATGCTTAGGACCTTGTTTCATTTTTTAACAAGCTTGACACAAGAAAGGGAACTATGCTCTCAAACCTTGATCATGACCTGCAAAAGGTCATGGCTTCCAAGATGTTCTCATCATATGGGAGAACAACTGTGTAGAAGTGATATATATCAAGGGATCCAATGGAAACATCAGGCTCTAATGCCTCTAGTAAATGATTCACCATACCACATATTGGATCTAGATGAAAGAAGTTGAGCAGACAATAAGAGGCTCATCTTCATCAGTAGGTACATGAATGGGATAGGTTACCACATAATTAATTTGTGGTAGGGAAAATACCACTTGCATATAAGGACCCTTTAGGGAATCTTGTAGAATGGGAGTCAAATTAGGACCAATGAATGAAATTTGGTCAATAGTCACGATTCTTACTTCATGCGTGAAACACACCACATGAAAGAGTGAAGAGACAACAACTCCCATGACATAAACATAGTCATGCCCAAGGATTAAATTAAAATCCAAAGGGCCTTGGACTACCATCAAATTGATATATACAGTCTTTCCTCCCAAAGTAATAGGCAACTTAGGAAGGATCCCTAACGGTTGACTGGTTCCTCTGTTAAAAGCCAATGGATTCTAAGTAACGGGCACAAGCTGCAGAGAACCTAAAGCTTTCCAAGCAGTTGAGGACATAATACTAACATATGCACCTTTATCTATGATTGTGCTAGGTACAAAAATATTATAAGCCTGTTCTATAATTTGGAAGGGAACGTAAGGAGGAAGACGATATCCTACTAGTCGATTCCAATCAAAGGAAATGACCATGCTACTTAGAGGGGGTGCAGTGGGAATGGGATAACTGCCCCCTTGTGATATGGGAGTAGGAGGATTGTCCCCATGTACCATGGGAATGACAGGATTCCCCCCCATGTCATTTGAATCTGAAGAAACAAGAAGAACCTGAGTGGTATGAGACTCACTCTCTACGGGAAAGGTACGATCAAGAGAATGTGGAATTGAGTCAACTATTTTCTCAACCAATGTTTGGTCAGGGAGAGACTCATGGGATTCACATTTACAAAGAGTGAGATTGATTGGATAAAGACTTAAATCAATCACTTCATAGAGATTATGATCAATCATTTCATCAACTAGTGGAGGATTGGGAGAAAGCTTTCGGTGACTAGCCTAAAGACGAGGTTGAGAAGTTGTAAGGTTTTCCAACACTTTTGTGGCTTCATCCATATAAGGACAAAGGTGAATAGGATGGTCCCCTTCACATAACATACATGGAAATTTGAATTTACCCTTTTCCCCATGGACCTTACTATCACTAGGTGATGTTGTATCACCAACATGATCTCCAAAGGCTGATGACAAACGTTGATGTGAGCCTATGGACCACACTTCTAATACCTTGGGAATACCAGGACAATATCTAAGAAGGTGATCACCCTTACAAATCATGCAAGGGAATTTAACTTTGCGGGGATGATTGGAAGGTTCCTCCATACTAGTTGCATTCATAGCAATGGTTGCTTAGTTGTCCCCCTGCTTATTTTTCTTCTTAATCTTCCTTTTCTTCTTCTTCTTATCCACCTGGTTACTAACATTAAGGCTTTCACCAGACGAAGAGGAAGAAGATTGAACATGGGAAGAAGGCAAAGTGTCAATTTTAGAATCAACTTGAGGTTGATATTGTTCAGGTGAAGGAGAACCTGGTTGAGAAGTAATTTGGACATTTAGAACCATAGGGTTTGAAAACAACCAAATTGGCAAACCAATGGTAAATTCGGGAAGGGACAACGTTGCCATATAAGGAGCACCAATATTTCCAAAAGAAGGAAAATGAATAGCATTCCCATTAGAGGGGTTTCCTTGATTGGTGGACTCGAGAACTGTTGCCATTAGTGTGAACCTAAGATCTACTAAGGATTTTTTACAAGAAGAGGATGTTTTTCTGCGGTCAATTAATTGATTTTAGAAATTAAAGACACAAAAATAAAACAAAGGGGTAAGCAACCGTGAACTGCAATATACACCTTGGTGAACCAAGGACTTAATGTACGTGCAGGAAATTTCCCCGAATGTTGTCTTTGTTGTATCGCAGTGTACAAGGCAACCGATTTAGTTACCTATGGATGGATAGAAACCTATAGGGGACTTCCAAAATATACTCGACGATACGAGGAAGTGTAGTCTATAGTAGTGTTGTCTAATGTGTAATCGTTCGATGAGAGCGTTCCCATATGCTTTACGTGCATGGAGCGTCTCTTCCAATATACCCAAAGGTACATGGAGAACAATCCTATACACTCACGTACGTGGAACGAGATTTCACCCCCAGGATACAATGTTGGCAAACAACGACAACTCCTACGTCTGATGACGTTGAAACACGTCTTTAGCATAAACCTCTAAATGTTTGCATTAATGTTACAAATGTTGCTTATGTTGATTTAATAAATTTTACTATTTATCTTCAATTAAGTTTCAGTTTTGGGGTTCACCGCAAATGTCACCTGAATATCCTAAAATGCAAACTAGCATGAGGAAATGGAATCTCTCTCATTCATTGAAAATCTATCTAAGGAAGGGAAGAGACAAAGAGTATGTAACAAACAATATGGAAAATGCAATTGTTCCAATTTCAATGCACACACAAAACCCTAAATGGCAATGCAAAGATTTATCTTTTCAAGTCACTTATTTTTTGAAAATGAAGAAGGTTAAGATACAAAGTCTAATCATTGATTCAAATAAGCTTCCCAGAATGATGACTAGAACACCAATTCATCTAAGCACTCAATGATCAAACAAAATCAGTTTGCAAACAACCTAATGATAAGAACAAAGGAAAATCTTCAAAAAAATCCTTACCAAAGGTATTAAAACAAAAGCAAACCAAATGGAGGCTTTAGAGGGACCACAAGACACTCAAAAACTCAAGGAAGAGCAGTTGGAATCAAGGCTGGATAAGAGAGAAAATCAATGCAAATACAAACTTGTGCATAAAAAGGGGCCAACGTAGGTGAAAAGAAGGCACTAGTGGTATGCAACACAGGCATAGAGAAGGCTCAACTGAGGTGAAATGCTTTTCCAGAGGACTAACAGATGTTTTGGTCTAAGGATGCAGAGTTTCGACACAAGGATTGCAATTGAGACTCAATGAAAGGTCATCCTAGGTATGTTCTTGACTGAATAAGACAACAAAGATCCGGAAAAGAGGTAATACAAGCACAATGGACAAAGAAAACACCAAGGGAATACATTATTCCCCAGTATGGTCACGAATTTGTTATGCAAAATCTACGATTGCGAACAAAAGTATCTTCCCTAGGGCTGGTGGGCTAACCTAAAACAACAAAAAAACAAAGGTACTAATGTTTTCCTTACAGTAAATAGATAACATGATTAAGTCTACCTAGAATCTATCATATGATTCACTCCTTCCTTGGCTTGAATTCTCCAATCCTAGCTTTGATTGCTATTATTAGAACCTGCACAGTCAGATAACACAAGCCAACAATCCACAAAATCTATGTAGCATCATATAATCACTTTATTCAATAGATAAACATGGTATTGAAATATATGAAACCATAACATCATATATAGGAAAACAAAGAACTCTTTGCATTAATAGAAATGGAGTGAGTTATAACCAAAAATAGGTGTTGATCCTGTAAAAGAGCTCCTCCAAGTTGACTTTTCCTTTCCTTGTCACAAAGTGCACCTCTAATCACCCTAACACATGGAAAGATATATCGTACATCAGCAACATGAGGATATAATCACTCTCCAAAAGCCCACCTCTTGCCTATGGATGGAAATAAATATATAGGCGAAGGAGGTGGTTCATGAATTCTTACCCTTTTACCAAACTGAGGTTGAGATCCACTCTTAATTGGAGGATGAGCTCAAGGGATAAGGGATGAAAACTCCAAGGTAGGATATGATGGGATTCGAGACTTTTATTTGAGGTAAATGGTTACAACAAATCCTGGAAGCCTCTGGAAGAAGAGGCTTCAGGATTCTCTCCCTTTTTCTAGAATTTCTAGAATCAATGCACTCGCAACACTGAGCAACCTACTGGTGATAAGCTTAAGTGCAAAGTAGGGAAACATGGTAGTCAAAGGATGTTGATTGATCCAGTTGAAGGCCTATTGACCAGATGTGACAAAATGGCCTATAACACTTTGCTCTCATTCCTCAGTCTTTCTATTTTATCCAAGGCTAAATCAAGTTTGGTTTGTTCTTAAACTAACTTTTCTTCATGAGAATTAGGTGTATTTACATTAGCATAACATGTCTCATTTGACTGGACACTTTATTTTTGACAATAATTTCTTCCTTCTCTTTTTCTTCTCCTTTTCAACAGTGTTGCTACTAGTGTCTCCTTCATGCATGAGTTGTAACCTTTCCCAAATTTCTTTTTCAAAATTTAAATCTATCATTGTCTCAAGATCCTTATTGTGAAGGTTATTATACATTACACATTTTTCCTAAGCATTCCACTGTTGTTCTTGCTTAGAGGGGGAGTATTTACAATATCCTTCACATATTTGCTTCCATACACCAGGTCCATAAGCTATCAGTTTTGCGTTTACCTTCTCTTTCCATTCTTGAAACTTTGTTGCACATAACACAAGTACACTTTGATATTCCATGATTCAACCAGGTATACCTTCTAGCTGTTAGGCTACTACTAAAGGAACTTGGCTCCTATACCAATTGATGGAAACTTTACTAAACTGAGCCGGGGGGGGAGGGTGAATCTCTTTAGTACATTCATGGAAATAAATTTATTTTATTTTAAGTGATTAACTGGACTTTTAAATGAGTAGCTTAACACATTATGAACAACAAATTTAATATGTGAACAACAAGTAATATGCAAACCAAAAAATCACATCAACACATATCAACAATACAATTGTACACAATATATAAGTTGAAACCCATAAAGGGAGAAAACCATGATTTTTTTATTGTTGTGATGTAAAGGCAAGCTCCTACTCCCTTATTACGTGTGATTTTTTGTAGGCTCCAACCTAAAGTAGGTTGCTACATTGATTCTTTGCAAGCTTTAACTTGCAAGGAAGCTCCAATTCCCATAACTTTTCTGCAAGCTACAACCCATAGGAGGTTCCTACCTAAACAAGCTCCAACCTATTCTTTATCAATCTACAACTTGAAAGGAGAATACAATCTCGTGAAACAATGTGTTGACCTACGTGGTCTACGACTCTACATGCCTCCATCTCTATCTCTGCCTCTTCTTATCCTCAAATCTGCTTAGCATATGTTCTATAAGTGCCAAGTAACTAATGGATAATAATTCAAGCAACTCACACACAATCTCTAACTTTCTAACCATTATATATATATAGTTTGTTGGTTGTTAATATTCCACAGAATAATATGAAGTGAATAGTCTTGCCTCTTTACATTCCACCAATTTGTTTCACACCTTTTCAGATTTTGAATATTAAAAACAAAAATAAATGTTTCACCCAATATTATTTTTGGATACCTGTGGTGATTAAATACACCAACATAATGCATAGATCATGTAACATTGTAGGAATAACATAAGACCATATAACTGAGCATTCATTCCTCATGATCAACAACAACATTTTCCATCAATGCATCGCAACTTCTTCATGCCACTTCTTCAAGTAAATAAACTCAACCATCATATACACACAATATATTTCCGCACCATAACCAACTCAATACCATAGTAATATATGTAAGCACATACCTTTGACCCAAGCCACATATTCAACAACCCATTGGCAGTAGCATAGTCTTGTCACTTGAAGCAACATATATTCACCAATCAACAATATAAACTTAGCATCACAATACCTCTATCAAATAAGCATATTACTATCACTAACATCTTGCCATTGTCTTGACATCGTGTCTTTGCCTTTGCATCTTTTCCTTGCATCCAACACTATCCGCAACATTCTGTCATCAACAAAAAACAAGCATATGTAACCAACAAGGATGTGTAACAAACTCCAAAGCAACTATGCCATCAATGACACCCTTTACCGTCCTACTTTGTTGCTCCTTTTCCTTAACAATATATGCAACATAATCAACATGCATTTAGCTCAACCATGCAATAATAACATACGAAATCCCACAAAATAACACAAGCATGCCATCAACAATACATGCTCAATTATGCATGCATTAACTTTGCATTAATTTATTTTTATGATAACACTATCTAGTCACCAAATTGATGTATGAGACCTCCTTATTTTTGGGACAAAGTACCCTCTTGATATAATGATTTAGTTACTTTGTATATGAAGATGCACATATCCTATCGCATTTAGGTTAACACATATTATTAACCAGATCTTATTTTCCTTTCAATAATAATTTATTTTTATGATAACACTATCTAGTCATCAAATTGATGTATGAGACTTCCTTATTTTTGGGACAAAGTACCCTCTCGATATAATGATTTAGTTACTTTGTATATGAAGATGCACATATCCTATCCCATTCAGGTTAACACATATTATTAACCATTATACTCATCAAATTCTCAGATAACACTATCATGTCCACATAAAGATTTACTTTATTCAAATCCACTTGAACAACAACTCCTCAATAACTAAATATGCATAGGCTAAAAACAATTGTCAACACAGATTAAAAAAAAATCCCATCATATCAACCTAGAGATTTACTCTATGAAAATCCACTTTTTAAGAGCAGCTTAGCAAATGCAAATTATCAAAAAACTCAAAGCATTTATTAGCAAATATTGGGAAAAAAATAAAAAAATAAAACCCCATAGTTCCACCCTTATTTTCTTTCTTATAACACTAGTATGATATGACCACAACCTTACACATTAGAATGGTCGTGATCCAGATTGTATTCTTATATTATTTTTCATCCATCTCAATGCGTTTAGAGTGGAAAAATTGGAGAAATCAACTTGCAGGGTTATTTTAATCGGGGGAGGGGCACAATCTGGAGAATTGTGGTCTGAAACCTTCCAAGGCCATTTTGAGGCATTATAGGATGTTTTTTTATGGTCAAAACTCTCTTGTCTAAATATAAGACTTTGCATTGTTTTTCTACGCCAATAGAACTTTCTAATAATGCAATAATCATGTCAATCAGAGTTTGTATGCAAAAATTATGCCTCCTTAAAGTTGACCTTCTAGTTTCACTCTCTTGTTTAAATACATGACTTTCCAATGCTATTATACACTAATATAACTTTCTAATAATGCAAGAATCATGTTAGTCGGAGTTTGTATGCAAAAATCATGCCTCTTGAAAGTTGACCTTCTAGTTTGACCACCACAGTTCAAGAGGATGCCACAGCATCATTCATTGCTTATGCAAAAGGGTCTAGCCACATATGGACTGTGAAGATAACTCTAGAAGGGTCAAATTTATAACTCTAGTTGAGAGTTAAAGGAATCAAACATGACTCCTAGTTGGCTATTAGGTTGTGTTAACACTTGGCCATTAGGGGGAGAAGGGGTTCCATTTTGTTTGATTGTATCTTGTTCCATAGTAGAGCAAAGAAACTAGGAGTCAGATCGAGAGAGCATAACAAAGGGAGTTAGTGATTTGTAGTACTCTAGCATGCCACTAGTCTCAGGTAACTCCATAGAGTGTCTTCTTTTTGTACTTGCATTTTTTCGTTCCAAAGAGAAAAGAGAGTAGAGTAGCCTCACATTTTAGTTGTGTTTTCTCCCATAAGGGTTTCCTAGAGAAAATATTGTGTTCATTGTGGATGGTGTGCGATTGTATTTATTGTTCTCTTTTTGTTGCATTTTATAAATTTCATGCATAAGAAGAAACTCACTAATTAACAAATATGGAATATAAAGTAATTTAACCTTTGTAGTATAGATTTTAGTTTATTTTATTAGATCCATTGTGATAATTATCGAGTGAAGTATCCACGATAGTTTACAAATGGGGTTAACTGAAAGTTCAAGGGAATAATAAAATGGAAAGAGTTCTCATAATAAAAAGGTTTGTAACATCACATAGAAAATAGTACAAGCCAAAGGCACTTTACAAGATGTGACATCAAAATCGCTAATGATGTTATGTGTGGAACATGAATAAAATTAGGTGCATTATATGATCTATTATGGATGAGATGTGTGGCCATATGAAAATAAGAAAGAACAATCTTAATAATAAATAAATCATCAGTATCTTCTTCTGAGGGGATGAGATTTGTGCGACTAAGGATTTATAAGGTTTACAAACTTTTCAGAATGGCAGAAAGAGGGAGTGGATTTGGATGGAGAGCAGATAAGGGAGGTGGATTTGGCGGAGGCCAATGCAACTGAAGACCTGGGGAATGTCGTTGTGGCCAATCAAGGAAGTTATGAAGTTATGGCCTATGTAACTACAATCGAGAGATGGGAAAATGACTCAATTGAAATCATCCATTGTTGAGGGAGATGACAATGGCCACAAAGGGTTTGGGGTCAACTGCAACAAGGAGGTGGCCACGACCATCCTAGCCCACTATGGAAACATCAAAAGTGTATTTCACGTAAATGGAAAGGATTTATCCCTCAAGATATCCCAATATGAAATTGTGGCTTTAGATCCCTTGCAATCTCTGGTCTTTGTCAAATCAATCTTTGGTTGGACTCTTTGCATTAAGGTGAGAGTAGAAAAGTTGGTACCTACACTCATTGTCAGAATCCAAGAATGCAAAGGAATCCTTGTCATCTTTATGCAACTCCTTCACGATGGAAGGAAACTTTAGGAGGGTCATTTACTCAGTGATTATGGCATTATTGAGGATGCTTCAATCTCTCTAGTTGTAAGCTTAAATGATGGTGCCATATGGGAGGGTGAACCTTCTACTTGTAAGTCCAAGTCCTTCAAGGATGCCCTCGAGCCAAGATCTAATGCTCCAACCCATAAAAAAATCTCAGGATCCGCATTCATTATGGATCAGGGAGATGATATCCTAGCTATTAAAGTAGATCAACCTACCTCGTATGAATCCAACAAGGACTTTGGGTTGCATGTTGTTATTTGTCGATTCAACAACTTTTGGCCATCAACATTTGTGCTTCTAAATTGGGTACATTAGACCTAGACACCGAATGTAGATCTGTTCTTTTGTTCAAAAGGTTTCTTTGTGGTGAAATTTAAGAATTTGCAACGTCGTGATATGGCTTTTCGTGAAGGAACCTAGTTTTGGGGTCAAATCGCGCTTTGCATGAAGCCATATTTTAATTGTTTTAACCCTCTTTCCATTCCATATCTACCCACGTTCATTTGGGTTAGGCTCCGAAATATGCCCCTTCATCTGCTTCATCAAGATATTTTAGCTAATGTGGGTAGCTTAATCGGTCAATTCATTAAGGCAAACATAAACAGGTCGGAGAATGGTATTGTTACGTTCAATTGCAAATGTGTTGGAGTAAATATCACTAATGTGTTGCCAGATAAAAAAATTCTTCATTGGAAAGGCCTAACTTTCATGAAACCATTGGATTATGAGAATATGGCTTTTCGTTGTAGACTTTGTCAACAACCAAGTCATCTGCAAAATGTATGCCCTTTTTCTCAAGAGCTCTCCCCTCCTTCGGCTCCCATGAATAAACCCCGAGGACAGAATGACCCAAAGTTTCAAATGATTCTAAGAAATCTACAATGAACCAACCAGATAACTCTCTGCACCAAAAAACCTCTTCAAGTAAATTGAGTCTTTCAACTTCAGTTTAGCCACATGCAGTGCCATCACATCCTTCAAATGTTGGGGTCCACCCCTCGAATGAAGTTGGAGGAGACACAACTATGGTTTTAGCTTCGTTAACAAGCAAACATAAATGCTTCCACTAATTAAATCACTTAGATGGTGACAAAGAAGCAACTACAAATAAATACTGCCCATAATTGGATTTGACTCAAGAAAACACAATTATTGTACCATCTTCATCGGTTCTTGACAACTCCTAAGGGTGGATAAATGTCCACAAGAGGAAAGGAAAAAAGGATCCTTGGAGGGCTCCATGATCATTCTTGGATTCATCACCGAGGATAGAAGGAATGTATGGGTTAGGTATTAAGTACAGGGAAGTAATGAATGTATTGTTATGTAATGTACTTATCAGTGTTAGAAAGATTGATGTAATTGATATTTTAAGATAATATAAATTATCTTACAAAAAAGTCATTAATATATCCATTTTAATTGTGAATCTTTTAATTACCTCAAAGCTTGCACCTCAATTTATATTATATCTTTCTATGTGTCGAATGGATCTTTCATTAAAATGGATATAAGATGGTAGAAATATGTCATTATAGTTGTGTGTGCATGGTGCCATATACAATTTATTGTATGTATAAACATAACATTAAAATAAAAAAGACATTATAAAAGAAAAGTTGAAATTCATAATAAAAAGTGAAAAAATCTAACCATAGTAAAGTAAACCACTATAATAACAATAAAATAGAACATTAATGGTGAACACAGAGGATGGTAGGGTTTTCTCTGGTTATATTCTAGTAATTGTCTTTGAACCACAATTTGTAGTTGTTTCCCCTTATAGGAGCTAAGTCCTAGGGAAGGTGTGCACACGAGGACGGGGCGAATCGACGAGGCTTTTTCTCTGTGCAGAGTCAAGCAAATCATCGACAAACACACTTTTAATCTTGGCACTGGAGGGGAACCAAAGCTAGTGGTCGTTGTGGACTTTTTAACCCAAGGTGATGTATACGACTGACTTTGGAACATGCATATGGAGAAAAGACAACCTATTTGTCGCTATGCAGATCCAGATCTGCTTATCCACGTCAAATATGCTTAGTGTCCATATTTGCTTATCCATGTCAAATATTTTCAATGCCAATTAGGGGAGATCTAAGCAGCAAGATTGTTTTCGCCCTCCCCAAATCTATAGTATTACTTCAATGTTCGGATGGTGGAGGCTTGAGCGACTACAAGGGGGTTGCTTGAATGTTTAGTTTTCGTTCTAAAGTTTTTTCCCTCAGCTACTCTCATATCGGAGACGATCAAAATGACATCAACTCTTTTCTCCCTCTATTGGGGGTGATGGGATGGTTCAGATAACCTAGCCACTCTCAACATGTCTTCGGGGGTAGTTTTGGGTCTACATACCAAGATCCAAATGTCTTCTTATTCTCGAGACCCCAGACCAGTGCAGGCCTGATTGAAGAATAGAACAGAATGAGGTTTTGTGCACAAAAGAAAATAGGTCTTGCTGAATATCTATAAAAATCCTTAATGGCATATCCTTATTGATCTAGGTCAATGACAAAGACACAATGGAGAGCATCAAAATCAATATACAACAATGAGGGGGGATCCCAATAATAGAGCAAAGTATTATCTCAAAAGAAAAACTCCTACAAGATAAGGGGACCCTTAAAGAATACAATATAAGTAGAGGTTCCTCTTTTTCCCTGGTGTCGAGATTATGTGAAGGAATAGGACTCGACCCATCACATGAAGGATCAGGACTAGGCCCTTCAATCTCTTTCAAAGAAGTGGTCAACAGAACATGTTAAGGCCACATCTCCTATTAGGACTTTGTCCAGGCCTCACATAGTGGAAAATATGGAGAAATACACAAATATTGAGATCCAAAACTCAGGCAAATAACATGTTCTCATATTTTCACAACGGGGCAGTTATTTGTTAGTTTAACGGTTTTTGGCCCAAATATGAGGACCTAGATCAATGGATATACACAAACTGACTTGCAGAATGCGACATCTACTTATGCTCGAATGGTTTCTTCATCGTACACCCTTCCTCAAAATAAGATTACTAGGAAAATTTGGAGGAAGGACCATGGTTACGAGGTAGAGCCGGTTTAGTCACCACTCCCTGGTTCCTAGAATTTCACTCATCAACTATGAAAGTAACTAAAATGTTCGTCTAGGTCCAGATGCCTGATCTCCACTCCCCTTCTAGCACCATCAAGTTCTTGAATACATTGGAAACGCACTCAAAGTTTTCATCAAAACAGATAATGAGAGAATAACATAGGGGCTTCTCACATATGCCCACATTTGTATGGAGGTCAACCTTAACAAGGGTTTTCCAAATCACATACAAATGATTAATGGACACTTACAATGGTCACAAAGTTTAAATTATGAAAACACAACCTTTATATGCCATGTATGCAACCAAACCGAAAATATTATAGATGGTTGTCCTCTAGCCAAAAAACCAACAAATAAGATGAGCGAGAAGTGGTGCAAAACAAAAAATGGAAAATCCATAAGCCCCCTCCTTCAGATGATGAAGAAGAGGTGGACAAAAGGGACCCCCCAAGCAAAGAAAATGAGGTTATGAATGAAACAACAACACCCCTCCACAATCATTAGATCTTAACCAGAACTCAAAGATGGCAATTACACCAACTCCTGTAGAACATGAAACAACAACAACAAAGAATGAGGCGATGTCAGGAACCAAAATATATCATGTATCTGAGAGCTATGAATCAGAAAATGAGCTCACCCCTACAGCAAATCTAGAGGATTCAACTTTAGCTATCATCCAACCTGCCATATGGGTCTGGAAGGAAGTAACAAAAAGGGGGAAGAAAGGAAAAGTGGATGATTCCTACCAATATTCTAGCCACTAGGCAATCTTTGTTTGTGTTTTTCACTTTTTTTATTAGTTGTGAGGGAATTAAGCCACCATTGTGCGAGATCTTAGTGATATGTTATCTCTGAATACATGTTAGACATGTATGTACAAAATGTAATTTTATATCGAATGACAATTAAATTACATTTTTTTAGGAAAATAATTAAATAAATAAAATATAACATTAAAGTAAAATTGTTCAAATACCCCAAAAAGGATTTATTTTTCATTTGTTTAAGTACTTACCCTCTTATTGGGCCTTAGGAGAGAAAACAATGGTTTAAAGAAATGATGTGACAATGGAAAGGATGAGAAGGAGCAACAAGACTACATTTTGCATTCCAAATGCAAAATGTGAAAATGTTAAAATGCAAATAATAGAAGAACAACTTAAAAACTTGGTTCCACACTCCACACTAAATGTGGCAATATGGGATGTGAGAACTCTACCATGGGAAGAAAGAGTAACAAGGTTATATGCATCACAAAATGTGGTAATGTAGAAAATAAGAAAAACAAACTTTGTTATCTTTTTATTGTATATCCAAATAGCATGGGCTAGATAGATACAATTATATTATGATCAAATTTGTTAATATCAAAGATCAACATAAGCAAAATATTTACATGTTTGTTAAATAACCCAACAAGAATATACTTTTTTTATATTGATCAATATGTGAGTAGCTAGATTACCAAAAAAAAACTTAATAAAAGTAAGGTAAAATACATCTAAACTAATGATAAAAATTACAACCACATTCTATAAACTCATATAAAAACCACTAACCATGTTAGTATTTAAGTGAAGCGATTCAATTATGTTAGACCAAAGACTTTCCTAAATTGGCATTCATATTGGTATTAGTTTCAATGGGTATGGTTTGTTAAGGGTCCTTACCAACCCTGTGGTGAGACCCCAAGTCATTGTTGCTTCCTTGGTGATGGGACAACATCATGTACATCAAAACCTTGGCCTTTTAATCATAAGGTTATATTCCCCTCAGGTATAGTGGCATGGAGATTGAGGTTGAATGGAAAATCAAGTCTAAAAAGTAGAAGGCGGTGTCTTGTTTTGCTAATCTAGACGAGAAAATTAGGGATGTTAACCCCATAACATGGGCAAAGTCCTATAAGGACATGATGGTTTAGTATGAATGTTGCACTCTATGGTTGGATGGATTTGAGATGGACAACTAGTACAATGGTTTGGGACTCCATCTTTATTTGGAATAAAATCTCATTCTTGTCATGGAATGTTTGTGGTATGATGATTCTTCACAAAAAGTAGATTTCTCGTGGTGTTTGGTGTGCTTATGTATGGATGTGGTCCTCTTGCAAAATGTCAAGTTGGCTAATTTTAACTTTGAAATTGGTTGAATTATTGTTGGGATTTTCCTCTTGGGGCTTTAGATCATTGTTAATGGTGTTGGGGGATGGTTATTTCCCTTTCATCTTAATTGCTAAGCTTTGTGGTAGACCATAGTTCCATTCCCAAGGACCTGTGTATTTGGGTTACCCTATTGGTGCATGATCATTTAGTGGGGATTCTTGTTTGTCTATGATCCTAACCTCATTTTGGAGCATAGTATACTCTTAGATTAAATGGGTTCTTCTCATTCAATTGCAAAATGGATTGTTGGAGGTAATTTCAATATGGTGGATGGTGAGATGATCATTGTGGTATTGAAGATTTAGTGTTCAACAATTTAAAGAAGCAAGATCAAGGCAATGGTAAGGGTTTTGTTTATATTTTCTGCCTTATTGGAAATAAAAGAGGCTTGATTATGGTGGTTGGCTATGTGGACTAGTTAGAAACAAGGTTTTGACAGGCTTTGGGCATGACTTTATTGTATTTATGGTTACGAGGAGGAAATACCATTTTAAGGCAAGCTTCACCCCATGGAAGGCTAGTGGAAGTGATGTGTTCAAATAACCCTGCTATTTAGACATCCACCATAATTGGTCATTCAGATGAATTCCGCCCTTAACTTTGTTCAAGTTTAATGTTTGACATTTGAAGTCCAAATTTTTATGCCTTCATTCAAGGGGTCTGTAATTTTTTTCTTAGACTTGTGGGTGCTCATGGTTGGAACCTTTGGTGGGAAGTTGCAATGTGTTGCACTATTGATATTATGAGAGGGTGAGGGTGGATTATGACTTGTGAGTAGAATAAATAGTTGTGGGAGGCAAGATTTAGACTTGAGGAGATTGACATCTTTCTTGAAGAGGATGTGCATAATCTGATTCTTTAAGAAAAAATATGAAAATGGAGATGATGGCTTGCAGAGGTGAGAGTACATTTGACTATCATTTTCAGGATATTTTTTCACTATGTGTTCTTGCGAATCTAGTGGTGGCTGCAAGAAATACTTGTTGTTGAGTTGTTCAGTGCAAGGTTTCTAGTGGTGATTGGGACAAGATGAACAAAGACTTCTTAAAAGAGGATTTTTTTGGCACCCTAACTTTGTTGAAGAATGACAAGTCACCAAGTACAAATGGACTACATTATGAATTCTATAAGGCATGCAGAATACCACTTTAGATGACTTTTGTTGTGTGGTCTTTGAAGTGTTTGATTCGGGTTGACTTTTCGATGATAAATCTTATTCCTAAGAATTTGGCTAGAGACACCATTGGGATTGAGGGCCAATCAATCTATTTAGTGTTGTTGACAAAATTATGGCTAAGGCATTGGCATTAAGGATTTAATCACTTGCATAGTATGTAGTTCAATGGGAATAAACTTTGTTTATTAAAGGGAGATTTATTCTTGACCTTAAGATATTGGCTTGGGAGGCTTTGTAGTGGACTCAAAAATTGGTGAGTAGTCTATTTTACTAAAAATAGATTTCGACAAAGTTTACAATCACGTTGATTGGTATTACATTTCAAAGATGTTGACATGTTTTGGCTATGGGCTAAAGTGTGTAGCTATGGTGAACACCCTCTTTACTAATGTTTTGGCCTTTGCATATGTTAACAATGGTTTGTCTTCAAATATTTCTCTTTGTCGGTCCATTTTTTAGGGTTTCCCTTGGTGCCTTATTTGTGCATTTTAATGGTAGTTGCTTTGAAATATTTGATAGAGTTTGCTTGTCTCTATGAATATATTTGGTGTGTCTTTCTGTAGATGGTTTTGAGATGGTTAATAACCATTTCATAGATGAATCCCTCATTTTTATGAGCATTGTGTGGGGCTCAGTGGATGGGAATTGTTCATGCCTCAACATTTTTTACTCTACATTGGTGTTATTGTCAATGGCCACAACATAGACTTTTGGTTGCTTGTGTTTGATTTTTGCATTGGGTTGGATCCCTACAAGATGGAAATACACTCAACCTTTGGTGATTGTTAGTTGTTTAAGTATCCCATTCAGTCAGGGACCATTGCCAATATTTATGTGGGATTAGTGTCTATGTAAACTTTAGGACAAACTCGATATTTAGCATTACAAGGACCTCCCATTTGTTGGGAAGCTCATGGTTGTTGTGCACATTCTTCATGTTTTTCATGCTTATGGTGTTTCTTGTTGGTTTATTGGTTGGGTGTATTTTCAATGGCTTGAGTAGAGTCTTTAAACCTATTTGTGGTCTAAGTGCCATGGAGAGAGGGACCTTTCTTTGTTGTCATGGGATGTTTGTATGATGCTCAAGGACAAGGAAGTGCTTTTCTATTTAACGTGGCCACCCAAGGTAGTACCCCTACTCCCTAGTGGGTGGTGCATTCTTTATAGGGCTATGCATTGTAGAAAATATTGTTTCAACATTGGACAATAACTGCCCAGAGATTTGGCCGAATTTAGAATTCCACCCTTTTTGGAGCTAGAGGTTATAAGATTTGTGTATTATTGAGATGCCTCACTTCGAGGGATGTGGGTTAAGCAAGAATTGCATTTTCTCTCGATGGATTTGCAAGGTTTGAAAATTGATCAACTTGCTTAGTATTGTCAACAAAATTATGGCTAATGCATTAGTCTGTGATTGGCATTGAGGATTTTATCAGTTGCATGGTATGTTGTTCGATAGGAGTAGATTAAGCATGTTAAAGGGATGTTTATTCTTAACATTGTGATTTTAGCTTAGGAAGATTTGGAGTTGGCTCATAAACTAGGTAGTAGTCATTTATTTCTAAAAACAAATTTGGACAAATTTTATGATTAGGTTGATTCTTCTTTAATTTCAAAGATGTTGGCATGTTTGGGTTATGTACTAAAGTACGTAGCCATGGTGAACACCCACTCTGCTAATGCTCTAAACATTGTATATATAATTCTCTGTCTTCATAAATTTCTCTTCATCTATCCATTTGTTAGAGGTATCCCTTGACACCTTATTTGTGTGTTTTAATAGTGGATGTTTTAGGTTATTTATTAAAGTTTTCTCATCTATAGAGATATATTTGGTGTATCCTTCTCCTTGATGGTTTTGAGATGGTTAATAATCATTTTTGTAGATGACTCCCTTGTTGGATTTCACAATTATACTGAGAGAAGGTGAAATGGTATCATGGATTTTTTTACTTATTTAATGCCATTCAAACAACGTAAAACATTAATCTAATAAAAGTAACAAGTAACATGAGATACACGTGGAAACCCTTAAGGGAGAAAACCAAAACTTCTTTATATGAGAGATATTGTAGGCACCAACCTATAGGAGACACCAATCCCCCCTACTACTTTATAGGCACCAACTTATAGGAGACACTGTTGGGCATGGAATCTCCTCAAGGCATGTTTTGGGGCTCAAAGCCCAAGTTTTGACCAAATTGTGTTGTAAAGCTCTGTGAATAGCGGGTGCGGAAGTATGTTAGAGTTATTGGGTTGTTCGCCCTAGTTTTGTAATGTAATGTCGGCCTACCCATGGTTCGCAGACCATGGGATTATATAAATAGAGCGAGGCTCTAAGTGTAAGAGAGTGAAGGAGTAGAGAGAAAGGAAAAGAGTTTGAGTGACCAAGTGTGTCTTTGGGTCGTAGAGTAGGAGAAGGCTCTGCAACTGAGTGCTCAAAGGCCTAGTAGTCTGCAGCTGAGTGCATAGACCCCTGCAGTTGAGTGCATAGGGCGAAGTCGAGTCTGTAACCGAGGAAGAAATTAATAAATAGAAGTTTTGTTACCAATTTGTGTATATGTTATTGGGTTAATGCATGTTTGATATAAATTGCAAATACACTATTTATTTACTCCACGCACCTGTATGAATGGTTTATATTGTTAAGTATAGCTTAAAGCATGCAAGTAGGCTAAGTTAATCAACTAACAGTGGAATATCAGGGAAGTCTTCGGTAATAACACAAAAGCGCAATGTTCAACCCTTGAGTAGGGCTACGCGAAGGCAGCATCTCAGGCTGCGAGGTATGGGAAAGTGCGCGTAGCGACGTGCACGCATGGTCGAACCGCGGACCACTTGAACTCATAAGACATCTCCAGGGTGCGAAAACTTGGTTCTAGCACCCTCCCATACTACTTCGGGTGTGACCTTAGTCCGCGCTCCGTGGATTGTTGCCGAAAGGGCTAGTAGTACTGGGATTTGTTTAGTTAAATCAACTTTGAACCCGGGTCAGGCCCCAATAAGCCAACAAATGGTTTCGGTGTTAGGACCGGGATCTGCATAAGATATGTCTGATGTTGTGTCACTGGAATCCGACAAAGAAATAAATTAAAGAGTCGTTGGACAGGAAAATTCACGAGTTCGCGGCACACGAAAACATGTATTCGTGAGTATCGAAGGAAGAGTGGTTAGAACGCTACTTATATACAGAAATCCACGATTTTTTTTTTGCATCCTTCCTTTCTGAGTTGTACGAGTGGATCGTGAAGCTAGCAGACAGTCAAGGAAGGTGTAGGCTCGACAAGCCTATTGTGTGGACTACACAGTTGGTGTGCAGACTGGAAGCATCAAAAGATAAGATCACGCGCGTTGTGGACCATTGGCTCGATTGAATTATAGCAGGGTTTATCACCGAGTTCGTGGTAGATACTTCAGTCAGCTACAACGAGGAGGAACGACGCTTCCTCAAAGGACCGCAAGGTAAGTACGTTAAATCTTTGAACACTCGGATTAAAATGATACTGTGTGAAAAGTAGGTTATGCGAATAAATTGATGTTTGGGGCTACGCGAAGTGGGAAGATCTATAGAAACGAAGGTAGCGCAAAATTAGAGATTAGTCCCTTGATTTCACCTCCAAGGGAGAGTAAGGAAGAGCTCGCGAAAGCTTCACTAAGAAGTGTGATCAGTCTGATAAGACAGTGAATTCCGCGCATACCACCCCCACCTACACCACCACCAGTTTTAGCATCTTCGCCCACGCCACCTCCGCCACCACCACAGTTCAATATGGCAAGCGCAATAAAATTTCTGGTGTTCAAAGGAGTAGGGAATGAAGATCTAGACCAATTTTGGTTCGTAGTAAAGGTTGTATGGGAAGCGCAGGGAGTCACAAATGACAACATAAAGAAAGCAACGTTGGTCAGCGCTTTGCAGGATCGCGCACTGACGTGGTACATTAAGCATTCCAATGACAATCCAAATGTAGGGATCGCGGATATCCAAGCTGCGCTAAACAGGGAATTTAGCAGGCCAAAATCAAAGACACAGTCGATTATTGGATTTAAGGAAATTCAATGCTTCTAAGTGAGACCCCCTGGGAGCTAGATCAAAGACTGAAGTGTATGATTCGTGAAGCCAACATGACCTTGACGGATGGGCAACACCGCGCATGGTTTGTAGCGTCGCTAACGCCGCATCTAAGGACCACATTGTCACAGCAGAAGCTATCCACTCAGGCCAAGGCCTTGGAGATCGCAATGAGACTACATGAGACCCTGATACAAGATCCTAACTTGGGATTCCAACAGATCCACGCGTAGTTGAAAAACTTTTGTCTTGAGATGCAGAGCTTGAAACAAGACAGGAAAACTCGCCCAGAAGTGCGCGAGGAGGTATGGTGCATAAAGTGCAAAAGCCAAGGACATGATAAGGACCATTGTCCAGTCTTCATGAACTACCTAGTGGGAGGAGGTACAATGCCATTGAGACCAGAGGCACAAGTAGGACAGAGCGCAACGCCTGCATTATGGTGCGTGATTTGTCAGATAGGAGGGAAGCATGCTATAGGTAACTGCCATCTATTACATAAGTATACGCAGACATCCCAACAGTTGTTATGTAATTTCAACAGGTCAGTAAGCCATGATGAGTGTACCTGTAGAAGTTATGAACTGATGATGGATCAGACTCCTACCTACAGAGTTCAGATCGAAACGCGAGCCCTCGATCAAAATGCAGGGATGGCGCGCACTGGATTTCAGGGGCACGGACGAGGTCGAGGTGGAATGGGGCCAGGAAGGGGTCGCGGACAGCTGATTTGTTACAATTGCGGAGGGTCAGGGCATTATGCCCGCGATTGTACAAATCCGACGAGGCCATCATGCTTATATTGTACCTAGTTTGATCATGAGATGGAGGACTGTCCCACATTGATAGCGAGGTTGCGCGATAAAGGAGCACTCCAACTGTTAGAAAATTATATATTACGGATCAATGGAACACATAAAATATTGTAGAAATATAAACACAGAAATCGCATAAAACAAGAGAGACACAGATATGCGTGGTTCACCCAGTTTGGGCTAAGTCCACCCCGAACAGCCAGTCCTTCCTTTCTATTATCCAGCAAAATGAAGAGACACAACCTACAGCAAATCTGTTGTAATATCCTCTGTTTTCTCTCACAGTCTCACCTCTCTGTTTCTCACTCAGAGAATACACATTTATGTCACAGCCTGAAATACAATGCCCTCATACCAAGAGAGGGGCTGCCTTCTAGGGCAAAAAACCCTAAACTAAACATATGTTCTACTGTCAAATCATCCGCCTAATGAACGGCCCAAATTGATTAGAAATTACTATACTTTTACAAGGCAATTTTACATCTATTTTTGGCTTCGGGGGCGATGCCCCTGGACCCCCCAACCAGGGGGGATCGGCCCCCCCGCGTGGAGGGGTGTACAAACTTCCTGAGGTATACATACGGCTGAAACAAAAGACCTCTGAACAATCATGCTCCACACACAACAATCTCCAACTTGGAGAATGATTGTAGCAACTCCATCGTTGCTTCATTTGCTGGACAATGACTCCTCTTTGGACCTGGTTGTTTCTCATCTTCATCGTCATCCTTGAAGACCAATTGAAACTAAGCATGTTCTCAGTTTCTCCCTGGTTACAACTTTTGTTAGCATGTCTGCAGGATTCTGGCTAGTGTGTATCTTTTCCAGCTTCAACTCTCCATCTTCCAACACTGATCGTATGAAATGGTACTTGAGCTGTATGTGTTTAGTCCTGGAATGAAATGTTGAGTTCTTTGCAAGATGAATGGCACTTTGGCTATCACTGTATAACATACCCATATCATGCTCCTTTCCCAATTCACCCATAAACCTTTGTAACCAAATCATTTCTTTACTAGCCTCTGTAGCAGCAACATACTCTGCTTCTGTTGTTGAAAGCGCAACAACACTTTGGATTTTTGAAACCCAACTGACAGCTGTTCCACCAACAGTAAATACATATCCTGTAGTGCTCCTCCTGTTATCTCTGTCACCTGCCATATCTGCATCAACATATCCCTGTAGAGAAATGTTTGAACCACCAAAGCATAATGCTTGATTTGTGGTACCTTTCAAATATCTGAGAATCCATTTCACTGCCATCCAATGTTCCTTTCCTGGATTGTTCATGTACCTGCTGACAACTCCCACTGCATGTGCAATATCAGGCCTTGTGCAGGCCATTGCATACATTAAGCTTCCAACTGCTAATGCATATGGAACTTTAGACATATAATCCATGTCTTCTTGGGTTTTTGGGCACATTTCCTTACTAAGTTTGAAATGGCTAGCAAAAGGTGTACTAACTAGTTTTGCATTGTGCATATTAAATCTTTTCAACACCTTTTGTATGTACTCATTCTGAGACAATGTTAATTTGCAATTTTTCCTGTCCCTAGTGATTCTCATACCAAGGATTTGTTTTGCAGCTCCCAAATCCTTCATTGCAAATGAATTTTCCAATTTTCTTTTGAGCACATTTATTTCCTTCATGTTAGACCCTGCAACAAGCATGTCATCTACATATAATAACAATATAATATAGTTTCCATCATTTTGCTTTTTCAGATAAACACAATGATCAGAGTGACATCTAGTATAACCTTGTTCAGACATAAACTTGTCAAATTTTAGATACCATTGCCTTGGAGCCTGTTTTAAGCCATACAAGCTCTTCTTCAACCTGCACACTAGTTCCTCCTTCCCTTTCACCTCATATCCTTGTGGCTGTTGCATATATATCTCTTCCCCCAAATCCCCATCGAGAAAGGTTGTAATTACATCTAACTGCTCAAGATGCAAATCTTCAGATGCTAATAGACTTAAAATAGTTCTGATTGAAGTCATTTTAACAACAGGAGAAAATATTTCATCAAAATCAATACCTTTCTTCTGTGCAAACCCCTTCACCACAAGTCTACCTTTGTACCTCTGTTTTCCTCCATCTTCTTCCTTTAGCCTGTAAACCCATTTATTCTTCAATGTAGTTTTTCCTGCAGGCAACCTGACTAAGTCCCAAGTCTGGTTATGCATTAAGGAGTCCATCTCTTCTTCCATGGCTACCTCCCACTTCTTCCTGCTTTCAACCTGCATTGCTTCTTCATAACATTCAGGTTCACCAGAATCAGTTAGCAATAAATAATATAATGAAGGAGAGTATCGTTTAGGGGGTCTACTTATCCTGGTAGATCTTCTAACGCCACTTTCAAGTGTTTGGGGTGCATGTTGCTGTTGTGGTGGTTGTTGTTGTTGTGGTTGTTAATTATAATTATTTTCAGGCACCTTTACTTTTTCAGTGATTTCGTTAAGAACTACATATTCCTTGTTTTCTTTTTCTTCCTTCTTTTCCTGCAACTGATTCTTATACAAGACCTTTTCATTGAATATTACATCTCTGCTCCTAATGATTTTGTGATTTTCGTAATCATATAATCTATAACCAAAATCATTAACACCATATCCAATAAAGGAACATTTCTTTGACTTTGCCTCAAGCTTTGTTCTATTTTCTTTATCAATATGGACAGAGGCCTCACAACCAAAAGGCTTTAAAAAGGAGTAGTTTACCTTTTTACCTGTCCATGCTTCCTCTAGAACACCACCATCCAAGGAACTTGAAGGCCCTCTGTTTATTAGATAAAAAGCAGTATCTACAGCATCTGCCCAAAACTGTAAAGGCAATCTTGCATGCAATCTCATGCACCTTGCACGCTCCGTGATTGTTCTGTTCATCCTTTCTGACACACCATTTTCTTGTGGTGTTCTTAGAGCTGTCTTCTCTCTGCGAATTCCATGCTCTAAACAGTACCTATCAAACTCTTTGTTGCAATATTCACCTCCATTGTCTGATCTAAGACACTTCAATTTCTTTGTTGTCTCAATCTCAACCAAAGCTTTCCATTTTTTGAAAGTATCAAATACATCAAATTTATTCTTAATACAATAAATCCAAGTTTTTCTAGTTGCATCATCAATAAAGGTAACATAATAATGAGAGCCACTGAGAGATGATACCTGAGCAGGTCCCCATACATCTGTATGCACAAGCTCTAATTTTTCGCTCTTCTTTTCTTTCCCAACTCTGAGAAATCTAACTCTCTTCTGTTTTCCATAAATGCAATTCTCACAGAAGTCCAAATCAACATTCTTCAAACCCGGCAATAAATTCCTTGAGTGAAGAATCTTCATCCCCTTTTCACTCATGTGTCTGAGCCTATGATACCATAATGATGCATCTGCTCCTTTGGAAGTTAAAGCATTAACAGAGTTGGAAATACCATTGCATAAATACAATGTAGCAACCTTTTCGCCTTTTGCTATTACCAGGGCTCCTTTGGTGACCTTCCAAGCTTTATCTGTGAAAGTTGTCACACAACCTTCACCGCCTAACTACCCTGTTGAAATCATATTTTTCTTTAGATCTGGAACATGCCTTACCTCCTTTAGTAGCCATTGGTTTCCATTCTGCTGTTTTACAAGAACCTTACCCATTCCAACAATTTTACAGGGTTTATCATCACCCAAACGAACTTGTCCAAAATCTCCTTGAACATAGTCATGAAAGTATTTCTTATTAGGTGTGGCATGGAATGAGGCCCTTGAATCTACCAACCAGGAATCAGTAATATTTTCGAAAGAAAAAATCAAAGCATCTTGTAACACCTCACCTGTCACATTTGCTTCATGATTGTTTTCTTGTTGTGCATCTCCTTCTTTTCCCTTCCAAGATCTACAATCTTTCTTTAGGTGTCCTTTCTTTCCACATTTCCAGCACACTATCCCCGATCTGGACTTGGATCTGCCTTTCCTTGATTTACTGTGATATCCTGAGCTCTTTCCTCTTTCCATTTTTCTTCCCCTAGACTCTGCACTCAAAGCATTACCCGATGTCTCACTGGAGCTTTTCCGTTGCATTTCCTCGCTAAGGATAGCACCGAAAACATCATCAAACTTTAAAGTACTAGATCCAGAGACAGAGTTACTAATGGCCATTACTAAACCATTCCAACTTTCTGGCAATGAGCACAAGAATAACAGAGCTCTAACTTCATCTTCAAAGTTTACCCCTACATAACTTAACTGACTTGTAACTGTATTAAAATCATTTAAATGATCTGCAACAGATCCACCTTCCGACATCTTCATATTAAATAACTGTTTCATAAGAAATACCTTGTTTGAGGCCGAGGGTTTTTCATATAGTTTCGACAACGCCTGAATCAAACCCTCTGTCGTTGTTTCCTTCGAAATGTTGAAGGCGACTGACGCAGCGAGGCACAACCATATTGTTCTGAGTGCCTTTCTATCGAGAAGGTTCCATTCTTCATCTGTCATAGCCGTCGGCTTCTTTGTTTTTCCGCTCAATGGTAGGTACAGATCTTTCTGATACAGATAATCTTCCATCTGCATCTTCCATAGCGAGAAGTTTTGGCCGTTAAATTTCTCGACCCTAAACTTACCATCTTTCACCATTTCTCCCACTCGAACGAGGAACCCTTCTTTCCTGCGAGTTTATCAGCCAAATAGACCTTCGTATCTAATACCAGTTGTTTGGGCTACTTTCACCCTAAATAGCCAATCCTTCCTTTCTATTATCCAGCAAAATGAAGAGACACAACCTACAGCAAATCCGTTGTAATATCCTCTGTTTTCTCTCACAGTCTCACCTCTCTGTTTCTCACTCAGAGAATACACATCTATGTCACAGCCTCAAATACAATGCCCTCATACCAAGAGAGGGGTTGCCTTCTAGGGCAAAAAAACCTAAACTAAACATAAGTTCTATCGTCAGATCATCCGCCTAATGAACGGCCCAGATTGACTAGAAATTACTATACTTTTACAAGGCAATTTTACATCTATTTTTGGCTTCAGGGGCGCTGCCCCCGGACCCCCCAGTCGGGGGGAATCGGCACCCCCCCAAGACCCCCGCAGGGGGTACAAGTCCCCCCCGCGTGGAGGGGTGTACAAACTTCCTAGGGTATACATCCGGCTGAAACAAAAGACCTTTGAAAAATCATGCTCCACAAACAACACCAACCTCCCCCGACTCAGAACCTGCAAATGATGAGGTCTGAGCCACGCGAGGAAGAACCAAATGTAAATATCGTGCTCCGAAGTGGTATTACGGCAGGAGATGACAAAGGTAAGTAGCCTGAAGAGAGTGCCTGGGTTCGCAAGGCTCCAACAAAGGAACCAAAATTTGATTTGGAACGCGTGAAGGAGACATTCATGGAAGCTAAGAAGAGCTTCGCAGAGGCCTCCGCTTCAGGTAGTAAAGATAAACTGGCACCGAAGATGGACCCATCAGTGCTCACTACCTTTTTGGAGACATGCATGAAGATTCTGTGTGACAGCAAAGCTGTGAAGGGACTGCAAGAAATCATCACTAGATGAGCTGGACCAGGAGAACCGTACGTAGTCTGGAAGCTCGGAAAGCACATAATGCGAACAGGACGGGAGATTAGATTGACCGCGCAGATCGGGGAATATGAAATGGATCAAGTAATTTTCGATCTAGGATTGAACGCGAACATCTTGCCAAAGCAGACATGGGAGCGCATGGGCAGGGCCGCGTTGCAATGTTCTCCTATTCAATTGCGAATGGCGAACCAGCAAAAGGTCCTACCCATGGGAAGATTGCAGGGAATCACGGTAGATATCGAAGGTGCAAGCGCACTTGCAGATTTCGAAGTGATAGAGATTGTTGATGACAACAATCCTTATCCCGTGCTATTGGGAATAGATTGGGCCATTGACATGAATGGAGTGATAAATCTAACGAAGCGCAAGATGATTTTTGAGAAAAAAAAAAAAAAAAAAAAAGGTCACTATGCGTAGTGGCACCTTTAGACCCTGCGGAAGGATCGCGCTACACAGAGCCAATGCGCAACTATGATAGCGACGATGATCTAGACTGTATCTACAAGATAACCATGCAGGAGCAGGATTGGGTGAATCCAACAACAGATGGCAGGATTTCGTGGGAGCACGAAAGCTCCTGCACCTCAGATTCAGACGAAGAAGTAGAACGGTGGCAGAACCGGTTACATGAGGTAACTACGCTCAATTGTAATATGATGACAAGGTCATTGCGTTGCGTGACAATAGAGGTAAGAGATCTGCCTATGTATGGTGGGTTGAGCGAGGTGGATGATTTCCTGAACAAATTTGAAAGAGAAGTACCGGAACAACAACGTTTCGACGCTCTTAAATGGGCACTGCACGCAACACCTGCAAGATGGTGGGGTACACATCAAAGAAGTTTTGAGGACTGGCACGAATGCAGAAGGATGATGCACATGCGGTTTGGGACACCTCAGATGAGGCTAACAGACAAGTATGACGGACGAGATGATCCACATGCACACCTCACGAAATGGACCAAGGTCTACGGGGAAGAGCCACAACCTGAGTGGGTGCACTTGTTCTGTCATACCCTGGATATCATACCCATGAATTGGTATACTGAGACGGAGCTCCGCCATGGCACGAGCAAATGGGATATCTTGCGTGAGGGATTCCTGTTAACCTTCATGTTTGAGGATCATTGGTGGGATACTGTTGATGATGCACTGCAAGCAGTAAAAGCAGCTATCTTCAAAATACCTCAGGAGCCAATGGAAGTGCTGCAGCTAGAATGGGCGACCCAGCTGAGCTACGCGCTGGAATGTTACAATGTAAACATTGAGGAGGATGATAAAGATCCACGAAAAATCAACATTCCAGAAACAGAAGGCTATCGCGAGGTTCAAGGACCATTGATTGAAGATCCTGACATCACTGCATCGGTAAAAACAAAGCAGGTAAACATTGGGATGGAGGCTGAACTGAAGTATGCAATGCTCGGTGACTATTGGGATGATGCCACGGTGGATAAGGTCGTTGAGTTGCTCCGCGAGTACCAAGACTTATTCCCAACTAAGATCACGGACCTAAAGGGGATCATTGGCAATTTAGGGATGATAACAATCACCCTAAAACTTGATGCGAAGCCGGTTAAGCAGAGGCCTTACCGCTTGAATTCGAAGTACAAGGAAAAGGTCCGCGTAGAACTAGACAAAATGCTCGCGGCCGGAATTATTGAGCCAGTGGAAGAATCCGACTGGGTAAGCCCTATGGTAGTACAGGAAAAGAAGCAGAAGGGTGAGATAAGAATATGCGTGGACCTCAGGAAATTGAATGATGCCTGTGTGCACGACCCATTCCCGACCCCGTTCACAGATGAAGTATTGGAAAATGTTGGCAGACAAGAAGCATACTCTTTCATGGACGGGTTCTCAAGGTACCACCAGATCAAAATCGCACTGGAAGACAAGAGCAATATGACCTTTGCAATGGAATGGGGTGGCTTTCAATACACTGTTATGTCGTTTGGGTTGAAGAACGCGTCAGCCATCTTTTCACGCATAGTTGTTGCCGCATTCAAAGAATACATCCACAAGTTCCTGGAGGTCTATCTGGATGATTGGACTGTCTTTGGATTGGTTAAGCACCACGTAGCAAGCTTACACTTGATGCTGGATACTTGTCGACAACACCAGATTGCACTGAACCTTAAGAAGTGCACATTCCTCGTTCCCTTTGGGAACCTGTTGGGACATGTGGTCTGCAAACAAGGACTGATGGTGGACCCCGCGAAGATTGCAGTGATTCTAAATTTGGAAGCACTGCGAAGTGTTAAACAGCTGCGCGCTACCCTGGGACATACGGGGTACTACCGGAAGTTCATCAAAAGTTATGCCCAGATCACTGCACCAATGGAGAAGCTGTTGAAAAAGGATGTCACGTTCTGCTGGAATGATGATTGCATGAAGAGCCTGGATGTACTAAAAGAGAAATTGGCCTCTGCACCCATCCTGGTCTTCCCAAAATGGGATGTGGAATTTCATGTCCATGTTGACGCGTCATGTATAGCACTGGGAGCAGTACTAACCAAGGAGGGTGCCAAGGGCTTGGATCACCCTATCGCGTTCGCGAGTCGCAGGTTGTCTAAAGCAGAAAAGAACTATTCCACCACCGAACACGAGGGGTTGGCTATGGTGTACGCACTCCAAAAATACTGGCACTATTTACTGGGAGGACATTTCAAGATGTATACAAACCATTCCACGCTAAAATACTTGGTTAATAAGCCTATGTTGGGGGGGCACATCTGTAGGTGGCTCTTATCGTTCCAAGAATATGACTTTGAGATCATGGTAAAGCATGGATGTCTGAACGCAAGACCGGATCACTTGTCGCGTATTGAGACAGGCGAAGAACCTACTAGTTTGGAGGAAGGATTACCTGACGCACAACTCTTTGCTGTGCGCGTCGCGGATGGCCACTTCGAAGATATCATCCACTTTCTGACAACAGGGACTGCGCCAAAGGAGTACTCCGTTCAACAGAAGAAGGAATTGGTGGTGCGCGCAGTGGACTTTTCTGTCATCGTGGGGCACCTATACAAAATGGGTAATGATGAGATATTGTGAAGGTACGTACCTGAATTTGAACGAAGTCAGATCCTCGCAGAAGCACATGGGGGCGCTGCAGGAGGACACTATGCAGGACGAGCAACAGCACAAAAGATTCTCCGCGTAGGGTTGTGGTGGCCAACCCTTCATCAGGATTCAAAGGCACACTGTAAGGCCTGCGATATCTGTCAAAGAACCGGTAAACCATCACGAAGGGATGAGATGCCTTTGCATCCACAAATGACACTACAGCCCTTCGAAAAGTGGGAAATTGACTTTGTGGGACCTATCAAACCCCAGGGAAAAACGGGCGCGTGCTACATCATCACCGTGACGGAGTACCTAATGCGCTGGGCGGAAGCGTAACCGGTCAAAGACTGCACGACTGCTACGATTGCGAATTTTTTGTTTGAACACGTGTTGACCCGATTTGGATGTCTGAAGATCTTAATGAGTGATTGCGATACACATTTCCTAAATTAAACCATCAGCGTGCTCAGAGAAGAGGTCCAGGCATATCATCAGAAAAGCACACCGTATCACCCACAAGCCAAGGGGACCGTAGAAGCATTCAACAAAATACTAGAGACTACGCTAACCAAAGTGTGCAACGTGCAGCGAAACGATTGGGACCTACACGTACTTGCAGTGCTATGGGCTTATAGGAAAAAGTGCAAGAAACTAACGAGACAAACACCTTTCTGGTTAGTTTATGGCATGGAAGTTGTCATGCCGATGGAGTATATTGTACCTAGTCTGTGCATAGCAGCGCTCACAAGTATGACGGACCGCGAAGCTCTGGAAGAAAGGCTCGCAATTGGAAGAACTTAAGGAGGAACGATTCTTGGCTAGTTTTCATCAGCAAGTACAAAAGCAGCGTGAAAAGTCCTGGCACGATCGCCATATTAAGTTGTGCACCTTCAAGGTAAATGATTTAGTGTTGTTGTATGACAGTAAGTTTGAAAAATTGGAAAGTTCAAAATGCATTGGCTGGGACCATACGTGGTTAAGGAGGTCACAGACGGAGGCGCAGTCCAGCTAGTCAAACTAAATGGAGAACCCTTCCCAGGCAAAGTGAATGGCAGCCGCTTGAAGCCCTACACGAGTGGGCCGACTATCTGACTAGCCGGTAGAAGCACAGTCTTCGCGCTCCAAGGAGCTGGACAAAGGCACAGGACTATAAAAATATGCAGCAGATACCAGTACAGATGTAAGGAAACAATTCAGACATAAAGGGCTCGAAACAGCGGATGCAGCAGATCCAGCAAGCAGCAGCTCAGTGTGTTGCTGACCTCAGCACAGTTCGAGAATAGTTGGAGGGACTCCGTGCAAAGATCGTTGCGCCGACAGAGTGACTCAAGGGCGAGTCACGATGTTTGTGTTGGGGGCCTGTTGGGCATGGAATCCCGCCAAGGCATGTTTTGGGGCCTAAAGCCCAAGTTTTGACCGAATCAATTGCGGGCGCAAAAGTATGTTAGAGTTATAGGGTTGTCCGCCCTAGTTTTGTAATTGAATGTCGGCCTACCCATGGTTCGCGGACCATGGGATTGTATAAATAGAGTGAGGCTCTAAGTGTAAGAGAGCGAATGAGTAGAGAGAAAGGAAAAGAGTCTAAGTGACTAAGTGTGTCTTTGGGTCGTAGAGTAGGAGAAGGCTCTGCAGCTGAGTGCGCAGAGGCCTAGTAGTCCACAGCTGAATGCACGGATCCCTGCAGCTGAGTGCGCAGGGCGGAATCGAGTCTGTAACTGAGGAAGAAATTAATAAAGAAAGTTTTGTTACCAATTTGTGTATCTGTTTTTGGGTTAATTCATGTTTGATATAAATTGCAAATACACTGTTTATTTACTCCACGTACTTGTATGAATGGTTTATATTGTTAAGTATAACTTAAAGCATGCAAGTAGGCTAAGTTAATCAACTAACAGTGGAATATCAGTGAAGTCTTGGGTAATAACGCAGAAGCGCAGTGTTCAACCCTTGAGTAGGGTTGCGCAAAGGCAGCATCTCAGGCTGCGAGGTACGGGAAAGTGCGCATAGCGAGGTGCGCGCATGGTTAAACCGTGGACCACTTGAACTCATTAGACATCTCCAGGGTGTGGAAACCTGATTCTAGCACCCTCCCATACTACTTCGGGTGAGACCTCAATCTGCGCTCCGTGAACTGTTGCCGAAGGGGCCAGTAGTATGGGGATTTGTTTGGCTAAATCAACTCTGAACCTGGGTCAAGCCCCAATAAGCCAACAGACACCAATCCCCTCTATTGCTTTGTAGGCACCAATCTACAAGAGACACAAATCCCCTTTGTTGCTTTGTAGGCACCAACCTACACGATACATCAATCTAATTTGTTTCTTTGTAGACACCAACCCACATGAGACAACAATCTCCTTTGCTTCTTTGTAGGCACCAACCTATAAGCGACACCAATCCCCGCTATTGCAAATATTCATAGGAAACAACCTACTTCATTAAGTCTACTTGCCTCTTCATAATGTCTGTTAGTCGTTTCTGCATTCACCAAGTCTACTTGTTGCTTTTGTCTTTACCAACTCTATTGGTTTCTTCAACCTTCACCATGTCCACCTACTACTTCTTCCTTCACCAAGTCTACATATCCCAAAACCTATTTCTTTTATCTTCTTCTCAAGAATGAATTTTCACAACATGCCACGTATCCAATTTTGCAAATCGAGTTCTAAAATTTCTACCATATATACCTAGAGATATTTTCCCTATCTCATCCAAATCTCGTAGTGTTAAACATCTCATAAATAAAGTCATAGCAAAAATGTCAAGATGATCTGTTCACATGTTTCATGAGCATTCAGGAACACTAACTTTCTCATATCATATCTATGAAAATATATCAAAACCACGTATGGAATTTCTATCATAGGTACCTTGAGATTTCTTCTTTGTCTCATTTATATTTTAGATTCTTAAACATCACAAAAGGAAAAATATAGTGAAAATATCAAGTTGAACTATTTGAATAATATTCTAGGAGCATTCAAGAAGCCTAAATCCCATGGAGCATATCTCTAAAATTATAGCGCACCAAGGTCTAAAATTTGAACCACGGGTGCATGGAGATTTTCTATCTGTATCCTTCTATTTTTACCAGATGAAACATCACAAAACAAAATTTATAGTGAAAATGCCACACATGCCTATTTGAAGAAGATTTTAGGAGCATTTAGGAAGCCTAACTTCCTTAGACTATATCTTCAAAATTTTAGTGAATCAAGGTCTGAAATTTGAATCACAAGTACATAAATATTTTTTTATCTATATCCTCCAAGTTTCATGTTTCAAAACATCTTAGAATAAAAGTTATAGTGAAAATTCCTAGATGACTCATTCACCCCATGAATCACATATTTGCTTCCACCTTTGGACTCCAAAAGTTACTCCTCGGCTCCTCTTGCTTGTACTTTGGTTGGCTCATATTAACGAAATATTTCATATCTCCTCGTTCCTGTGGAGTTAGAGGGAGTTCCATATATTGTTGGAAAGGCATTGAAATAAGTCTTCCAACCATATATTCTATTCTCTCACTTGACCTAGATAATTGGAGTATAAATGTATTACAACCTTTATCTTGGACATTGGTAGTCTCCACCTATCTTTGACATCAATGACAACAATATTTCCAACAATATCCCCCATTGTCATTGAGGACAACCCTTAGTCAATTCCACAACAATATTGTAGAACTTCTCCTATCCATAATTCTCCTTGTACCTGCAACTTCTCCCCCTTTGACATCAATGGCAAAGGGATGCTCCCCCTAAGCTTGTGCTTCACCTTATCAATAAATCTTATTTTGTATGCAACCTTTTCTCAGTGTTTACAATTATTGCTATATTTTCAACTTTTGCTAGCGACTGCAACTACTCCCACAATCTATTATCTTTCCTTACATCTACATGTTTTCCCCCTTTGTTGATGTCAAGGGAAAGATGTTGCTCCCCTAAACTTATGCATTGTTGTTAATTGAAATACATCATTTACTTCACTTTCTTATCACATCATTAGTTGTCTAGATCCTGCATACTCACCATCCCTCCCTTGTAGCTTATGTTCCAACACTTCCATCTTTTTGATGAGATCTACCACCTCTTGCTTCAATTGAAACTATACTCTCTTTTATGGACGATCCATTGGGGTTATTACTCCCATAGATGAATTTTTTTCTTTTAATTTCATCAAGGACATGTACATTGTTAGGAGACATGAACATTTGCTACTAATATTCATGAACCCACTTTCCTTATTTCACATCCTTCAAAATTGAATGCCATATCATACTTTCGATCAACCATTTGACTTACTCTCAATAGATTGTGCTTTAGTCCTTCAACAAGCAATACATTTGAAATTTTTTTCCTCCCATAATCAAGATTGATTGTGTCCTTTCCAATAATCTTTCATATGTTATTATTTCCAAGGATGACACTGCCTCCTTTAACTTCCTCGAGAGAGAGGAATTTGCTTTTATTGCCTGTCATATGATTTGAGCATCCACTTTCTATACACCATTGCCTTTTGTTGTGTTAAACACATAGAGTTTGACTGCATTCTTCACACTGCTCTTACTTTCTTCTCAGTATCTTCATACTTTGATTTCTATTGATGATGATGTCTTATTTCTTCTTTGATCTTGAGGCCCTAATATACTGTTAGTTCTACAATCACGAGCTTTGTGTTTGAAATTGTTATACTTGAAACATTCAATGTGATCTAATAAGGAGCAAATGAATTGAGGTTCATGATTCCAATATTTTAAGAATTTCTAAATGTGATAGACCTGCTCATTGAAGTCTGATGAGGATGTTTGTTGCTTCTTGATCTACAATAGTTTTCTTTGTGTCCAAAGTTAAGAAAAATAAAAGAATATCCATTAAATAAATTTGAGTACCTTGTTGTGAATGGTCTCCTTCGAGGAATTGATCTTTCCAAGGAATTGGCTTGCTTGAGGAAGTTTATACTTATGTTTCTTTCTTACGCCATTGCTACTTATGGGGTTGATATGATTTTGCTTTAAGTCATCCTCACTCTCTTTACTATTGTTTGTGTTGTTGGTTTGATCAATATTCTGATGATCTTTGGCTTTGTTTTTTACTTTGTTTGATTGATTATTGATTCCTCTAAACACACTGACACAACTCTTAGGTTCTTCGGTATTTTATGCGTTGCTCTAGATTCTCCCTTGACAACTTCGTGATAAGTGATGCTTGTTTTAATAAAAGGGGATCTCTAGCTGCTGAGTATATTATCCAATATTTTAGAACTCCTTCCAAACTTCAGTTGTCATTTGCCTTTTCAAGATCATCTCAGAGGGAAACAATCTTAACTTATAGTTTCTCACAATGTCCTTCCTTTTCTTCCAATTGACTTGCTACCACTTCTTTTGTTTCCCTTTCTTCTTGTAATTGAGTTTTAAGGATGACAACCATTTTCTCTATTTCATAAAGATAACGATTCTTATCTTGATACTCTTGCAATAACTCCTTCTAACTTTAGTCTATTATTGTGAATCTTTTTAACTGCTCGAGGCTGTCCTGTTTCCTTCTCGACCATGCTGTTGGTTAATTACAGTTGTTGAAGCTTTATTACACAGGGTACAGGTAGCTAATGGCTTCGTCCTTCGGGAGCTCAAGACAGTCAAAGGAGTAAAGAAAATATGGCGGAGGCGTGCACAGGACGAGAACAACTAGTGGCCGTTGGATCCCATAGATGAACGGCGAAGATCGAAACAGAAGGAGCTATAGGGAGGAAAAATGGATGGAGAAATGAAGGCCGTTGGATCTGGATGTGGCAGATCTGACGACTGATGGAAGCAGAAGAAGGACGGAGATTAACGCGCGGGAGAACAGTTTTGAGAGGTGGGCAATATTCCCCGCACCGCCTTTGGACCCACGGCAGTTTCCGTATAACCCCTCGCGATCCAATAGAATTGAAACACATGGCCGACGCAACAGGCAGGAAACCACCGCGATCGCGCGTTAACGGGCTGGCAGGTTGCTCGATCGGGGCTTGCGACTACCATCCAATCATGTGACAGATGATCAGATGGCGAGGAATATGCACGATGTTTAACGTGCAGGAAAAAGGGCTGCGACTGCAGCAGAGGCTAATATGGGTGCAGTTTCATGGGATAAGCACCCGGTCTTTAGGAAATGTAGGTTTATGGGATAACAACGAATTCACGTTGAGTTTTGAAAGAAAGAGGGCTAGCGGGGAAAGAAGAAGTTTTAGGAGACAAAACAGAGAAAGCGGGGCTCAGAGAAAACACGAGATTAGGAAGAGTTTCAAAGAAGAATAGGGAAAGCAGGGGCTATGGAGTTATAAGGATAACGAGGGAGAAAAGGAAACCAACTGCTGTGAGCATTCTTAAGACACCGAACAACACTGTCACACCTGTTTTCAATCCATTGAATGTCACAAAATGTAGCACAGCTAACATTGGCTCCTTCTGGGGATGAGATCCTCCCTATGAGGTCTCAAGGACTGCAAACCAATGCCTTCATACAAAACCAGCTTTAGAACATTGCCTAGTATCCATTGGGCATGGAGTCAGACTAAGCCTACAATAAAAACCTGTAAAAGAACATTATTACAATCATTAAGGCTTGAAAACTTAAAACTTCAAAAACTTCCCATTTGTTGGGTCAGCAAAATTGATTCTCATGCTCTCGGCCCCTTCATCATAGAGCTGCAAAATAGGATTTATTTGATCATCTACCTCAAAGATTTTAGGACATTTGAGCTTAAAAGGTAGATATGGATCAATTTTCTTCTCGCTTCTGTGTATTTTCCTCCTTGGACATTCTTCATAGGAGCCTTTGTACACCAGCTGAATAATCAAGGTTGTTGTGCACTTGTTTGTGTCTTTTGTAGTCTGCACAACTAATATGAATGATGCACCATTGTATTCTTGTGCAGGGGACACAGAGACATCATCTGCTCCTGCATCTTGCTTTGAACAATCTTGATCCAAGGACGAGTCCCAAAACTATACATCTTCTTCCTCTGTCACCTGACAAGCTGCCTTTTCAATCTGTGTTGAGGCCAACTGAGCAGGTATTAGAATATCAAGACTGAGATGATCAGTTTCAGCCTTGAGAATCGAATTTTGTTTTGCCTCAGTGTTCAGGGGGCAACTTTGAGGGATTTTCACTTGAGCAGACAGAGGGACAAAAGATGATGGGGAGCTTTCTTCTCCCTTCTTGATCACTGTGCTGGGAGTAATAGCAGGCTGGATAATTTGCAAATCTGCATAGCCATGTCAAGATGAGCTGGCATCGAGCACAGATTCTTGGAGGATAAAGGGGTCAGCTGTTGATTGCTGCTGATGAGCTTGTTGTTCTGCAGCTACAACAAACTCCTGAGCAGTGCCTATGGATAATGCTTTTTCATATGCAGCTCTGGTTAGGAAAGGAGCACCTTCCAAACCATGGACTTCCTCCTCTTCATCAGGAGGCTCTTCTTCCATGACTATATTTTGACAAAGGATATTCACCCTTTGGTTTTCATTTGCATCTTTATTTCTTTGCAAGATCTGCACATTCTCATTTGCTCCTCCGTATGGATTTGGAGTTGGAAAAGAAATGGAACAATGAGCTCCTACTTCTTCAAAATACTGCTCAGCCTTTAGTTTGGAAACTTCAAAGGCTAAAAACTCTATCATCCTAGCCAATTCATCTATTTCAGGATCATAGGATGATGAGGATTCACCTCCCTGTCTTCTCCTTTCATCATCACCTTCGAGTCTTTCTGCAGCAATGATATTTGCTTCTATTTCAAAGGCTGCGTCTTGAATATCAGCCAAAGAAGTACATCTTCTTTCTCTTAAGAGCAAGCAGAATTGAGAATCAAAGGCATTGGCATAAGTGAGCATGGCAGAAGCAGGGGTAGGTCTTACTTCAGTCGGCATTCTGTTGTACATATGATTGAATCTGATGTTGAAATCAGACAATAGCTCACCATCTTCTCTCTGCAAGTTCCCAAATTCATCATGATAAAAGATCGGATCTTTATTATTCCCCCATTGCTTTAGGAACACATAATCTAGGGCCTCGATGTCTGCAATAGACCTAGGGGGTAATTCTCTTAACCATTTTCTAGCTTCCCCATCTAGGCTTTGGACAAAAACCCACATCAAGACATCCTCTTCATTGATATCCAGATTATCAGCATAGCTATAAAAGGCCTCTAAATGCTCTTCATTTGTTACTCCTTCTGCACCAGTAAACTTAGGCATAAATTCTTGATAATCTCCTGTAGGCATGGCATTCAACGGGGTAGGCAAGACTAAGGTTCCATACCTAGCAGCAACTATTCTTTCTATCTTTGTAAGGGCTTGCTGACCTGCCATGGCTAGGGTATATGAAATGATACTGGTGGACTGAGTGGTATGAATCAATGAAAAGAATGACAGAAACAAAGGAATATGATGGACAGCATGGATGCTTCTTTGAACTGAGGTCCGAAAGGGAAATGAATGACTAAGGAGCTAAATGAATCTCTGAAGGTGACATTCACTAACAGAGATACATGGAACTTTTAAGGCTTACCTGATCCTGGTGCTCCTTCCTACGAACTTTTCTTCTGCTTAACGATCCTCCGGGTCAAGCACTGATTCAACTGATGGTTTCTAAGGATTTCTCCAAACATGCCTCACCAGCTGCGCCAGAACTTCAATGTGGAGTCGCCAAATATTGGTCTTCGTCCAGTGGAGTCGCCAGATAGATTATTACAACCAAAATATGTGTCCAGACCTTGCCTATCATCAAAATCTGGAACTGTGTCGTTCTCCCAGGGAAGCTGAGCTTCAATTCTCCTCTCCCCGGAAACGGCGCCAATTAATGTTATCACCCCAAGAAACTCTCCTAGCTTGTATATCAGAGATGCTCGAGAACATTACAAACTCAACATAAATGTTGGAAAATGGTGGATGAATGAAAGAAATGCTGCATATTCAAGCCAGATAACCGCTTCTACTATGCTTAACCCCAGACATGGGTGAACACCCCAAGACTACAAGGTTTCAGACCACCAATTACTCATAGTTTAAGGAAAATGTGATGATGGAGAATATTGATCACACCAGCAGATGCACAGGACCCTGTGATGGCCAGCTGCAACCAGTTAAAAGGTCTGTAAATCTATTTCCTAATGCACAGACAAGATGACAGCTCTCTGGCATTAAAACAACAGAAACCTACATACACATTCAATAATACCAACTAGATTCTAACACAGAGGTGGGATGACAGCCCCTCTAATGCTAAACATCAAGAGCACATGAAAAATGCATAACAGGCACAGCCTGGAACAAAGAAGAAGTGGAAAGTGAGCAATTAACAGCAAAATAAGCTTGAATTAGCTGAAAATGAAGATCAGACACTGCAGGTATCACAGTAGTTACAGTCTAGAGAAGTTGAACCTTACATCAAAAATAACATTCATCAACCTTCAACCTTCTGTCTTCTGGATATATATAGAGGTTGATTACAAAAACACTCTGTTGTGTTACACGAGAAGGGGTCATAATGGACCATCTAACACATTAATTCTCAGATATGGGCTCTGCTACAATCTGCTGGCTTTAATGGACAAATTTGATCTTTTCTGATACTCTGTTGTCCTTCCTGAGCAGGTGGAACGTTGACTGAAAGAAACCCATAACTGATAAATGCTTTAACTGCTTGAGGCTGTCCTGTTTCCTTCTCGGCCATGCTGTTGGTTAATTGCAGTTGTTGAAGCTTTATTACGCAGGGTACAGGTAGCTGATGGCTTCGTCCTTCGAGAGCTCAAGGCAATCAAAGGAGTAAAGACAGTATGGCGGAGGCGTGCATAAGACGAGAACAACTAGTGGCCGTCGGATCCCATAGATGAGCGGCGAAGATCGAAACAGAAGGAGCTATCGAGAGGAAAAATGGATGGAGAAACGAAGGCCATTGGATCTGGACGCGGCAGATCTGATGGCTGACAGAAGCAGAAGACGCACAGAGATTAACGCACGGGAGGACGGTTTTGAGAGGCGGGCAGTATTTCCTGCACCGCCTTTGGACCCACGGCAGTTTCCGTATAACCCCTCGCGATCTAATAGAATTGAAACACATGGCCGATGCGACAAGCGGGACACCACTACGATCGCGCGTTAACGGGCGGGCAGGTCGCGCGATCGGGGCTTGCCACTACCGTCCAATCGTGCGACAAACGGTCAGATGGCGAGGAATATGCACAATGTTTAACGTGCGGGAAAAAAGGCTGCGACCGTTGGATCGCGACGATCAACGACTGTGGTGGCGAATGCGGCAGAGGCTAATATGGGCACGGTTTCGTGGGATAAGTGCTCGGTCTTTAGGAAATGTAGGTTTATGGGATAACAACGAATTCGCGATGAGTTTTGAAAGAAACAGGGCTAGAGGGGAAAGAAGAAATTTTAGGAGACAAAACAGAGAAAGCGGGGCTAAGAGAAAACACGGGATTAGGCAGAGTTTCAAAGAAGAACAACGAAAGTAGGGGCTATGGAGTTATAAGGATAACGAGGGAGAAAAGGAAACCAACTGCTGTGAGCATTCTTAAGGCACGAAACAACATTGTCACACCTGTTTTCAATCCATCGAATGTCACAAAATGTAGCAGAGCTAACACTGGCTCCTTTTGGGGATGAGATCCTCCCTGTGAGGTCTCAAGGACTGCAAACCAATGCCTTCATACAAATCCAGATTTAAAACATTACCTAGTATCCATTGGGCATGTAGTCAGACTAAGCCTACAATAAAAACCTGTAAAAGAACATGATTACAATCATTAAGGCTTGAAAACTTAAAACTTCAAAAACTGCCCATTTGCTGGGTCAGCAAAATTGATTCTCCTGCTCTCGGCCCCTTCATCATAGAGCTGCAAAATAGGATTTATTTGATCATCTACCTCAAATATTTTAGGACATTTGAGCTTAATAGGTAGATATGGATCAATTTTCTTCTCCCTTCTGTGTATTTTCCTCCTTGGACGTTCTTCATAGGAGCCTTTGTACACCAGCTGAATAATCAAGGCTGTTGTGCACTTGTTTGTGTCTTTTGTAGTCTGCACAACTAATATGAATGATGCACCATGTAGAAATTTTGAATAATATGACACATATTCACAGAGATTATCTTGATTATACACTTATAAGCGGAACATGCATAATACATAACCTCCTCTACGTTGATAATCAATTTATAGAAGCAGAAACATTCACAGGGGCACATAGAAGCATCATTCAAACATATCAACACAGTGTTTTCCCGGGGAAAGCATCTCGCTAAAAACCCCACACTATCTGTATATTATATTGATTGAATCATGTAACATTACAAAGTACAATGCTTATCACAAGCAATCCAGTACCAGCTCCACCTGTTACACACAATACAGCTCAGATCTGATCTCCAAATCTATTCCACTGCTTGCCTGCCTCTCCAGCTCAATACCTGCTCAAGAACTGATGAGAATGGCTTACCAAACTCGTATTTGACCTGCAAATAATCACTCACACTCTATTGGACGTGAGCACAGGCTACAATTCATGATATTGGCCAATTCATTGGCATACTCAATCCCTCTGATTGTGCAAATCGTCATGCACAACTATAGTCACAACTGATAGCAATCTGATCCTCTAACACCTGTCCCTGCTGAACTGAACATGCACTGACATGCAACTGAGTTAACTGATGTATTTTATAGTTGCATTATGAGTTAATAACTTGTGAATTAATTAATAACTAATTCACCCAACTCATCTCTAATCTATTGATCAGTTAGACTAAATACAACTAGTTTAACAAGGCTAAACTGAACACAACCCCATCAACTACACCTCCAGTCCACTAAACTCAACTCACTTGAGTTCTAACTGAAGTCCTGCATGCAAATATTAGTCATCTCATAGGTAACCACGTATTTCCCTCTGGGATCTGCATGTACCACATCCATAGCTCATCCTGAAGTGCTCCAAGAGAATAAGATCAAGTTTATAGTCCAAATATTATTATGACACAATAATATTTGACTTTTCTATTTTTGACAACCAATCTAAACATAGACTTTGATCACTCACACTATGATCACTCACACTGTGGTCACCCACACTGTGATCACTCACACTGTGATCATCCACATTGTGATCACTCATACTGTGGTCACCCACACTGTGGTCAAAAATAGAACTTGCGCCATAATTTGCCTGCGGGCCCACTTAGTGAAGGCGACTCTTTTCACTAAGCTCCATCATCTTGTTGCAATCTCAACAAGCATTTCTTGTTGCACACTTTTCAACACACCATTGTATTCTTGTGCAGGGGACACAGAGACATCATCTGCTCCTGCATCTTGCTTTGAACAATCTTGATCCAAGGACGAGTCCCAAAGCTATACATCTTCTTCCTCTGTCACCTGACAAGCTGCCTTTTCAATCTGTGTTGAGGCCAACTGAGCAGGTATTAGAATATTAAGACTGAGATGATCAGTTTCAGCCTTGAGCAACGAATTTTGTTATGCCTCAGTGTTCAGGGGGGAACTTTGAAGGCTTTTCACTTGAGCAGACAGAGGGACAAAATATGATGGGGAGCTTTCTTCTCCCTTCTTGATCACTATGCTGGGAATAATAGCAGGCTGGCTAATTTGCAGATCTACATAGCCATGTGAAGATGACCTGGCATCGAGCACAGATTCTTGGAGGATAAAGGGGTCAGCTGTTGATTGCTGCTGATAAGCTTGTTGTTCTGCAGCTATAACAAACTCCTGAGCAGTGCCTATGGAAAATGCTTTTTCATATGCATCTCTGGTTAGGAAAGGAGCGCCTTCCAAACCATGGACCTCCTCCTCTTCATCAGGAGGCTCTTCTTCCATGACTATATTTTGACAAAGGATCTTCACCCTTTGGTCTTCGTTTGCATCTTTATTTCTTTGCAAAATCTGCACATGCTCATTTGCTCCTCTGTATGGATTTGGAGTTGAAAAAGAAATGGAACAATGAGCTCCTCCTTCTTCAAAATACTGCACAGCCTTTAGTTTGGAAACTTCAGAGGCTAAAAACGCTATCATCCTGGCCAATTCATCTATTTCAAGATCATAGGATAATGAGGATTCACCTCCCTGTCTTCTCCTTTCATCATCACCTTCGAGTCTTTCTGCAGCAATGATATTTGCTTCTATTTCAAAGGCTGCATCTTGCATATCAGCCAAAGAAGTACATCTTCTTTCTCTTAAGAGCAAGCAGAATTGAGAATCAAAGGCATTGGCATAAGTGAGCATGGCAGAAGGAGGGGTAGGTCTTACTTCAGCAGGCATTCTGTTGTACATATGATTGAATCTGATGTTGAAATCAGACAGCAGCTCACTATCTTCTCTCTGCAAGTTCCCAAATTTATCATGATAAAAGAGCAGATCTTTATTATTCCCCAGCGCTTTAGGAACACATCATCTAGGGCCTCGATGTCTGCAATAGACCTAGGGGGTAATTCTCCTAACCATTTTCTAGCTTCCACATCTAGGCTTTGGACAAAAACCCTCATCCAGACATCCTCTTCATTGATATCCAGGTTATCAGCATAGCTATAAAAGGCCTCTAAATGCTCTTCAGCTGTTACTCCTTCTGCACCAGTAAACTTAGGCATAAATTCTTGATAATCTCGTGCAGGCATGGCATTCAACGGGGTAGGCAAGACTAAGGGTCCATACCTAGCAGCAACTATTATTTTTATCTTTGTAAAGGCTTGCTGACCTGCCATGGCTAGGGTATATGAAATGATACTGGTGGATCGAGTGGTATGCATCAATGAAAAGAATGACAGAAACAGAGGAATATGATGGACAACATGGATGCTTCTTTGAACTGAGGTCCGAAAGGAAAATGAATGACTAAGGATCTAAATGAATCTCTAAAGGTGACATTCACTAACAGAGATACATGGAACTTTTAAGTCTTACCTGATCCTGGTGCTCCTTCCTACGAATTTTTCTTCTGCTTAACGATCCTCAGGTTCAGGCACTGATTCAACTGATGGTTTCTAAGGATTTCTCAGAGCATGCCTCACCAGTTGCGCCAGAACATCAATGTGGAGTCGCCAAATATTGGTCTTCCTCCATTGGAGTCGCCAGATAGATGATTACAACCAAAATATGTGTCGAGACCTTGTCTATCATCAAAATCTGGAACTGTGTCGTTCTCTCAGGGAAGCTGAGCTTCAATTTTCCTCTCCCTGACAACGGCGCCAATTAATGTTATCACCCCAAGAAACTCTCCTAGCTTGTATATCAGAGATGCTCGGGAACATTACAAACTCAACAAAAATGTTGGAAAATGGTGGATGAATGAAAGAAATGCTGCATATTCAAGCTAGATAACCTCTTCTACTATGCTTAACCCCAGACATGGGTGAACACCCCCAGACTACAAGGGTTTAGACCACCAATTATTCACAGTTTAAGGAAAATGTGATGATGGAGAATACTGATCACACCAACAGATGCACAGGACCGTGTGATGGCCAGCTGCAACCAGTTAAAATGTTTGTAAATCTATTTCCTAATGCGCAGACTGGATGACGGCTCTCTAGCATTAAAACAACAGAACCTGCATACACATTCAATAATACCAACTAGATTCTAACACAGAGGTGGGATGACAGCCCCTCTAATGCTAAACATCAAGAGCACATGAAAAATGCATAACAGGCACAACCTGGAACAAAGAAGAAGTGGAAAGTGAGCAATTAACAGCAAAAGAAGCTTGCATTCACTGAAAATGAAGACCAGACGCTGCAGGTATCACAGTAGTTATAGTCTCCAGAAGTTGAACCTTACATCAAAAATAACATTCATCATCCTTCAACCTTCTATCTTCTGGACATATATAGAGGTTGATTACAAAAACACTATGTTGTGTTACACGAGAAGGGGTCATAATGGACCACCTAACACATTAATTCTCATTTATGGGCTCTGCTACAATTTGCTGGCTTTAATGGACAAATTTGATTTTTACTGATACTCTATTGTCCTTCCTGAGCAGGTAAAACTTTGACTGAAAGAAACCCATAACTGATAAATGCTTTAACTGCTCGAGCCTGTCCTGTTTCCTTCTCGGCCATGCTGTTGGTTAATTGCAGTTGTTGAAGCTTTATTACGCAGGGTACAGGTAGCTGATGGGTTCGTCCTTCGGAAGCTCAAGATAGTCAAAGGAGTAAAGACAGTATGGCGGAGGCGTGCACAGGACGAGAGCAACTAGTTGCCGTTGGAGGCCATAGATGAGCGGCGAAGATCGAAACAGAAGGAGCTATCAAGAGAAAAAATGGATGGAGAAACGAAGGCCGTTGGATTTGGACGTGGCAGATCTGACGCCTGACTAAAGCAGAAGACGCACGGAGATTAACGCGCGGGAGAACGGTTTTGAGAGGCGGGCGGTATTCCCCGCACCGCCTTTGGACCCGCGGTGGTTTCCGTATAACCCCTAATGATCCAATAGAATTGAAACACTTGGCCGACGCGACAGGTGGGAAACCACTGCGATCGCGCGTTAACGGGAAGGTAGGTCGCGCGATCGGGGCTTGCGACTACCGTCCGATCGTGCGACAGACGGTCAGATGGCAAGGAATATGCATGATGTTTAACGTGTGGGAAAAAGGGCTGCGACCGTTGGATCGCGACGATCAACGGCTGCGGCTGCGAATGCGGCAGAGGCTAATATGGGCGCGGTTTCGTGGGATAAGCGCCCGGTCTTTAGGAAATGTAGGTTTATGGGATAAAAATGAATTCGCGCTGAGTTTTGAAAGAAAACAGGGCTAGCGGGGAAAGAAGAAGTTTTAGGAGACAAAACAGAGAAAGCGAGGCTCAGAGAAAACACGGGATTAGGTAGAGTTTCAAAGAAGAACAGGGAAAGCAGGGGCTATGGAGTTATAAGGAGAACGAGGGAGAAAAGGAAACCAACTGCTGTGAGCATTCTTAAGGCACGGAACAACACTGTCACACCTGTTTTCAATCCATCGAATGTCACAAAATGTAGCAGAGCTAACACTGGCTCCTTCTGGGGATGAGATCCTCTCTGTGAGGTCTCAAGGACTGTAGACCAATGCCTTCATACAAAACCAGCTTTAAAACATTGCCTAGTATCCATTGGGCATGGAGTCAGACTAAACCTACAATAAAAACCTCTAAAAGAACATGATTACAATGATTGAGGCTTGAAAACTTAAAACTTCAAAAATTGCCCATTTGCTGGGTCAGCAAAATCGATTCTCCTGCTCTCAGCCCCTTCATCATAGAGCTACCAAATAGGATTTATTTGATCATCTACCTCAAAGATTTTAGGACATTTGAACTTAATAGGTAGATATGGATCAATTTTCTTCTCCCTTCTGTGTATTTTCCTCCTTAGACGTTCTTCATAGGAGCCTCTGTACACCAGCTGAATAATCAAGGTTGTTGTGCACTTGTCTGTGTCTTTTGTAGTCTGCACAACTAATATGAATGATGCACCATTGTATTCTTGTGCAGGAGACACAGAGATATCATCTGCTCCTGTATCTTGCTTTGAACAATCTTGATCCAAGGAGGAGTACCAAAACTGTACATCTTCTTCCTCTGTCACTTGACAAGCTGCCTTTTCAATCTGTGTTGAGGCCAACTGAGCAGGTATTAGAATATCAAGACTGAGATGATCAGTTTCAGCCTTGAACATCGAATTTTGTTCTACCTCAGTGTTCAGGGGGCAACTTTGAGGGATTTTCACTTGAGCAGACAGAGGGACAAAAGATGATGGGGAGCTTTCTTCTCCCTTCTTGATCACGTTGCTGGGAATAATAACAGGCTGGCTAATTTGCAGATCTGCATAGCCATGTGAAGATGAGCCGGCATAGAGCATAGATTCTTGGAGGATAAAGGGGTCAGCTGCTGATTGCTGCTGATGAGCTTGTTGTTCTGCAGCTACAACAAACTCCTAAGCAATGCCTATGGATAATGCTTTTTCATATGCAACTCTGGTTAGGAAAGGAGCACCTTCCAAACCATGGAACTCCTCTTCATCAGGAGGCTCTTCTTCCATGACTATATTTTGACAAAGGATCTTCACCCTTTAGTCTTCGTTTGCATCTTTATTTCTTTGCAAAATCTGCACATGCTCATTTGATCCTCTGTATGGTTTTGGAGTTGAAAAAGAAATGGAACAATGAGCTCCTGGTTCTTCAAAATACTGCTCAGCCTTTAGTTTGGAAACTTCAGAGGCTAAAAACTCTATCATCCTAGCCAATTCATCTATTTCAGGATTATTGGATTATGAGGAATCACCTCCCTGTCTTCTCCTTTGATCATCACCTTCGAGCCTTTCTGCAGCAATGATAGTTGCTTCTATTTCAAAGGTTGCATCTTGCATGTCAGTGAAAGAAGTACATCTTCTTTCTCTTAAGAGCAAGCAGAATTGAAAATCAAAGGCATTGGCATAAGTGAGCATGGCAGAAGCAGGGGTAGGTCTTACTTCACTTGGCATTCTGTTGTACATATGATTGAATCTGATGTTGAAACCAAACAGCACCTCACCATCTTCTCTCTGCAAGTTCCCAAATTCATCATGATAAAAGAGCAGATCTTTATTATTCCCCCAGTGCTTTAGGAATAGATCATCTAGGGCCTCGATGTCTGCAATATACCTAGGGGGTAATTCTCTGAACGATTTTCTAGCTTCCCCATCTAGGCTTTGGACAAAAACCCACATCCAGACATCCTCTTCATTGATATCCAGGTTAATAGCATAGCTATAAAAGGCCACTAAATGCTCTTCAGCTGTTACTCCTTCTGCACCAGTAAACCTAGGAATAAATTCTTGATAATCTCCTGCAGGCATGGCATTCAACGGGGTAGGCAAGACTAAGGGTCCATACCTAGCAGCAACTATTATTTCTATCTTTGTAAGGGCTTGCTGACCTGCCATGGCTAGGGTATATGAAATGATACTGGTGGACTAAGTGGTATGAATCAATAAAAAGAATGACAGAAATAGAGGAATATGATGGACAGCATGGATGCTTCTTTGAACTGAGGTCCAAAAGGGAAATGAATGACTAAGGAGCTAAATGAATCTCTGAAGGTGACATTCACTAACAGAGATACATGGAACTTTTAAGGCTTACCTGATCCTGGTGCTCCTTCCTACGAACTTTTCTTCTGCTTAACGATCCTCAGGGTCAGGCACTGATCCAACTGATGGTTTCTAAGGATTTCCCCGAGCATCCCTCACCAGCTGCGCTAGAACTTCAATGTGGAGTCGCCAAATATTGGTCTTCCTCCAGTGGAGTCACCAGATAGATGATTACAAACAAAATATGTGTCCAGACCTTGTATATCATCAAAATCTGGAACTGTGTCGTTCTCCCAAGGAAGCTGAGCTTCAATTCTCCTCTCCCCGGCAACGGCGCCAATTAATGTTATCACCACAAGAAACTCTCCTAGCTTGTATATCAGAGATGCTCGAGAACATTACAAACTCAACATAAATGTTGGAAAAATGGTGGATGAATGAAATAAATGCTGCATATTCAAGCCAGATAACCACTTCTACTATGCTTAACCCCAGACATGAGTGAACACCCCCAGACTACAAGGCTTTAGACCACCAATTACTCACAGTTTAAGGAAAATGTGATGATGGAGATTACTGATCACAGCAGCAGATGTACAAGACCCTGTGATGACCAGCTACAACCAGTTAAAAGGTATGTAAATCTATTTCCTAATGCACAAACAGGATGATAGCTCTCTGGCATTAAAACAACAGAAACCTGCATACACATTCAATAATACCAACTAGATTCTAACACAGAGGTGGGCTGATAGCCCCTCTAATGCTAAACATCACAAGCACATGAAAAATGCATAACAGGCACAGCTTGGAAAAAATAAGAAGTGGAAAGTGATCAATTAACAGCAAAAGAAGCTTGCATTAGCTGAAAATGAAGACTAGACGCTACAGGTATCACAATAGTTACAGTCTCCAGAAGTTGAACCTTACATCAAAAATAACATTCATCAACCTTCAACCTTCTGTCTTATGGATATATATAGAGGTTGATTACAAAAACACTATGTTGTGTTACACTAGAAGGGGTCATAATGGACCACCTAGCACATTAATTCTGAGATATGGGCTCTGCTACAATCTGCTGGCTTTAATGGACAAATTTGATCTTTTCTGATACTCCGTTGTTCTTCCTGAGCAGGTGGAACGTTGACTGAAAGAAACCCATAACTGATAAATGCTTTAACTGCTCGAGGCTGTCATGTTTCTTTCTCGGCCATGTTGTTGGTTAATTCCAGTTGTTGAAGCTTTATTACGCAGGGTACAAGTAGCTTATGGCTTCATCCTTCGAGAGCTCAAGACAGTCAACGGAGTAAAGACAGTATGGCGGAGGCGTGCATAGGACGAGAACAACTAGTGGTCGTCGGATCCCATAGATGAGCGACGAACATCGAAACAGAAGGAGTTATCAGGAGGAAAAATGGATTGAGAAACGAAGGTCGTTGGATCTGGACGAGGCAGATGTGATGGCTAGCGGAAGTAGAAGACGCAAGGAGATTAACGCACAGGAGAACGGTTTTGAGAGGCGGGCGGTATTCCCCTTACCGCCTTTGGACCCATGTCGGTTTCTGTATAACCCCTTGCGATCCAATAGAATTGAAACACATGGCCGACGCGACCGGCGGGAAACCACCACGATCGCGCGTTAAAATGCGGGCAGGTTGTGCGATCGGGGCTTGCGACTACCGTCCAATAGTGCGAAGGACGGTCAGATGGTGAGGAATATGCACGATTTTTAATGTGCGGGAAAAAACGCTGCGACCGTTGGATCGCGACGATCAACCGCTGCGGCCGAGGCTAATATGGGCGCGGTTTCGTGGGATAAGCACCCAGTCTTTAGGAAATGTAGGCTTATGGGATAAAAATGAATTCGTGTTGAGTTTTGAAATAAACAGGGCTAGCGGGGAAAGAAGAAGTTTTAGGAGACAGAACAGAGAAAGCGAGGCTCAGAGAAAACACGGGATTAGGCAGAGTTTCAAAGAGGAACAGGGAAAGCAAGGGCTATGGAGTTATAAGGAAAAGGAGAGAGAAAAGGAAACCAACTGCTGTGAGCATTCTTGAGGAACTGAACAACACTGTCACACATGTTTTCAATCCATCGAATGTCACAAAATGTAGCAGAGCTAACACTGGCTCCTTCTGGGGATGAGATCCTCCCTGTGAGGTCTCAAGGACTGCAGACCAATGCCTTCATACAAAACCAGCTTTAAAACATTGCCTAGTATCCATTGGGCATGCAGTCAAACTAAGCCTACAATAAAACCCCGTAAAAGAACATGATTACAATCATTGAGGCTTGAAAACTTAAAACTTCAAAAACTGCCCATTTGCTGGGTCAGCAAAACCGATTCTCCTGCTCTCGGACCCTTCATCATAGAGTTGCAAAACAGGATCTATCTGATCATCTACCTCAAAGGTTTTAGGACATTGGAGCTTAAAAGGTAGATATGGATCAATTTTCTTCTCCCTTTTGTGTATTTTCCTCCTTGGACGTTCTTCATAGGAGCCTCTGTACACCAGCTGAATAATCAAGGCTGTTGTGCACTTGTCTGTGTCTTTTGTAGTCTGCACAACTAATATGAATGATGCAACATTGTATTCTTATGCAGGGGACACAGAGACATCATCTGCTCCTGGATCTTGCTTTGAACAATCTTGATCCAAGGATGAGTCCCAAAAATGTACATCTTCTTCCTCTGTCACATGACAAGCTGCCTTTTCAATCTGTGTTGAGGCCAACTGAGCAGGTATTAGAATATCAAGACTGAGATGATCAGTTTCAGCCTTGAGCATTGAATTTTGTTTTGCCTCAGTGTTCAGGGGGCAACTTTGAGGGATTTTCACTTGAGCAGACAAAGGGACAAAACATGATGGGGAGCTTTCTTCTCCCTTCTTGATCATTGTGCTGGGAATAATAACAGGCTGGCTAATTTGCAGATCTACATAGCCATGTGAAGATGCGCTGGCATCGAGCACAAATTCTTGGAGGATAAAGGGGTGAGCTGCTGATGAGCTTGTTGTTCTGCAGCTACAACAAACTCCTGAGCAGTCCCTATGGATAATGCTTTTTCATATGCAGCTCTGGTTAGGAAAGGAGCACCTTCCAAACCATCGACCTCCTCCTCTTCATCAGGAGGCTCTTCTTCCATGACTATTTTTTGACAAAGGATCTTCACCCTTTGGTCTTCCTTTGCATCTTTATTTCTTTGCAAAATCTGCACATGCTCATTTGCTCCTCTGTATGGATTTGGAGTTGAAAAAGAAATGGAACAATGAGCTCTTGCTTCTTCAAAATACTGCTCAGCCTTTAGTTTGGAAACTTCAGAGGCTAAAAACTCTATCATCCTAGCCAATTCATCTATTTCAGGATCATAGGATGATGAGGATTCACCTCCCTGTCTTCTCCTTTCATCATCACCTTCGAGTCTTTCTGCAGCAATGATATTTGCTTCTATTTCAAAGGCTGCATCTTGCATATCAGCCAAAGAAGTACATCTTCTTTCTCTTAAGAGCAAGCAGAATTGAGAATCAAAGGCATTGGCATAAGTGAGCATGGCAGAAGGAGGGGTAGGTCTTACTTCAGCGGGCATTCTGCTGTACATATGATTGAATCTGATGTTGAAATCAAATAGCAGCTAACCATATTCTCTCTGCAAGTTCCCAAATTCATCATGATAAAAGAGCAGATCTTTATTATTCCCCCAGTGCTTTAGGAACACATCATGTAGGGCCTCGATGTCTGCAATAGACCTAGGGGTAATTCTCTGAACCATTTTCTAGCTTCCAAATCTAGGCTTTGGGCAAAAACCCTCATCTAGACATCCTCTTCATTGATATCCAGGTTATCAGCATAGCTATAAAAGGCCTCTAAATGCTCTTCAACTGTTACTCCTTCTGCACCAGTAAACTTAGGCATAAATTCTTGATAATCTCGTGCAGGCATGGCATTCAACGGGGTAGGCAAGACTAAAGCTCCATACCTAGCAGCAACTATTCTTTCTATCTTTGTAAGGGCTTGCTGACCTGCCATGGCTAGGGTATATGAAATAATACTGGTGGACTGAGTGGTATGAATCAATGAAAAGAATGACAGAAACAGAGGAATATGATGGACAACATGGATGCTTCTTTGAATTGAGGTCCGAAAGGGAAATGAATGACTAAGGAGCTAAATGAATCTCTGAACGTGACATTCACTAACAGAGATACATGGAACTTTTAAGGCTTGCCTGATCCTGGTGCTCCTTCCTACGAACTTTTCTTCTGCTTAATGATCCTCAGGGTCAAGCACTGATTCAATTGATGGTTTCTAAGGATTTCTCCGAGCATGCCTCACCAACTACGCCAGAACTTCAATGTGGAGTCGCCAAATATTGGTCTTCCTCCAGTGGAGTCGCCAGATAGATGATTACAACCAAAATATGTGCCCAAACCTTGTCTATCATCAAAATCTGGAACTATGTCATTCTCCCAGGGAAGCTGAGCTTCAATTCTCCTCTCCCTGGCAATGACGCCAATTAATGTTATCACCCTAGGAAACTCTCCTATCTTGTATATCAGAGATGCTCGGGAACATTACAAACTCAACAAAAATGTTGGAAAATGGTGGATGAATGAAAGAAATGCTGCATATTCAAGCCAGATAACCACTTCTACAATGCTTAACCCTAGACATGGGTGAACACCCCCAGACTACAAGGATTTAGACCACCAATTACTCACATTTTAAGGAAAATGTGATGATGGAGAATACTGATCACACCAGTAGATGCACAGGACCCTGTGATGGCTAGCTGCAACCAGTTAAAAGGTCTGTAAATCTATTTCCTAATGCACAGACAGGATGACAGCTCTCTGGCATTAAAACAACAAAAACCTGCATACACATTCAATAATACCAACTAGATTCTAACACAGAGGTGGGATGACAGCCCCTCTAATGCTAAACATCAAGAGCACATGAAAAATGCATAACAGGCACAGCCTGGAACAAAGAAGAAGTGGAAAGTGAGCAATTAACAACAAAAGAAGCTTGCATTAGCTAAAAATGAAGACCAGACACTGCAGGTATCACAGTATTTACAGTCTCCAAAAGTTGAACCTTACATAAAAAATAACATTCATCAACCTTCAACCTTCTGTCTTCTGGATATATATAGAGGTTGATTACAAAAACACTCTATTGTGTTACACGAGAAGGGGTCATAATGGACCACCTAGCACATTAATTCTCAGATATGGGCTCTTCTACAATCTGTTGGCTTTAATGGACAAATTTGATCTTTTCTGATACTCCGCTGTCCTTCCTGAGCAGGTGGAACGTTGACTAAAAGAAACCCATAACTCATAAATGCTTTAACTGCTCGAGGTTGTCCTGTTTCCTTCTCGGCCATGATGTTGGTTAATTGCAGTTGTTGAAGCTTTATTACGCAAGGTACAGGTAGCTGATGGCTTCGTCCTTCGAGATCTTAAGACAGTCAAAGGAGTAAAGACAGTATCGTGGAGGTGTGCGCAGGACGAGAACAACTAGTGGTCGTCGGATCCCATAGATGAGCGGAGAAGATCGAAACAGAAGGAGCTATCGAGAGGAAAAATGGATAGAGAAACGAAGGCCGTTGAATCTAGACGCGGCAGATCTGACGCGTGACGGAAGAAGAAGGCGCACAGAGATTAACGCGCGGGAGAATGGTTTTGAGAGGTGGGCGGTATTCCCTGCACCGCCTTTGGACCCACGACGGTTTCCGTATAACCCCTCGCGATCCAATGGAATTGAAACACGTGGCCGACGAGACAGGCGGGAAACCACCACGATCGCGCGTTAATGGGCGGGCAGGTCGCGCGATCGAGGCTTGCGACTACCATCCGATCGTGCGACGGATGGTCAAATGGCGAGGAATATGCACGATGTTTAACGTGCGGGAAAAAGGGTTGCGACCGTTGGATCGCGACGATCAACGGTTGCGGCTGCGAATGCGGCTGAGGCTAATATGGGCGCGGTTTCGTGGGATAAGCACGCGGTCTTTAGGAAATGTAGGTTTATGGGATAAAAACGAATTCGCGCTGAGTTTTGAAAGAAAACAGGGCTAGGGGGGAAAGAAGAAGTTTTAGGAGACAAAACAGAGAAAGCGGGGCTCAGAGAAAACACAGGATTAGGCAAAGTTTCAAAGGAGAACAGGGAAAGCAGGGGCTATGGAGTTATAAGGAGAACGAGGGAGAAAAGGAAACCAATTGCTGTGAGCATTCTTGAGGCACGGAACAACACTGTCACACCTGTTTTCAATCCATCGAATGTCACAAAATGTAGCAGAGCTAACACTGGCTCCTTTTGGGGATGAGATCCTCCCTGTGAGGTCTCAAGGACTGCATACCAATGCCTTCATACAGAACCGTCTTTACAACATTGCCTAGTATCCATTGGGCATGGAGTCAGACTAAGCCTACATTAAAAACCTGTAAAAGAACATGATTACAATCATTCAAGCTTGAAAACTTAAAACTTCAAAAACTGCCCATTTGTTGGGTCAGCAAAATCGATTCTCCTGCTCTTATACCCTTCATCATAGAGCTGCAAAACAGGATTTATTTGATCATCTACCTCAAAGGTTTTAGGACATTTGAGCTTAATAGGTAGATATGGATCAATTTTCTTCTCCCTTCTATGTATTTTCTTCCTGGACGTTCTTCATAGGAGCCTCTGTACACCAGCTGAATAATCAAGGCTGTTGTGCATTTGTCTGTGTCTTTTGTAGTCTACACAACTAATATGAATGATGCACCATTGTATTATTGTGCAGGGGACACAAAGACATCATCTGCTCCTGCATCTTGCTTTGAACAATCTTGATCCAAGGAGGAGTCCCAAAACTGTACATCTTCTTCCTCTGTCACCTAACAAGCTGCCTTTTCAATCTGTGTTGAGGCCAACTGAGCAGGTATTAGAATATCAAGACTGAGATGATCAGTTTCAGCCTTGAGCATCGAATTTTATTCTACCTCAGTGTTCAGGGAGCAACTTTGAGGGATTTTCACTTGAGCAGACAGAGGGACAAAAGTTGATGGGGAGCTTTCTTCTCCCTTCTTGATCATTGTGCTGGGAATAATAATAGGCTGGCTAATTTGCAGATCCGCATAGCCATGTGAAGATCAGCTGGAATCGAGCATAGCTTCTTTGAGGATGAAGGGGTCAGCTGCTGATTGCTGCTGATGAGCTTGTTGTTCTGCAGCTACAACAAACTCCTGAGCAGTGCCTATGGATAATGCTTTTTCATATGCAGCTCTGATTAGGAAAGGAACACCTTGCAAACCATGGAACTCCTCCTCTTCATCAGGAGGCTCTTCTTCCATGACTATATTTTGACAAAGGATCTTCACCCTTTGGTCTTCGTTTGCATCTTTATTTCTTTGCAAAATCTGCACGTGCTCATTTGCTCCTTTGTATGGATTTGGAGTTGAAAAAGAAATGGAACAATGAGCTCCTGCTTCTTCAAAACACTGCTCAGCCTTTAGTTTTGAAACTTCAGAAGCTAAAAACTCTATTATCCTAGCCAATTCATCTATTTCAGGATCATAGGATGATGAGGATTCACCTCCCTGTCTTCTCCTTTCATCATCACCTTCGAGTCTTTCTGCAGCAATGATATTTGCTTTTATTTCAAAGGCTGCATCTTGCATATCAGCCAAAGAAATACATCTTCTTTCTCTTAAGAGCAAGCAGAATTGAGAATCAAAGGCATTGGCATAAGTGAGCATGGCAGAAGCAGGGGTAGGTCTTAGTTCAGCTGGCATCCTGCTATACATATGATTGAATCTGATGTTGAAATCAGACAACAGTTCACCATCTTCTCTCTGCAAGTTCCCAAATTCATCATGATAAAAGAGCAGATCCTTATTATTCCCCCAGTGCTTTAGGAACACATCATCTAGGGCCTCGATGTCTGCAATAGACCTAGGGGGTAATTCTCTGAACCATTTTCTAACTTCCCCATCTAGGCTTTGGACAAAAACCCTCATCCAAACATCCTCTTCATTGATATCCAGGTTATCAACATAGCTATAAAAGGCCTCTAAATGCTCTTCAGCTGTTACTCCTTCTGCACCAGTAAACTTAGGCATAAATTCTTGATAATCTCCTGCAGGCATGGCATTTAACGGGGTAGGCAAGACTAAGGGTCCATACCTAGCAGCAACTATTCTTTCTATCTTTGTAAGGGCTTGCTGACCTGCCATGGATAGGGTATATGAAATGATACTAGTGGACTGAGTGGTATGAATCAATGAAAAGAATGATAGAAACAGAGGAATATGATGGACAACATGGATGCTTCTTTGAACTGAGTTCTGAAAGGGAAATGAATGACTAAGGAGCTAAATGAATCTCTGAAGGTGACATTCACTAACAGAGATACATGGAACTTTTAAGGCTTACATGATCATGGTGCTCCTTCCTACGAACTTTTCTTTTGCTTAACGATCCTCAAGGTTAGGCACTGATTCAATTGATGATTTCTAAGGATTTCTCCAAGCATGCCTCACCAATTGCGCCAGAACTTCAATGTGGAGTCGCCAAATATTGGTCTTCCTCCAGTGGAGTCGCCAGATAGATGATTACAACCAAAATATGTGTCCAGACCTTGTCTATCATCAAAATTTGGAACTGTGCCGTTCTCCCAGGGAAGCTGAGCTTCAATTCTCCTCTCCTCGGCAACGGTGCCAATTAATGTTAGCACCCCAAGAAACTCTCCTAGCTTGTATATCAGAGATGCTCGAGAACTTTACAAACTCAACAAAAATGTTGGAAAATTGTGGATGAATGAAAGAAATGCTGCATATTCAATCCAGATAACCACTTCTACTATGCTTAACCCCAGACATGGGTGAACACCCCCAGAATACAAGGCTTTAGACCACCAATTACTCACAGTTTAAGGAAAATGTGATGATGGAGAATACTGATCACACCAGCAGATGCACAGGACCCTATGATGGCCAGTTGCAACCAGTTAAAAGGTCTGTAAATCTATTTCCTAATGCACAGACAGGATGACAGCTCTCTAGCATTAAAACAACAGAAACCTGCATACACATTCAATAATACCAACTAGATTTTAACACAGAGGTGGGATGACAGCCCCTCTAATGCTAAACATCAAGAGCACATGAAAAATGCATAACAGGCACAACCTGGAACAAAGAAGAAGTGGAAAGTGAGCAATTAACAGCAAAAGAAGCTTGCATTAGCTGAAAATGAAGACCAGACGCTGCAGGTATCACAATAGTTACAGTCTCCAGAAGTTGAACCTTACATTAAAAATAATCTTCATCAACCTTCAACCTTCTATCTTCTGGATATATATAGAGGTTGATTACAAAAACACTCTGTTGTGTTACACGAGAAGGGGTGATAATGGACCACCTAGCACATTAATTCTCAGATATGGGCTCTGCTACAATCTGCTGGCTTTAATGGACAAATTTGATCTTTTCTGATACTCTGTTGTCCTTCCTGAGCAGGTGGAACGTTGACTGAAAGAAACCCATAACTGATAAATGCTTTAACTGCTCGAGCCTGTCATGTTTCCTTCTCGGCCATGCTGTTGGTTAATTGTAGTTGTTGAAGCTTTATTACGTAGGGTACAGGTAGCCGATAGCTTCGTCATTCGGGAGCTCAAGACAGTCAAAGGAGTAAAGACAATATGGTGGAGGCGTGCATAGGACGAGAACAACTAGTGGTCATCGGATCCCATAGATGAGCGGCGAAGATCAAAACAGAAGGAGCTATCGGGAGGAAAAATGGATGGAGAAACGAAGGCCGTTAGATCTAGACGCAGCAGATCTGACCCCTGACGGAAGCAGAAGACGCACGGAGATTAACGCACGGGAGAACGGTTTTGAGAGGCGGGCGGTATTCCCTGCACTGCCTTTGGACCCACGGCGGTTTCCATATAACCCCTCGCGATCCAATAGAATTGAAACACGTGGTCGATGCAACAACAGGCGGGAAACCACCGCAATCGCGCGTTAACAGGCGGGCAGGTCGCACGATCGGTGCTTGCAACTACCATCTGATCGTGCGATGGATGGTTAAATGGGGAGGAATATGCACAATGTTTAACGTGTGGGAAAAAGGGCTGCGACCGTTCGATCGCGACGATCAACGACTGCAGTTGCGAATGCGGCAGGGGCTAATATGGGCGTGGTTTCGTGGGATAAGCGCCCGTTCTTTAGGAAATGTAGGTTTATGGGATAAAAATCAATTCGCGCTGAGTTTTTAAAGAAACAGGGCTAGCGGGGAAAGAAGAAGTTTTAGGAGACAAAACAGAGAAAGCGGGGCTCAGAGAAAACACGGGATTAGGCAGAGTTTCAAAGAAGAACAGGGAAAGCAGGGGCTATGGAGTTATAAGGAGAACGAGGGAGAAAAGGAAACCAACTACTGTGAGCATTCTTGAGGCACGGAATAACACTGTCACTCCTGTTTTCAGTCCATCGAATGTCACAAAATGTAGGAGAGCTAACACTGGCTCCTTCTGGGGATGAGATCCTCCTTGTGAGGTCTCAAGGACTGCAGACCAATTCCTTCATACAAAACCAGCTTTAAAACATTGCCTAGTATCCATTGGGCATGGAGTCAGACTAAGCCTACAATAAAACTTGTAAAAGAACATGATTACAATCATTAAGGCTTGAAAACTTAAAACTTCAAAAATTGCCCATTTGCTGGGTCAGCAAAATCGATTCTCCTGCTCTCGGACCCTTCATCATAGAGCTGCAAAACAGGATTTATTTGATCATCTACCTCAAATATTTTAGGACATTTTAGCTTAATAGGTAGATATGGATCAATTTTCTTCTCCCTTCTATGTATTTTCCTCCTTGGGCGTTCTTTATAGGAGCCTCTGTACACCAGCTGAATAACCAAGGCTGTTGTGCACTTGTCTGTGTCTTTTGCAGTCTACACAACTAATATGAATGTTTCACCATTATATTCTTGTGCAGGGGACACAGAGACATAATCTGCTCCTGCATCTTGCTTTGAACAATCCTGATCCAAGGAGGAGTCCCAAAACTGTACATCTTCTTCCTCTGTCACCTGACAAGCTGCCTTTTCAATCTGTGTTGAGGCCAACTGAGCAGGTATTAGAATATCAAGGCTGAGATGATTAGTTTCCGCCTTGAGCATAGAATTTTTTTCTGCCTCAGTGTTCAAGGGGGAACTTTGAAGGCTTTTCACTTGAGCAGACAGAGGGACAAAAGATTATGGGGAGCTTTCTTCTCCCTTCTTGATCACTGTGCTGGGAATAATAGCAGGTTGGCTAATTTGCAGATCTGCATAGCCATGTGAAGATGAGCTAGCATCGAGCACAGATTCTTGGAGGATAAAGGGGTCAGCTGTTGATTGCTGTTGATCAGCTTGTTGTTCTGCAGCTACAACAAACTCCTGAGCAGTGTCTATGGATAATGCTTTTTCATACGCAGCTCTGGTTAGGAAAGGAGCGCCTTCCAAACCATGGACATCCTCCTCTTCATCAGGAGGCTCTTCTTCCATGACTATGTTTTGACAAAGGATCTTCACCCTTTGGTCTTCGTTTGCATCTTTATTTCTTAGCAAAATTTGCACATGCTCATTTGCTCCTTTGTATGGATTTGGAGTTGAAAAAGAAATGGAACAATGAGCTCCTGCTTCTTCAAAACACTGCTCAGCCTTTAGTTTTGAAACTTCAGAGGCTAAAAACTCTATTATCCTAGCCAATTCATCTATTTCAGGATCATAGGATGATGAGGATTCACCTCCCTGTCTTCTCCTTTCATCATCACCTTCGAGTCTTTCTGCAACAATGAAGTACATCTTCTTTTTTCTTAAGAGCAAGCAGAATTGAGAATCAAAGGCATTGGCATAAGTGAGCATGGCAAAAGCAGGGGTAGGTCTTACTTCAGCTGGCATTCTGCTGTACATATGATTGAATCTGATGTTGAAATCAGACAGCAGCTCACCATCTTCTCTCTGCAAGTTCCCAAATTCATCATGATAAAAGAGCAGATCTTTATTATTCCCCCAGTGCTTTAGGAACACATCATCTAGGGCCTCAATGTCTGCAATAGACCTAGGGGGTAATTCTCTAAACCATTTTCTAGCTTCCCCATCTAGGCTTTGGACAAAAACCCTCATCCAGACATCCTCTTCATTGATATCCAGGTTATCAGCATAGCTATAAAAGGCCTCTAAATGCTCTTCAGCTGTTACTCCTTCTGCACCAGTAAACTTAGGCATAAATTCTTGATAATCTCCTGCAGGCATGGCATTCAACGGGGTAGGCAAAGGGTCCATACCTAGCAGCAACTATTCTTTCTATCTTTGTAAGGGCTTGTTGACTTGCCATGGCTAGGGTATATGAAATGATTCTAGTAGACTGAGTGGTATGAATTAATGAAAAGAATGACAGAAACAAAGGAATATGATGGACAACATGGATGCTTCTTTGAACTGAGGTCCGAAAGGGAAATGAAAGACTAAGGAGCTAAATGAATCTCTGAAGGTGACATTCACTAACAGAGATACATAGAACTTTTAACGCTTACCTGATCCTGGTGCTCCTTCCTACGAACTTTTCTTCTGCTTAACGATCCTCAGGGTCAGGCACTGATTCAACTGATGGTTTCTAAGGATTTCTCTGAGCATGCCTCACCAGCTGCGCCAGAACTTCAATGTGGAGTCGCCAAATATTGGTCTTCCTCCAGTGGAGTCGCCTGATAGATGATTACAACCAAAATATGGGTCCAGACCTTGTCTACCATCAAAATCTGGAACTGTGTCGTTCTCCCAGGGAAGCTGAGCTTCAATTCTCCTCTCCCCGACAACGGCGCCAATTAATGTTATCACCCCAAGAAACTCTCCTAGATTGTATATCAAAGATGCTCGGGAACATTACAAACTCAACAAAAATGTTGGAAAGTGGTGGATGAATGAAAGAAATGCTACATATTCAAGCCAGATAACCACTTCTACTATGCTTAACCCTAGACATGGGTGAACACCCCCAGACTACGAGGCTTTAGACCACCAATTACTCACAGTTTAAGGAAAATGTGATGATGGAGAATACTGATCACACCAACAGATGCGCAGGACCGTGTGATGGCCAGCTGCAACTAGTTAAAAGGTCTGTAAATTTATTTCCTAATGCACATACAGGATGACAGCTCTCTAGCATTAAAACAACAGAAACCTGCATACACATTCAATAATACCAACTAGATTCTAACACGGAGGTGGGATGACAGCCCCTCTAATGCTAAACATCAAGAGCACATGAAAAATGCATAACAGGCACAGCCTGGAACAAAGAAGAAGTGGAAAGAGAGCAATTAATAGCAAAAGAAGCTTGCATTCGCTGAAAATGAAGACGAGACGCTGCAGGTATCACAGTAGTTACAGTCTCCAGAAGTTGAACCTTACATCAAAAATAACATTCATCAACCTTCAACCTTTTGTTTTCTAGATATATATAGAGGTTGATTACAAAAACATTCTGTTATGTTACACGAGAGGGGGTCATAATGGACCACCTAGCACATTAATTCTCAGATATGGGCTCTGCTACAATCTGTTGGCTTTAATGGACAAATTTGATCTTTTCTGATACTCCGTTGTCCTCCTGAGCAGGTGGAACGTTGATTGAAAGAAACCCATAACTGATAAATGCTTTAACTGCTCGAGGCTGTCCTGTTTCCTTCTCGGCCATGCTGTTGGTTAATTGTTGTTGTTGAAGCTTTATTACGCAGGATACAGGTAGTTGATGGCTTCGTCCTTCGGGAGCTCAAGACAGTCAAAGGAGTAAAGATAGTATGTCGGAGGCGTGCGCAGGACGAGAACAACTAGTGGCCGTCGGATCCCATAGATGAGCGGCGAAGATCGAAACAAAAGGAGTTATCGGGAAGAAAAATGGATGGAGAAACGAAGGCTGTTAGATTTGGACGCGGCAAATCTGACGCCTGACGGAAGCAGAAGATGCACAGAGATTAACGCGTGGGAGAACCGTTTTGAGAGGCGGGCTGTATTCCCCTTACCGCCTTTGGACCCACGACGGTTTCCGTATAACCCCTCGCGATCCAATAGAATTTAAACACGTGGCCGACGTGACAGGCGGGAAACCACCATGATCGCGCGTTAACGGGCGGGCAGGTTGCGCGATCGGGTCTTGCGACTACTGTCTGATCGTGCAACGGACGGTCAAATGGCGAGGAATATGCACGATGTTTAACGTGCGGGAAAAAGCACTACGGCCGTTGGATCGCGACGATCAACGGCTGCGGCTGCGAATGCGGCAAAGGCTAACATGGGCGCGGTTTCGTGGGATAAGCGTCCGGTCTTTAGGAAATGTAGCTTTATGGGATAAAGATGAATTCGCGTTGAGTTTTGAAAGAAACAGGGCTAGCGGGGAAAGAAGAAGTTTTAGGAGACAAAACAGAGAAAGCATGGCTGAGAGAAAACACGGGATTAGGCAGAGTTTCAAAGAAGAACAGGGAAAGTAGGGGCTATGGAGTTATAAGGAGAACAAGGGAGTAAGGAAACAAACTGCTGTGAGCATTCTTGAGGCACTGAACAACATTATCACACCTGTTTTCAATCTATCGTATGTCACAAAATGTAGCAGAGCTAATAGATTGAACCTTAATGGAAGTGATCTCAAGACTTTATGAACAATTGTTGATTCTTCAATATTTTCACCTGATCCTTTAATAATGTTCACAACTTCATCTACTCGAAGGAAATAATTTGCAATGTCTTCTTCTTCATTCAATTTTTGTTGGAAATAATACTGAGAGGGGGGGTGAATCAGTATTATCACATTTATAAAACTTTTCATTTCCAAACTCTGATTCATATATGCTACTTCCACAACTTCTTATGATTATGTTAATTGATCTTCAATGAGTGCATTAGAACATTATCAACCATATTATCAGTTAACAAATGCAGTAACATAGAATAAATCATCACACATAAGGCACACACATGAACACCATGATATAAGGTGGAAACCCAATGCGGGAGAAAACCACCTGCTGCAAGTCATCTCAATCTTCTTTAATAAGAAAATCCTTTTACAATATTTTGTACTGGTGCAGTCTTATACCAGCACGGGAGCTACAACCCCCTTTGCTCTTGTACTAGCCGATCCATTTACTAGTACGCAGGCTGCTACCTGCTACAATGCTCCAAAGATTTCCTTTAGCTCTTGTACTAGCTTAGATACTAGTACGTACGTGCTGACCTACAATCTTCTCTCCTCCAGGTACCACGTTTCATCAATTTTCAGACTGGATATACTGAAGCACAACACATAATCTGAAAGGCCACATTTCATCCAATACAACAACATAAACAAGCTTCTGAATCACCCAAGCACTAGATCCATACATATACAAGTGAGTCATCAACCAGATCTAGTCCATCAGATCACATGAAGATAAGTCATTATGAACCCGATCCATTCATCTATCAAAAACTGAAACAAACTCTATCACTTCTCAGAATACTGTCATAATATCAGAAACCAGACATCTCTTCAAAACCCAGAACACAGCAATGATAAACATGGACAGCTAAATATATTTCAAGAGAAGTACGCAGTTTCACCCATGTAATGCCTGCATACAGTACGCACTGTTCCTAACTCAGCACCTGCGTACCCACGCACTGTGCCTCAAAGACTTCCTGCGTACCTGCGCTCTGTGTCCAATGAACTGCCTGCGCACCTCCGCAGTTGCAGCGCTTCTGGTCCTGCGTATCTGCGCACCTGCGACGCTTCTGTGCCTGCGTATCTCCGCTCTTTTCTTTCACTGTACCTGCGTACCTTCGGGTATAGATAATTTCAAGACTTCAAGAATAACCCAGACAGTCAGATCTACAGATCTGATCATGCGCCGAAGAGATCTCAATCCATCAGTAGATTCGCCTTATTTAGATCTAGACATTACTCCCAAGAGATCATAATATTTCAGATCTATCTCTCAAAAGCATATCTAAGCCAAATGATCTCCTTTGCTTTATATAGGCAAGCTCTTCCTCAAATCATGGATCAATACCACGGGCCAAAACCATAATAACACAATACCGTCGGCTAAATACCAAGGGTTAAACATAAGAAACCCCACGTGTGCTTTTCTCTACCTTGAAGTAAGTGAACTGGGGGTACGCACCTCCTGAACGGGATAACTACGGGTATGTACGCACTTTATGTAACACCGGCCTGCATGTACGCACCTTCTGTAAGGTGTACCTGCGTACCCCTTATTTTCTTCAATATTTGATAGCTGATCATCAATTTCTGCTGCTGACTTGAGGTACTGTGATCTATCACCTGAATGGGTTGCCATCAAGGACAACCCTTTAGCCATAATGCCAACAATCTCCCCCTTTGGACTTGATGGCAAAGCTTACTTGTGAACTGTCATCTAATCCCTTTGTGCTGTCCGGTAACCCATGCACTCTGTCACATCTGATATTTCTTCTCTAGATTCATCTGAATGTATACATTTAGATGATCTTCTATGAGAGGGTTGCCATCAAGTACAGCACATGCATCATAATCCCAACAATTTTAAACTTTCAAATTGTATTATATGAGTTTGAATTTTAACCCTTTTTACCTTTTCATCTCATTCATAGATTCTTTGAATCTTATCCCAAATTTGTTTGGCATAGTCATAGTGCATTACCTTGACAAACACTAAATTAGCAAGACCACTTAAGATGGCATTTATTGCTTAAGAATTATTTACATAAACATTTCTCTCATCTGCATCCATCAAAAGAATTGCACGAACTTTATAGCCTTACACCACATAATGACATACATCAACACCGAGATACATTAGATGCACTCTCATCCTTGTCTTCCAAAAAGTGTAATTTGTTCCATCAAAGGTAGGGACTTTATTATCATTGCTAGCCATTTGTCCCTGTAAGATTTATTTTCTGAAGGAACTTGCTCTAATACCAATTGTTGGATTTCACAATTATATATTTTTTTGGGGGGTGGGTGGGGAGTGAATCAATATAATGACAATTTATACTTATTTAATGCCACTCAAACACCATAAAACATCAATTTCATGAATTGAACAAGTAATATGAGATATACATGGAAATCCTTATAGGAGAAAACCGCAAAACTTCTTTATATGAAAGATCTTGTAGGCACCAACCTACAGGAGACACCAATCCCCTCTGCTACTTTGTGGGCACCAACCTACAAGAAACACCTATCCCCTCTACTGCTTTGTAGGCACCAACCTACAGGAGACACCAATGCCATCTACTACTTTGTAGGCACCAACCTACAGGAGACACCAATCCCATTTGCTTCTTTCTAGGCACCAACCAACATGAGACATCAATCCCCTTTGTTTCTTTGTAGGCACTAACCTACAAGAGACACCAATCTCCTCTATTTGTTTGTAGGCACCAACCTACATGTTACACTAATACTTGTTGCTACAAATATTCATAGGCACCAACCTACTTCACTGAGTCTACTTGCCTCTTCACAATGTCTATTAGTTGTGTTTGTTTTCACCAAGCCTACTTACTACCTCTATATTCTCTATTAGTTTCTTTTTCCTTCACGAGGTCACCTACTACTTCTTCCTTCAACAAGTCTACTTCTCCCAAAGCTTATTACTTTTGGCTTCTTCCTAAGAACAAAGTTGCATACCATGCCACATACTCAATTTTGCAAATCTAGTTCTGAAATTTCTACCATGGGTATCTAGAGGTATCTTGTATGTCACATCTAAATTTCATAGTTTGAAACATATAAGAAATAAAGTTATAGCATAAATGCCAAGCCGAGCTTTTTTTAAGGGCATTTTAAGGGAGCTTTCAGGAACACTAACTTCCTCATGTCATATCTTCGAAATTATAGTGAAATAAGGTTTGAAATTTCTATCTCAGATACTTTGGAATCTCTTCTCTGTCTCCTCCATATTTCAAATTCCAAAACATCACATAAAGAAAGATATAGCGAAAATACCACAATAACCTATTTGAATAAGATTTTAGGAGCATTCAAGAAACCTAACTTCCTAAGAGCACATCTCCAAAATTACAGTGCACCAAGGTCTGAAACTTGAACCACATGCACATGACAATCTTTTATCTATATCATGCAAGTTTTATGGTTCGAAACATCTCAAAACAAAAATTATAGCAAAAATTCCATGCTAGTTTGTTTGAAGAAGATTTCAAGAGCATTCAGGAAGCCTAACTTCCTTAGACCATATCTTCAAAATTACATCGAATCAAGGTTTGAAATTTGAAAAATAGGTACATGAAAATATTTTTTCTATATCCTCCAAATTTCACGTTCCTAAACATCCTAAAAGAAAATTTATAGCGAAAATTCCCGGATGAATTGTTCATCCAATAAATCATATTTTTGCTTCCAATTTTAGACTCTAAGAATCGCCCCAAAAGTTATTCCTCGGTTCCTCTTGTGATTCCAAATCTCTTTTTGCTTGGATTGTGTTCAAATGAACTCATATTTCCTTCATTTATAGTTTTTGTACATTCACTTGTGGGGTTGACATGTAAATTTGGTTGGGTTGGCCTGCTTGTACCTTGGTTGGGTCATCTTGATGAAATCTTTCATATCTTCTCATTCCCATGGAGTTAGCGGAAGTGCCATATATTGTTGGAGAGTTATTGGTATAAGTTTTCCAACCATATATCCTATGCTCCCATTTGAGCTAGGTAATTAGAGTAAAAAATGTCTTCAAAGATAGGGTATACAAATGGGGTATCAAAAGTCCAAAATTTTCAACAATTTTCATTTTCCTATCTTTATCTTGGACATAAGTAGTCTCCCACTACCTTTGACATCATTGACAACAATATTTCCAACGTCCCTCTTCTTTGTCAGCACTTGGCAAGGGTTAGTGGATGGGGCTCATTCATGCTTTGACACTTTATGCTCTGCAACAAGTACCATTGTCAATGACCATAATATAGGCTTTTAGTTGGTTGGGTTGGATTCTCTGTTGGATTGGATCCTTACAACATGGGCATACATTTGACCTTGGGTGATTGTTAGGTGTTTGGGTATCCCCTTAGGTCATGGACTATCATTAACATTTATGTATGATTGATGTTTATTACAACTTTACGACAAACTCAATCTCTAGGTTCATAAGGATCTCCCATTTTCTAGGAAGCTCATGGCCGTTGGGCACATTCTTCATGCTCTACGTGTCTATGATTACTCGCATTGTTCCCCTAGTTGGGTGTAGTTTTAATGGATTTAGGCCTATTTGTGCTCTAAATATGATGGAGACATGGGCCTTCCTTCGGTGCCATGGGATATGTATAATGCATGGGGATGAGGGAGTGCTTTTCTATTTGATGCGATCAACAACGGAAATATCCTTGCTCACAAGTGGGTGGTACGATGTTTAAAGAGCTCTATATTGTGGTAGGCCTTGTTTCAACAATAGATATTGGCTACCTAGCACTTTGACATAGTTCAAGGGACATTTTTAGATTATGTGATATTATCTCCTTGCCTCACTTGTTTCAAGTGTTAGAATCTCTTATATTTAGGAGCATCTGTTTGGTTTATAACATTGTTGCAATGATGGCTTATTGGAATTGGGAGGGAAATAAGGTAGGTTGGGATATAGCATGGCACCTCAATTGGAGTTGAAGGTTGGATTTTCATGTGTTGCGAAGATCCCTCACTTCCAGGGATGTAGGTTGAGCAATGAGGGCATTTTTTTAAAGGATTTATGGGATGCACCTTCATGTACCTAGAAGGATTGATGTTCTATGGCTCAAGAGTATGGATTGATTTCCCCTGATCATCTATGAATTATAGAGTTGAGAGGGCTCACCTTGGAAATATATATTTTCAAAATGAATATTAAGATGCCTGGGCATTTTTTGAGTGATTAACGATGGAGTCATGGTTGCCCTCTATTATGGTGTACTTCTCGATAACTTTATTTGATGTTACATCACCAACATATGTTATCCCAAATCCTTAATGTGGGATGCATGTCTTATGACTGAGGATATGGGTTTCCAACTTCATAGTGTGTAGTCCATTTGACTCTCCTATGAGCTACAAGTTTTTGCTTGGTTAATGTTTTATCAGGGAATCCCATTAGAGGTCTATTTGGCGAAGAGTGTGATTTTAGATGGTCATTGCCATGTCTATCACCATCAAAGATGGTGAAGCAAATATTCTCAAAGTGTCAATTTACGAAGAGTTGTTAACAATACTTACATGGTCAATCTTTAATTTTGTTTCAATGCAAGGTTTATTGGCATGTTGCCTCATGTGGTGATTGTTAGTCTCTAGTTTGTTCTATTTTCACATTGATCTAACGCTACTTGGGCATTTCAACCTTATTCATTATTTAGAGACTTAGGTGTGCATTTGTTTTTGAGCCCGAGTTTAGCTCATTATCTACATTTTGTACCATGTGGTGTGACAAGGTACACCATCATTACCTCATGAAAAATGTAGTGTTAATCAATAATGTTCAATCTTTAGAGCCCCTAACTTACTTTAATTTTATTTATATTTTAGTCATATTATGAAAGTGGTTATAAAATTAAATGCAACACCTGTATAATATACATGCTATAATATATTAGACTATTTTTTCCAAATAATCTTAAAATTTAAATTTGAAGCTCATAATTCAATTATTTTCATTCATTTCCATTTTTGAAGTACCTATCAAATACATTTGAATGCTAAAAAAAATTAACTATTGTGTCTACTTACAACAAATGTCTACACCATGATAGAAATTACTAACAATTAATTACTGAAGGCATGGGCTAGAAAAATTCAACAATTCTTTCATAACCATTCTTTGAGGTATATTTTAATTCTTTGTTAAGGCTCCACATAGCTGTGGAGCTGGAACTTCCTCCATTCGGCTTTTCACTTTTTGATCATGCTTCTGATTCTATGCATCTTTGTTGCTATCCCTCACGACTAAGGTTGGATACCCTGCTAGGCTCATGTGCCCCAGATAACTTTAACCCCATGTCCTGTATCTACAAAAGTTGTAGCATAACTATCACTTAAATTTATTAGAGATTACTAATAACAGTAATATTCAAAGAGTATATTATTGTTTGAAAAAGAAAGCAAGAAATTAGATTATTGTCCATAACATTAAAAAGAAATCAGAATTTGATCGCCAATACATTCCTCTGAATGTGTACAAGTAGGACCAACAAACGGGAAATTTGGCACTAATTCACAAGAAAAACCCCCTTAAAAAGAATGAATAGAGAACTACCGATCTATCATGTAATTCATACAACTAATTAAATTTATTTTTGGCTAAAATTCTAAAAATATAGTTTAAAACTGAGTAGTAAGATTTGTTATGGCCTCTCTTGAAGGTAGGTGATATTTGAGTGCTAGAGCCATCCTCGCTTGCGACAACCAATGAGTCATCATTTAACAACTTTGAATACACGATGCTTGACAGTGAACAAGACGCTTTGAATAAATAAGATGCAATGGAGAATAGAACATAAACGGTTCACATAAATAACAAAGAGATAAAAGTTTTTGTTATGGAAAAGTTTCACAAGTATACTTAAGATAAAGAACTAGGAAGAAAGAAAAAGTACTAGATTGAAGTGTTTAATCCCATTCATAGTCATCAACCAAAAGCATACATAGAGGCCAATATCTCTTGGAGAGCCAAAATTCTTATTGCTCAGTTAAGGACTAATTCTCATCAACTCTATTGTGAAACAAGGCGCTGGAAAAGGCCAAAGGAAGTGTGGGAGGAAAGAGTATGCATTTTTTGTTCTTCCGGAAAAGTGGAAACATAAAAACATTTCATTTTAGAATGTGAGGCCTTCAAAGACAAACAATAAGGAAAATTATGCAGATATGCTGGCAGTTAGCTCTTGGGATAATCTATTTAGCGAGGGGTTTGTCGAGAAGCTGGGAGCATTTATTTTGAAGTTTCACAGAAAAATGGCTGAATACATCAAGCATATGAAAAAGCAATCTGTCCCATAAGATATCTTTAGCCTTGTAAACATTAAAATAATTTCTTTCTTTTTTTCTTTCATTACCACTAACATGTGGCATAAAAATTCCCTCAATTGAAAAGTGTGATCATTGATTATCCAAACTTTTAATTCAAGCCGCCCTGAGTTTGAGAATAAGACAATTTTTTTTTAATCTCGCTATTACACTAAAATTTGTCACCATGACTATTTGCAGTCAGTATGGCTCCATCAATAACCATATTGTCCTCCTTGGCAAGTCTTATACCTTTTCTCCTCATGTCAAACTCCAAAAAAGAGAGAAAGCCTTTAAAAATCAATATAACTCTGGTTCCGCACTTTCTCTTACTCTTACCTGCGTGCACGCACCTCAAGTACATAATACCTGCGTACTTGTACGCTCTATCTGTAAAGGGGTGGGTGCGTACCCCTGTAAAAGTCAAAAGGCGCAAGTTTTACTTCAAAAAACTTACTTGCGATCGATTCTAGAGCATTCTAGAAGATGGTTTGATGTGGATTGAGCGCCTCCAAATGGTTCATGCATCCCAATGAAATAGGAACTTATCCCATGAAGAGGGGAACTTTCCCTTTGAAAGAGGGGCTTATCCCATTGATGGTGGACCTGTTTAACTTCCTCCAAAGCATTATAAATACAGGCATTGGGCCAGAGGCAAGGGAGGTTGAAAGTTGAACATTCCTAAGGGTAGATGCTGCTGAAATTAGGACTCCCTTATAGAGCTTGAGAGGATAGATCACATTCCTTTCTTAGCTTCATTTGGAAGTGGGTGAGCTGATCAAAGTAGAGGAGAACTCTTGCTGGACCCTGGGAGGGACCTGCACAACACCAAGGCACTGGTTGTAAGGTTTCCTTTGTTTCCAATTAATACAATTAAGTTCATTTTTCTCAACAAGTTGTTATATATAATTTGTTTCATAAACTCTTTGGTCTTTATGATGAATATGTTTTATTATATGAGTTATTCAGGTGCTATGTAATCGTTTGCTTGTTTGTGTATGCAGGCTTCAAGGAGAAGGAGCTCATCTGGATCGAAGAGGCTTGGCTACTACAAACAGCGTTGGACTAAAGGTAAGCCTTAAACACCTGGTTGCTTTTATTTTAAATGCATATTTAGGGAAAGATAGTGCTTGATTGTTTTGTTTGTCACTAGAAAAGCCTTGTTTTCTAGGGAGGTCGGTTTTGTCCGCAAAATTGACTCTTTCCGCATGACAAAATGGCGACTCCACTAGGGAATCCATGGATTTGATTGATTTCTCTTTTGATTGATACTTTGATTTGAGAAACGTTGATTTCTTTCTAGTTTTTGACTGATTGACTGTGAATTTGGGTAGAATAGCTTAGGATTGAGTTAGTTTTTTATTTTTCTTGTTTTTGAGAGAAGTACGCACCCTCTGAGTTAAGCACAGTGCGTACCTGTACGCACTTCTGCTTTGCACACAGAGCGTGGCCGCACCTGTGCAAACGGGCTGCCTGCGTACCCTGTCAAAAGTTTAGAAAATTTCAATTTTTTCCTTTTTTTACTTATTAGATCTTGTTTATAGCTTGTTTGTTGCTGCCCAGATCCACTGGTTACCTGTCAGAAGTTTTCATCTAAGCTTGTTTCATTAGCATCAAGGGTTTTAGTGAAGTTCATAGAAATTCTAGCCCCAGGTTTGATTTTTGTATTGGTCTTGTAGTGACTCTGGATTTAGAAGTTGTAGAAACCTTGGATATCCCTGGTCTTTTCAATCTTCATAGGAGTCGGACCATTCGTAAAATCCACCTTTGTGAGAAACCTACCGTTGTGTTGTCTCTTTGCGGAATTTCGAGAAGGCTTGTTTGTTAAGCTGTGAATTTCATTCTTAAGAAAAAAAAGAAGAGCTTTTTCTTTTTGTTTTTGACTGATTTATGATTCTGCATGAATTAGTCCTTGGTTGAATTGTAACTGAGTAAAACAACCTGGAATTATATTTTGTAGGCTTTTACCTCATTGGATTTGTTTTTAGGTAAATTTCTCTTAGATTTTCATAGATCTTAAAATTGATTTTTGTTAAGTAGTTTTACATGCTTTGTTAAAATAGGAAAAATACAAAATCTCTTTTGAAGAAAGTTTGTTTTAGTAGCATTTGAAGTCTTTGAAAAAGAGAAAGGAAGTTTTCGTGAAATAACTAGTGGTCTTGTGTTGTGTGCTTTGGAAAAGATAAAGAGATTTTTTCTTTGATTTTCATTGCTAAGAAAGTTGTCTTTATAAATTTTGCATTCTCCAACTCTCTTAGCTAGGGAATTCATTGAAAAAGAAAGATTGTTTTTTCATCCTAGGTGCATCTTTTTAGTGGATTTGAGTCAAGTCTACACATCATAAGTTTCATCTCCGCTACCTTTTGTCCTAAAGAAAAGCCATAAAAAATAACGCTTAAAGTAAAATTAACTTAGTAACTTTTTATTTACTAGGGCTCTGATACACCAACATAGATCAGGCTAGTGTCTTGGAGTAGGAGAGTAATTAACTCTCCAAGACAGTAAAAACAAACAAGTAGTTTATCTTGCGGTAGGATAAATCCAATTGTTACATTTATGCTCTAGGAAAGCTCCTCTTAAAGGAGAAGCACGAGATCGTGTCCGAACCAGTGAGGGAATCAATCCTCCTTCATTGGGAACGACGCCAGATATGCACGTACTACAAACGGTAAACCTCGGATTAACCATTGTCGAGGAGCCTGGGGTCACTTGTCGGTAAACCTTGGATTATTGTCAAGGAGCCGACAAGGGGATTGAGCTTGTTACTCTGCCCTTGCGTGCGTATCGGATCGTAGACTGTTCCCCCAGGTATATTTGTTGCTGTTGGTGACCTTAGTGACTATTATCTTTAGGATTCTTCCTAAGGTGACGGTGGAGGGAAGATCCCACTGTACCTGGAGCAGACGTCGGCTAGACTCACTTGGATTTTTTGGGGGGTTCACTTCACTCAAGACGGTTAAAGTGGAGGAACTTGTGCCAGTCTATTCATTAAGCAGGTTGCCGGGGTAACTGTCCCACCCGTCATTTCTGTACTGAATTTTGCAATGTTGGATTTCATCACCAACTAGTGTTTTCGGTCTGGAAAGTTACTGTTTGTGTGTGGTTTGACGCCCTAGATTCTTTAGGCGTGTGATTCAAATTTGTTTGGTTCTTTAGAGACTTTAGGCGGTTTGATTTGAGATTTTACTTTGTTTGCGTGTGCAGTAGTTAAAAGTTTTTAGCTGTGGCTAAATTACCAAGACAGTCCCGTAGAATTCGAGGCCAGTCTCCTGAGGTTGTAACCGTGGCTGATTTGTTGAGGAAGTCCCGTAGACTTCGGGGCCAACCTCCTGAAGAAGTCCCGGGTCATTACGAAGGTTTGAAAGTCCTCGTAACTCCTAGTGGCAGTAAAGTAGGGTCACCTGAAGAAGGAGAGTCTTCGTTGGTTGTTCATCCTGATTACCAAACTCTAGAAACAGGTTATAATCCTGAAGCTATTTCGGTTTCCGAACTTGCTGGTAGCTTTTCATCTACTAGTGATATAGGCGAAGAACCTGAGATATCTGAACCTGTTACTCCAACATCGGGGTTTGTCTCTCCAACTTCTAGTGCTCCTAATTCACCTAGGGTAGAAAGAGTAATCACCGAAAATCTTCCTTCTGGTTTGATAGCTATTGAAGAACTTGCTCCAGAAGAAGAAATAGGCATCCCTATCCCTGAAAATCAACCTGTTATTGATCTAAGGGAGCGTGAATCAATTTTTTACAGTCCACCTAGAAGTACTACTTGGTATCTTTCTTTAACTAATTATTTGGAAAACCCAGGGTTAAGTTTTTCTCCACCTCGTGCTCCTTATCCACCTAGAGGTCTTTATACTCCTGTAAATATGTCTGGTCAGTCGTCCATGTTTACTCAATTGCCTGAATCCTTTTTGTACGGCGGTCCTTCTGTTCCCTCTGGGTATCAGTCACATTCTGGTACTTTTGCAGGAGCATCTCCTCAACCCATTGAACATGGGTTATTAACTAGAAACAATGGTGCAAAACCGTGGAGCGTAGGAGACATTCTTATGATGTCAGGTTCTATTCCCAATTCTCAACCTCAAGGTGGCCAGTTACAGCCTGGGGGGCAGCCTCAATTAACGCCTGGGGGGCAACCTCAAGGTACACAAATTGTGTCTGGGGGGCAACCTCAAGGACAGTATGTACCCATGGTGCAATACATTCCTCAAGGTCAACCCCAGCCTCAATATGTACCCCAAGGTCAACCCCAGTATCAATTTATACCTCAAGGTCAACCCCAGTATCAGTACATGCCTCAAGGGTATCTACCCCAAGGTCAGTACTCAAACCAAGGTTTCCAACCACCCCAAGGTCAATCTTATGTTCAAGGAACGGGAAATGTACCTTTCAATTATCAATCCTACCCTCAACCTGGTTATGGTCCCCCATATCCTCAACCTGTTATGGGTCAGTACCCCGGAATGAACATAGTGTGGGATCCATCGCAAATTCAACAGGTGTTGCAGCCAAGTGTACAGTTGTCATCTCAAACTGGACAACCCTTAGTTTTTGGTTCACCCCAGCAACCAGTCCAATCTAATATTCAAACTTCTGTACCTTCGGTAGTTTCTCAGTCTGGGCCTATTGCGCCTAGTACTCCATCTCAAACGACTGCTGCAACTGCCGCAACATCTGTTCAATCTACCCCACCTACTTCTGGAGTATCGACAGCTCCGGTTTCTACTGTTCTTGTATCTACTCCTCAGACATCTTTACCACCGTCTGGATCCACGATTCAAACTACGGTTCAGATGCCTGTAGGACAACCTGGTTTAAGTACGGTTGTCACAAGTCAACCACAATTCACTTATCAACCGTACCAGGGACAGTACCAATTCGGTCCTGCTGTCCAACAGCCAGTTTATCAGTATCAACCGTATCCTGGGTACACTTATCAACAACCACAACAACCCCAGTACGGTCCGGTTAATCCTGGTTTTCCAGGAGGATACAATATCCCGAACGCAATTCCTATTCCAAGTTATCCCGGATATCCTCCTCCTGGGGCTGGTCTCGTGACCCAGAGTTTTAGGGATCCTAATCGGCAGTTACCGTTTATCGCAACTTTGGACTTACCAGACTTGTCGCGCCTAACGAACGATCCAATTAATTATCTTTCGTTTTGGCCGCCAATGCCGAATAAGTTGCCCAGTGACATTCCCAAGTTTGAAGGTAAATCAAGAGAGGACCCGTCGAATCATGTGATGATTTACCACCTCTGGTGTGCGTCTAATTCCATCTCGGATGATTCGATCCGCTTACGTCTTTTCCAGCGCACTCTCATTGGTCTTGTGGCCAAGTGGTATATTGAGTTACCACGGGCCTCTTTTTATAATTTTAGCCAGTTAGCTACCTCGTTTTTAACTCATTTTCAGTTGCCGGTCAGATATGATAATGGCACAGAGTTACTAACTTCATTAAAGCAATCGACGTCCACTTATATTTCCGATCATATTCATGAATGGAGACGTCGAAGGCGGTTAGTGAAAGTTTTTATCCCGGACCAGATCTTAGCTGAATGGTTTGTTAAATCATTGTTACCGAAGATTACTGAAGACGTAGCTAAGGCCAGAGTAGTTACTGAGGAGCAAGTGATTGCTCAAGCGCAGTACCTTGACTTAGTTTATACTCAGTCAGGTACGTTACATGAAAAAATCCCAGATCTTCCCAAGGGGAATCAAATAGCTGCTGCTCCGTCAGGGTCTCATGCTGCTGATGGCATGATTGGTACGGTGAACACTAAAAGTAAGAAGAAATCCTCCAAGAATTCTTCTCCTATCATAACCTTGCCTGATTCCCCGACAGGAGATTCTTCTGCAGAGGTTTCCGCCGATGTTCACGTTGTAGAGTCATCTACAGCTAAATCAAAATCCGGTGGAAAGAAGAAAGGAAAGAAGAAGAATAAAGCAGACAAAAATCCAAAGGAGAAAACTGAAAAATCGGAAACCAATGACGAAAAACGCAAACCTCGATATCCTTGTCTTATTTGTGAAGAGGAACACTTTACAAGAGACTGCCCTCATCGAGCAGAGGTTGCGAAGATTGTCAAAGGTTCCCAAACTCCTGCTGTTTTGAGGGATCCATTTCCAAATCAAGATAGCAAGATGATAGGTTCTTCCTCGAATGCCAATGAAGAACCCATATTGATGATGTCCCATGTAAGGATTGCGACTCGATCGCAAGATTATGGTAGTAAAAGTCCTGTTGATGGCAAAGAAGCAGAATCTTCTCATTATAATCCATCAACCTCAGCTCCCGGTTCCGATCCGCTACAAATCGAGAAGCCTAATCCAGACTCAGTAATCAAACCGCCCGCCAAGGGTATACTTCGAAAGTCTGCTTTCAATCCACATGCGAGAGCGGCCCAGAATTATAACATTGTTGAGGACTTAGTTGTTTCACCCTCAACAATGTCGGCTTTGGAAGTGCTGCAATCATGCCCAGCACAACGTAAATTACTTTTGTCGGCTATAGGAGCTGTTGATGTTCACGACCCGAACTTAATAATCTTTGATCTAGAAAATAGTACACTGCGTTTGCCTCATCAAATGGCTTTCCAGATCCCAGTGATAGTAAAAAACAGGCCTATTCATCGGACTGTAATTGATGAGGGAGCTTCAACGTGTATTATGTCGATACAGTGTTGGAGATCGCTTGGTTCTCCTTCACTAAATCAATCCCCGACAATTCTTAAGGCCTTTGATGGCCGTGGGTTTCATCCTTTTGGCATTCTACAGGATTTGCCTATAGGGGTTGAAGGAAAAACCGTTAGTCTAGATGTGGAGGTGGTTGATGCCCCTCTAGACTACAACCTTCTCTTGGGTCGAAGTTGGTCTTACGCTATGACAGCGGTCGTTTCATTGGTCTTCCAAGTAATAAAGTTCCCACATAATGGAAAGATCGTAACAATAGACAAGCTGGCTTATTTTTCATCCGACCCAGCCTCTTCAGAGAGTATTCAGCATGTCGGTAAAATGACTATCCCATATAAGGATGTTGGAGTAGGATTAGTTAAAGATGCCGGTTTACTGGGAACTTTTCCTTTTCCTCCAATCAACGCATTGTCTTCGTTTGCATCCATTCATATGATTACATCAGACACTATTATTTATGATGATCCTTGGATCGTTCCTTCTGAATCTGAGATAGACTCATTTGGTGATGCTATGCCTTTGAGTCCATATGAAATTGCCTATGAAGCCGTGCAGTCTTTTACCGACCCGTGTTCAACCAAAGTCGACCTAATGAATGTGGTCCGTGAGGAATCACTTTTCACATCAACCTCGGAGTTAATAACGTTTCCCGAAGTTGTTTCATCTGACGAGCAACTTCATGAAGTCCTGTGTATAGATGATTTACCATGGGACGATCTCCATCATAGATCTTCGTTTTTACCTGAGGATGATCGTTTTGAAAATGATTTTTCATCAATCTTTACAGCTGAATATGTCAAGGAAGCTCAGAATCCAATGAAACATCCTGATTCAGAGCTGAATTTGGGAAACATCTCTCGAACTATTCCCATTGACATTTCGGTTAAGCCTGGAATTGTTGAGAACATTCATATAGGTGCCTCGTGTACAGATAACGAAATTCAGATATACAAGGCCCTATTTCAAGAATTCCGCAGCGTGTTTGCCTAGTCCTATGAGGAAATGCCAGGAATTGATCCCGCGATTGTTGTCCATGAGATCAAGACTTACCCGGACGCTAAACCCGTCTGACAACGTTTGCGTCAGATTCACCCAAGAAAAGCTGCTGCAATTAAAGCAGAAGTTGAAAAACTGTTGAAAGCAGGTTTCATTTATCCGATCCCGTTAACGGATTGGGTATCGAATATTGTTCCGGTTAACAAAAAGCAGTGAACAATAAGAATATGCATCGACTATAGGGACATTAATCGAGCTTGTCCAAAAGACAACTACCCAACTCCCTATATCGATCAAATAATTGATGATTGTGCCGGCAGTGAAATATTTTTCTTTATGGACGGTTTTTCCGGTTACAATCAAATCAATATTCTATCTGCCGATCAACCAAAAACGGCTTTCATTTGTCCATGGGGGACATTTGCTTATTGCAAATTACCTTTTGGGCTTAAGAATTCCGGAGCAACTTTTCAAAGGGCGATGTCTTATGCGTTTCATGACATCAAACACATTGTGCAATCGTATCTCGATGATTTGCCCGCTCATTCATTACACCGAGCTGATCACCTCGTCCATTTACGAGCAATCTTTATGAGGTGTAGGCATTACCGTATTCAGTTGAACCCACACAAATGTGTCTTCTGTATAGAAACGAGTCGATTGCTGGGGTTTGTAGTTTCGAAATCCGGCATTCGCGTTGATCCCTCGAAGGTCGAAGCTATTGTCAAATTGCCTCCTCCTTCGAGTCTTCGCCAACTCCAAAGTTTGCAGGGGAAAGCAAACTTTTTACGACGATTCATTCCTAACTACGTCGAGGTTACAAAGGGTTTTACACGGTTGTTAAAACAAAATACTCAATTCTCTTGGGATGAGATAGCTCAGAAATCTTTTGATGCACTCAAGCACGCGTTGACCCATGCACCGTTGCTGCATCCTCCCAACTACAACCATGATTACTTTTTGTATCTCGCCGCCTCCCATTCCACCATTGGAATGGTCTTAGTTCAGGAAGATGAATTCAGAACAGAACATGTGATATATTACCTTAGTCGGACGTTAAATCCAACTGAGCTAAAATACTCACATGTGGAGAAATTGGCATTGGCAGCCGTTCAAGCTGTCCAACGTTTTCGTCACTACATTTTACTACGTAAAACTACAGTCATTTCGGATTGCAACCCTATGATTTACATTTTGACCAAACAATTGCTAGGGGGCAAGTACTCTAAATGGATTGTTATCCTGCAGGAGTTCGACTTGGAGTTTGAGAAATCTAAGTCTAAGAAATCTTTAGTTTTTGTAGAGTTAATGTGTGACTTCCCGCATGCTGACACGGAAACTGTGGCAGAGGAGCCCATTGCGGACGAATCTTTGTTTCTAATCAGCACTTTAGATCCGTGGTATGGGGATATCATCGTCTATCTCCAGACCCAATCCTTTTGGCCCGAAGTTTCAAAGTCGGAACGTCAGAAAATTCGATTCCAGTCCCAACAATACAAAATTATTGGAGATACTCTTTATCGATGTGGGGCGGACTCTATTTTTCGACGTTGCTTAACTCACGAAGAGGGTGAAAGGGTTCTTAATGACTGTCACTCTGGAGCGTGTGGCGGTCATATGTCTGGGTATGCCACAGCCCAAAAGATATTACACGCTGGCTACTTCTGGCCGTCATTGTTTAAAGATTGTATTACTGCGGTCCGAAAATGCCACAACTGTCAAGTGTTTGATCGCAAGATGCGCGCTCCACCTGCTCCTCTCCACCCTATAATTGCCGTTGGTCCTTTTGCCAAATGGGGTATCGATTTTATTACATGTAACCCTCACTCGGCCGGGGGGCATGCGTATATCATCCTTGCGGTAGATTATTTTACTAACTGGGCCGAGGCAATGCCTACATTCGAGGCAGACGGCAAGACAGCTGCAATTTTCGTGTTCAATCATATAATTGCTAGGTTTGGTGTCCCACAAGCAATAATCACTGACCATGGGTGCCATTTTCGAAACGTTATGATGACAGAACTTACAGGCCAGCTTGGTTTGCGTCACGATAGTTCAACTCCTTATTATCCACAAGCGAATGGTCTGGTTAAGTCCATCAACAAAGTTTTAGTTATCATGATCCGACGAATCATTGGTATTCATCGGTCGAATTGGCACAACATGTTATTTTCAGCGCTTTGGGCGTACCGAACTTCAGTGAAAACATCAACAGGGTTCACTCCTTTCCAACTAGTTTATGGTTTGGAAGCTGTGCTACCCATTGAATGCGAAATCCCGTCACTGCAAATGGCCATCGAGTTACTTCCAGCTACTTCCGAAGAGGAAAAGCGTTTATTATACTTAGCTCAATTAGATGAGAATCGACGTGATGCTGCATTGGTGATCGAGACTCACGCAAAACGTATGAAAGCTCAGTATGATCGAAATGTGACCCCTCGAAATTTTTCGGAAGGAGACCTAGTGTTATTGTATGATCAAGCTAATGATAAATTAGGTGCTGGAAAATTCGTTCCTATGTGGCATGGGCCCTATATTGTCAAGCGAAAGCTAGCAAAAGGGGCCTATGAGTTGGTAGACTTTGATGGGGACTCTTTAGGTAAACCCAGAAATGGTCTTTACTTGAAGAGGTATTATGCTTAAAAGAATGGGTATGGAGATTTTTAGTTAGGTTAGTTTTTATTTCTAGCTAGTGTGTTTGTTAGTTTAGACAGTGTGCTTAGCTTAGAGAGTGTGTTTTCGTCATTATTCCTGCTTATCTTGGTTTTACTCTTGATATTGCAGATGTCGATGCCTCTCCAAACATACATTAGATTTGCTGATGGTGCTTGTCGTAGTACACGGAATATCTCTTCCGCAGCTTGGGTTATCTATTCGCCCTCTGATGAGTTAGTATCTATGCATGGGGTGAGCCTCGGTCAAACAACGAACAACATTGCCGAATACAGTGCAGTGATTGAGTTATTGTCTGAATCTATTTCATTTGGGATTCGGAGTTTGATAGTGAGGTTAGATTCTGAACTCGTTGTATTACAGCTTAATAGAGTGTATGCCATTAGAAATCCAGTGCTATTAAGGTTATTTTTGAGAGTGCGTCTCTTGGAACGTGAGTTTGATTACATTGAATATCAACATATTCCAAGGTCTTTAAATACATTAGCAGATGCAATTGCTTCTCGAATGTTAAATAGACATTTGCAATAATCATACATGTAAATTTAAAACCATTCCATAACATGATTTACAAGATAAGCCGGTAATAATGATATATATATATATATATATATAGGAGTGTGTCAAAAAATATATCGTCTTCGATCATAGGTTGAAAAACACCTTATGATTGGCAAAAATGATAAGTACAAAAAAACCAAAATGTCACATGTGTCTACAAAACGACCATCCAATCACTGGTGATGATCTCTATATGACACCACTGCACGGGCCACCCTACACAAGAACCTCCTAAAAGGTTCTGGGACCCCGACTACATAGCGCTGAAGCCTGATTGGAATGTCATCTATGGTAGTCTCCGGTATATCTGCTGTAAGACGCTCCAGGTCACTTTCCAACTCAGCCAAAGTCTCTGTGGCCTCGTCCTGTGGGGCCGGTGCCGCTGCAACTGGTAGTCTCCTCTCGTAAGGCCGGAGATTGGCTGGACGACGTGGGCCTACATCTGCATTTTGAAAATTATTACTATCAGTTTTGAGACGATATAAAACAAACAAAAATAATAGATAGTTTAAAAAACTTGTGAAAAATGAAGTTACCTGTATCATCCCATTGTTCTCCCAGTGGAAGAACCATGTCCGGATCTCCACGAAAATCAACTCCGGCATAAGGAAAATCCTGTATAGAAAAGACCTGGTCTTCTAACCAGTGAAAGTACTCCGGAGTAAATCGGACAACCTCCGTCCCCTCATCAGGATGACGGGCCATAACCGCAACCCATCGCATCAATTTGGGCTCTCGAGGAAGCCCAACCTCAACAGTGAGCTGCTGTGGGATCAGCATCGGAACCCTCTCTAAGCCAAAACTCACAACTAAAGCCCCATAACCAAAGGTCTTTAGCTGTCCGTTTTTGGCTCTAGTCAGTTGGCCTTTTACATTGGCCAACACAACATCACACCAGTTGAAAATGGTACCTCGATAGCAATCAATCGCCATCCGCATCTGGGATCCAGTGGCAATGTGTAAAGCGGCAGCCCCGCAAAGTCTGGTAACTGTAAAGGCAATCACCATAAGTTCAGGACGAGATATAGTTTTGATCTCTATCCCCTTCTCCTGAGACTGAGTGTTACACCACTCTTGTCGGAGACTAGCGACAGACTGGCCACCTGGCCTAGTCCTGAACAGGGCCAAGTGTTCGCCTCTCTTGGGCAAACCAGTGAGAAAGTAGATATCTGCCGGCTCCATCTCAAGCTGGTGCCCTCCAATATAAAAACACTGGTCCTGAACGTTCCATCTTTCTACCAGCCACTCCAGAAAGCTCACTTGGGCCCTCATGCCAGGTATGGCCCAGTATTTATAAAGGCCGCATGCCTTCAAAGCATCAATTAACGGTTGATGATTAATGGCGGCCAAATCAACATCTTCGTGCTCTCTCTCGCGCCAATCAAGCATGGTGAACAATCTACATACCATAAAACATCCATTAGATTCCATAAAATCAAAAAAATTTGGTCCATTTTGGAGAATTTAGGTTTTAAAATCTCGTTGCGCGGGGTACGCGCCCCGCCTTTAGGAACAGAGTGTGGGTACGCAGGGTCCCTGAAGGCAAGGTGCGTACCCCTGACATTTTTCCAACTGAGAAAATGTCGGGGTACGCGGGTCCCTAGTGTGGTGCCTGCGTACGCCGAGAGGTGGTTTTTGAAACCACAAAACCTCCCAAAAATGAAATCTGGGGCCTAAAAAAGAATTCTAAACGGATGAAATTGAAGAGGAGGATGTTGTAGATTACCTGGAAGAGACGGCGTTCGATTTCGACGGTCGGATTATTCGCAATGTCCACGGGAAGTTTCTTGCCAAAAGCCCTTTTTCTCTCCTCAAATAGTAAAATGGTAAAAATGAATTGGTAAAAGCCATTTTTATAGGTTTTTTGAGTAAATAAATAGTAAATTTGTTTATTTTTCACCATGAAAAGGTATTTTTCAAAGTATTTTTATATATCTTCAACAGGTATGAGTAATGTGTTGGTTTTTGTGCAGGATAAAGGATTTTCAGGGAAAATTGTCATTTTTTACAAACAAAAACATCAGAGTCATCTTTAAGCTCTTTTCTGACTCCTAAAATGTGAAAAGATTGCCGAGTTTTCTTTTTAGCTCGTTAAAACGGAATTAAAAAGGCGGTCCTCTTACAACCCTTTTCTGACCGTAAAAACATGAAAAGATTGCCGGATTTTTGTCGTTTCAAGTTCGATATTGGAAATAAAACGACGTGTCTTTGATCGATTTTTACTTTTCAGGTCATAGACACTAATCATGAAAGTACTCCTTGGTCGTAAAGATCAAGCGGTTCTCTCAAGTATTATTTTATACTTTTTCGGGCTTGGGAGACACAAATTTACGAAAAAGGTCAACCCTGGAGTCTTCTTAAGTTTTTTCAGACTCTCTAAAATTGAAAAACGCCGAGTTTCTCCTATACTGGACTCGTTAAAATTTCACAGTAAAGGCCCTGTTCGATTACAAACAGGAACGAACCACTCCTTCTTAGGGTTCGAATCTAAACTAAGTTGGACTCATCCGAAGGATGAGCTTATAATCAAGCAAATGTTATCCTCCTCAAGCTTGTAAAAAATAAAGAGGTACTTGCCAGAAATGGTGGGGGAAAAGAGAGAAAAATGAGCCTATTTGTTACACTTTGTCTTGGAAAAACCTTATCACCACTCTTGAACACGACACTTTTCATTCACCTGGGTTGGGAAATCCTTTGCCTAACAGTTGATCAAACCACATTGAAAGTCTTCAGCCGGTTTCTGGGTATTAACTTTGGGTCAATTGTCACCAAGCCATCTGTTGTGTCGTTATGTGTTCAAGAGGTCACTGCAAATAAACCATTCATTTGCAAAATATCTGTCATCCATGTGACCATCCCTGAGTCAGTCCTTACAGCTACATTTCTTCAACTTGATCTATGATTTCGTGTTGTGGGCTTGCCTGCAACGGGTCGCTTTCTATCGACATCAGCACATTATCTAGAAAGATGATCTAGGAATCATCAGTACCTTGAAATATGCATGCCTCAATGGCAGGTTTCTCGCCTTTGACGACAGGTTACATCAATGACCTTCGATCAAGGAATTCTGTGACATGTTCGACATTAATACATTCATTCACATCTCATGGATTCTACTGAATACTTTGAGAGCCATTGACATCACTGATGGTTTCTCTCACACTTGTTAACAGTTTACATCATTGACTGGTAATCAAGTGGTTTCTACCATGTTCGACATCAACTCATTTATTCGCATGGATAGAATCGTACTATTTCGGGAAGCAGAAATGAAGACTCTGGATCTAGTTTCCGCCATCCAGGCTGCGAGGAGTTTTGTATTCATTATACAGTAGACTAATTATAAACAGATGGTTGCGTTCATACTGTGTCTACATGTGTCTATGATTATGATGTATTGCGAAATCATTCCTATGTCAGAGCAGTAGTTAGTTTCTTAATTAAGTTTTTGATTTGAGTATGGGAATGCCTACCTCAGCGATGATATGATCTCATATATGTATTTTGTGTTGAACATTTGCAGGTTCCGACTGGGCTCTCCACAAGATAATCCTCGAAATGATAAAGTGCTTCACCCTTCCTAGATGATATAAAACCCTAATCTACTATAGACTTCCCACTTTAGGGGGCAATCTGTTACACTAAAATTTGTCACCATGACTATTTGCAGTCAGTATGGCTCCATCAATAACCATACTGTCCTCCTTGGCAAGTCTTATACCTCTGCTCCTCATGTCAAACTCCAAAAAAGAGAGAAAGCCTTTAAAAATCAATATAACTCTGGTTCCGCACTTTCTCTTACTCTTACCTGCGTGCACACACCTCAAGTACATAATACCTGCGTACTTGTACGCTCTGTCTGTAAAGGGGTGGGTGCGTACCCCTGTAAAAGTCAAAAGGCGCAAGTTTTACTTCAAAAAACTTACTTGCGATCGATTCTAGAGCATTCTAGAAGATGGTTTGACGTGGATTGAGCGCCTCCAGATGGTTCATGCATCCCAATGAAAGAGGAACTTATCCCATGAAGAGGGGAACTATCCCTTTGAAAGAGGGGCTTATCCCATTGATGGTGGACCTGTTTAACTTCCTCCAAAGCATTATAAATACAGGCATTGGGCCAGAGGCAAGGGAGGTTGAAAGCTGAACATTCCTAAAGGTAGATGCTGCTGAAATTAGGACTCCCTTATAGAGCTTGAGAGGATAGATTACATTCCTTTCTTAGCTTCATTTGGAAGTGGGTGAGCTGATCAAAGTAGAGGAGAACTCTTGCTGGACCCTGGGAGGGACCTGCACAACACCAAGGCACTGGTTGTAAGGTTTCCTTTGTTTCCAATTAATACAATTAAGTTCATTTTTCTCAACAAGTTGTTATATATAATTTGTTTCATAAACTCCTTGGTCTTTATGATGAATATGTTTTATTATATGAGTTATTCAGGTGCTATGTAATCGTTTGCTTGTTTGTGTATGCAGGCTTCAAGGAGAAGGAGCTCATCTGGATCGAAGAGGCTTGGCTACTACAAACAGCGTTGGACTAAAGGTAAGCCTTAAACACCTAGTTGCTTTTATTTTAAATGCATATTTAGGGAAAGATAGTGCTTGATTGTTTTGTTTGTCACTAGAAAAGCCTTGTTTTCTAGGGAGGTCGATTTTATCCGCAAAATTGACTCTTTCCGCATGACACTCGCGGACCTTAATATCATTTCATAATTTTGATTTCTAAAAAATTGAAATTTTTGCCACTCAATTCTCATGTAAACCACCCCGATTGTTGTAATTATTTATTTAATCTAATTTACATATTTTATTCATTTATCTTAAATAATTTTAAATGGTTCTGTCTTATTTTTTCTTTTAAAATATTTTTGGCGAATACAAAAGAAAGTGCCAATTTGAACTCTGGAACATTCCACCAGTATTACGTATACAAGCACGTATAAGATCTTCCCGCCCGCTTGCCCGCCTGGCCATCCATTTCAGTTTTCAACTTATCACCCCGCGCCGAAATAGTAAGGCAAACAAACCGACGCTGGAGGGTCGAATCTGCCGATGATTTTCACTATTCCAAGAGTTTGATCTCAAAAAAAACGCAGAGGGATTTCAATGATGCTGCGAGAGCTATTCTGCGGTGTTTGCAATGAATGTTCAAATTCCTTTTAAACCCTGAAATGTGTCACTAATTCACATGGCTCCATCAAATGGCTTGAAGCAAACCAATATCAGCTCCTTCTTCAATTCCCGTGCCCAGAGGACATCAGAGGCTTGCCAGCTATCGTCTGCAATCGAAAGGTCTGCAAACATCCCAAACTTCTTACGCCACGTTTTTGCTTTTAAATTGTGCCGTATGTCAGGAGAGTTCAAGTGGGGTTTACTGCACTTCTGTTAGAGATGAATTTATCTCCAGTCTCGTTATTTCACTTTTCTTTACAGGTCGGGGGTTTCAACAGAGCATCTGTCTGATATCGGCTCAGTTCGAGCGAGTGAAGTTTCCGTTACTTATCAAAGACGTAATCCAAAGGGCAGTGAAAAGAGGCACGTAAATTAGCTTTAAATTTTTTCAAATTGGTTCTATTTTTGGTTCTGTAATTTCTCCTTATTTTAATAAGGCTCTGTTATCGTTAGACGTTTAAAACTGGCTGGGGCCTGGGAAAGTCCAGTACAACTGCTTGCATCTCCCGTATAATTTAAAGAGCCGAAAGCTTAAGCCCTCGTTAATAAATACCAATAAGGGTTAATGCCACATGACGGTCTATTAACCCTGAAGAGCAGGCTGCTTCAGAAAGAGAAAATGAAAATTGTTTGATATCGGGTAGTTATCACGGAGTGAAAGTTGACAATAAAGGTCCGTTGGTTTTTGGTTGGTGGTAAAGCAGGGATGTTTCATATACCACCAAAGTTCCAATCCTTCATTGAAACTGTTCAATTTTGTTATGGTCTCTCATGTGCAAGAAGGCTGTTTCTCATAGTTGGGGCGAGGTGTAAGTTCTGGACGAATTGGGTAGAATAGATACCTTTGCCCATGGTTTCTCAGCTGAAATGATTCTTTCAAGTGCTGTAAGCCAGCTACATTCCATTGTGATGCTATTACCAGAACATGGTCTGGGATTCTTTCGAGTGGTGTTGTAAGCTAACTACATTTCATTTAATTTCTTTTATATTCACAAATTAGGTAAAAGGGTTTCTTTCTAGTGTTGTTAGCCTGCTGCATTGCATTATAATGCTACTGCCAGAGTGGGGACGGGCACACTTGCTGCAGCTATAATAGATAAGCATCTTGTCAAAAACATTTTAAAACAAATAAATGAGACCATGATTGTGAAAATAAACCGCCCCCTAAAAAACTGTGAATAATTGTCACATTAGAAAACAACCGTTAATCAAAACAAAGTTCAATAATCCAGGAATCTATTATGAGAATAGCGAAAAAAGACTATTGTAACCATACATACGTTACAGAAATCTGAAAATTATATGACACCGACTCTGAATACTGATAATCCCATATCGATGAAATCAATATTATTAATCTTTACATAATCTGTACTTCTTTCTAGCACCATTTTTTGTAAAGGCAAGAGTTGAGACTATATTTTGGCAAATTTGTTAATGCAGTGAAGATAAAATAGGTGCGGGTACAAGTGCTACTTCCAAGGAGGATGAAGTTGTCAAAAAGGGAAGCTCTGCAAGGGATGCGAAACTACACGAGCCCACAGAGTCTGGTTTAAATGTTATGCAATCTAGACCTGCTGTTCATTCAGAGAGCTCAACAACGCAAGTTCAACCAGAGAAGATACCAGGTCGAAAGAGAGTATTTGGTCAGTACTTCCTGGAATTGGGCCAATCAGATTTCTACCTATCTAAATGTACTGTTTGTGGGCTTCGGTATTCCAGGGGAGATGAAGAGGATGAGAAGACTCACAAGTCTTTTCATAGAAGCCATCTTCAGGGAATCCATTTCAAGGTATTTAAGTTTCTTTTTGAAAGGGACTAAACTCCACCTTCAATTAAATAAATATAAATGTTTTAGATGGCCCACTGTCCCGACTTTTAGTTGTATAAGATTTAGGAATGTCTAAAAGTTTGGTCTTTTCTAGCTGTCCATTGATTTTTTTTTTTGGTTTCGGTGGTTAATATTTTTCACACCTGTGCCTGTTTTTCTCTTTCTCAATCTTGTCATCAAAGGTCTTTAATAGAAAACATGAACAAAAGAAAGAGTGATAAATTTGATGCTCTGCAGGTCAATCTATATGATGTCATATGCTGTGAATCAAGTTTTGTGTGTGAATGATGCAAGTTTAGGTAATCATAAATAAAGACAATGAACCCATGTTATATATATCAGTGTGAAAAAGTCGCGATAAAATCGGCAAAGTCTGATTTTTTGGGTTAGTTATTTTTAGTGGCCAATTTTTTGGTGATTTTTTCGAAAACGAAAAAGTCGCGATTTAATTGGGAGTCGATCGAAAAAATCGTGAAGCCCGCCCAGGCCGTAGATAAGTGAGGGAAAAGGCTGAAAAATCACTCATTTTTCACTCTTCTTTCTGCCATTTGTCCTTGTGGAGAGAGGAGGTGTTTTCCATTGCCCAAGAGGAGGAGATTTACTAGTTTTGTGGTGTAGATTTGGAGATTTGTCCACTGTTCAATGCGAGAGATTCAAGGTGCCGATTTGCTGCTAGCAAGTATGTATTTTAATTTCTTATTAGTCTTTGTTACGCAAATGGCTTCTTAAATCTTTCTATTAGTTTGTTTTTAGCTTATTTTTGCTTTGAAATTTGAATCGAAACATTGTTTAGAATTTAGATTGAATCAAAACTTCAAAATGTTTAAATTGTTTACAAGTTTCAACTTTCAAGAACAAAAAATTCAAACCCTTGTTTAGTGAATTTGAGTGTGTTCAAGTGAGTGAGAAGAGGCATTTAAAATTTAAAATCAACAATTACATTTGTGTTTGCTTTTTATGTGATGGGCAATTTTTATTTTTACTTTTTATTTTTTTTGTGTGCCCTAGGTTCAAATTCAAGTTCAAAGTTTCAAACAAAATGTACGAATTTGGACTCTATGTGGGAATATGGTGAACCTTATCCTATAATTGAATCTAGGGGGGTCAATAGAATGCATTTAACTTGCAAGTTGTATGGCAAGCATATGTCAGGGGGTGTCAACAGATTAAAATTCTATCTGGGGCAAATTCTAGGGCAAAATATAGAACTTTGCCCAAATCCAACTCCAAAAATCATCCGACAGGGCATTAAATCATTGATGGATAAAAAGGAGGGCAAAGACACTAGGGCAATGGTAAAAAGCCAACTTGTAGGGGCCTCAAGAGTGGGGGGATGTGAGAGTGGTTCTTCAACATCACATTCCACACCCACATGTCCGAACCCCTTAGCTTTCACATCTTTTTTTATTCTTAGAACCACACCTGGTGCACAACCTGGCATCAAATCGACACTTAAAAAAAAGGAAAAGGCAGAAGCTGATAGGTTGGTCAGTGACTGTTAAATTGGCAATTAGGGACAAACTCCATGTGGGTCATCTTATTTATGGCAGCTGATATTTTTCTTGGATCCCTCTCAGTGAGAGGTGTAGGATTGATCTAAAGATCAACCGATTCCGATAAGTATTCATGGAGATATGAATTTATTTGTGTTATAAGACAATTCGTCAAGGTCGGTCAGCAACCAAATAAACCCCACAAGTGCTCAACGTTTTAGTATAAAAGGAGATGACTTGAGAGTCATTTCTCACACACACTTCTATCTTGATTTCTCTCCACTTGTCTTGGGTTTTAGTGGAAGGGAAATTTAGGAGCGGAAGCCTTAGACGTTGGAGGAAAGAAGACTAAGGGAGCTGCCCTAGCCCTAGACGCTGTTAAAGAAGTCAAAAACACTGTCAAGGAAGCATGCCCTAGTTGCAGTCTTGGAGGAATCTTATCACAACTAAGAGAGGCCCTAATGCTGTCCAAAAGGCAGCCCTAGACGCAGCCTAAGAGAGTTCCTAACATTGTCGAAAAGGCAGCCCTAGACGCAGTCTAAGAGCAGTCCTAAACGTTGTCCAAAGTGCAACCTTATACACAGTCTAAGAGAGGCCCTAACGTTGTCCAAAATGCAACCCTAAACGCTGTCTAATTGCAGCCCTAACGTTGTCTAAAGGCAACCTTAACGCTAACCTACGGTGCCCTAGATGTAGGCCTAATACGACTGAAAAGGTGGGCTGTAGGTGACCCTCAAAACAGGGACAACATGAGAGTTTGAGGACTCAAACATGCCCAGGACAACAATGCTAATAATTGGGACAGCAACAAGACATGGTGCTGCAATAGCAATTGGGACAGCAACGACAGTGATGGGACAACAACATACTATGATGGGACAACAATGACATTGATGGGACAACATCATACTATGATAGGACAACAACATACTATGATGGGACAACAACAAAAACAATGGGACAACAAGCTAACATGGAATGGCTATGTCACTAATAGTGGGACAACAATATGCAACATAGGACAACAGTGGCTATCATGGTGCAACAATGGCACATGGGACATCAGTGCAACATAAGGTGTAACAGTATGATGTGTACATCATGGTCATGAGGTCTAGCATTGTAATGATGGGTGCAGCATGGTGCAACATGGTGAGGTGCAACATGATGATGAGATGCAACACAATGATAGGTGAAGGAGTCACCTTGGAGAATCAGTTGAAGCAACATGTCTTCAACTGATCTCATGTATCATCTTCTTAGAGATGATCTCTGCTCTTACCTAGATAAGTCAAAATGTTGACTTCTGTTGTAAATGTACTATCTCTCTCTCTCTCTCTCTCTCTCTCTATGTTGAACTATTGAAGAACATATAAGAAGAATTGATCAAGGGTTTCCCCACATTGGGGTTTGTCCCTGGCTAGCGCCACATTTTGTGTCCTCTTGTCTTAGCTTGTCTTCTGCGATTTATGTTTATGTTCTATTTGCAATTTACTTTAATGCTGATGTGATTGCTAATCTGGAAAAGGTATTGAGCTAACTGTGAAAATTGAAATAAATTGCTCTAAGCATAGAACATACCTAAAATTAACATGGTATTAGTGCTGAGGTGAAGACAAGGCCTAAGCTAGAGTGAAAGAGCAATCACCGAAGACAGTTAGGAAAGGACAAAAGGATCAATGGGTTCCTCATCCCTCTTCAAATTCGTCGAGGGTGAAATCAAGCAGAGAATATTATCAGAATGGTGCTGCGAAATATGGCCTACGTAATGATCACTTCATTGGGAAGACCGGATCTCAGGGTGCAAGGAAAGGCAGATAACTAGTTCGACCATTATGCGAAGGAGTGTCCGAATGGCAGGGACATGTCACTTGATGATGATAACAATCATTTCGGGGACATATTTAATGGTCAGAGGAATGACAGGTAATGGAGGTCATCAAGGAAACGACCGACTCTTCAAAGAAAGCAAGAAACCCCAGGTATGAAGAATCAAATGTTGTTTTTGATAAGATAAAGAAGCGCTATCTTGTATTGGCCCTCTCTTTCAGATTCTTTGGGAATCTGGCTTATCGATTATAGTGCTTCAAGGCACTTCATCAAATAGAAGGGTGCTCTCTCTAATCTGGGAGAGATGGAAACAATCATGGGATTATACTTGGAGCCGATGCCACCTATCCCGGAAAGGGTGTAGAAAATGTTACCCCTCAATTGAATGAGGGTAACCTGATTCATTTACAAAATCTCTTTTATGTACCTGATTGCAAGAAGAACCTGGTGTCCATTTCGGCAATGGAAGTCAAAGGCTACAGGTTGGCATTCATCGATGGAAAGGTACGTTTTTGAAAATGAAAATTTCAAAGATACTTTTTCTAATGGGTTCAGGGTTGGCAATTTGTATCAAGTCGTAGGATGGTCCATTGGGGATCATGTCAATTGACATATATCATCTATAGCGCCGGAGGTCTACTTATTATGGGAACCTACCCGATGTGAGTCAAATGGTGACAAGGATGCCTGAATTCAAGAAGAGCACGAAGGTACATGTTCGAGATGTACCAAATGAAAATATTACAAGGGGATCATTCCCCTCATGTAGCAGGTCCACAGATTTGGAACAATCCGAGGGGTTTGAGATTCATGATCAAGAATCTCATGTATGCAGGTGGAAGAAAGCCCTCTATGGCTTGAAGCAAAACACCTCGGGCCTAATATGAGAGGATTGATAACTGTCTGATGAAGTTGAGATTCACTAAAAGTGAAGCCGATCCAAACCATTGTTTGAAGGTTGTGGATGATAGACCTCTCATACCGGCACCTTCTGAGAAACGACCTATTTTTGACAGGTGCAAACCCTCTCACTTGAAGAAGTAAGAGGGAGTTGGATTCCAGATATGTAATGGTAAACTGCAAGCCCGTGACTACCTCCAGGATCTTAACTTTCAGAAGTTATATGGTGGTGATGTCAGACTAGATTTGGGAAATGCCTCTGAGTTTCATAAACTCATATGCATTGATGTTCTTGGTGAACTTCCATTCGTATATATGCTTTGCAGTTAGCATGGTGAGCTCATATTTGGATGAGCCTTACTAGATTGGTGCCAAGAATCTTCTGAGATATCTTCAAGGCACAATCTCTCATGGATTGAGATACACTGCAGGAAATATGAAGCTGCATGATTATTCAAATGCTAACTAGGTAGGAAGTGTGGAGGATTGCTAGAGCACTTCTTAGTGTTGGTTCTCTCTGGATTCTGCTTCGATATCATGGATGAGCATGAAGAAGAAGTCGGTTGCTATAAGCACTGTCGAGACCGAATACATAGCTACGAGTATGATCTTGTGTGAAGCTCCTTGGTTGTGGAAGCTCATTAATGAGCTGTTTGTACACATGATGAATACCACTGTGATTCTTTGTGACAACCAAGGGGGGATTCGATTATTGAGGAATCCCGTATTCGATGATTGCTCCTACAGATAGACATTAGATACTACCTTATCTGGGATATGGTAAGTCGATGAGTGAGGAGGCCCCATCGCGTTGAGACTAATGTACAGGTCGCAGACACTTTGTTAAAGCCCGGGGAAAGGTCAAATCTGTGATTTTCCTGAACGACTTGGAGTTGTTGAGAGACCTTCGTATAAGGGTCCTACACGTTGCATGCACTGAGCTTTGGGAGCTCTGGGGGCTTGGGGTACTTACTAGAGCGACATAAGACCACACGGCGACTCACCCTCCCCTGGTGGTGTGCTATGTACAGGGTGATAGGTTCAACCTTTCCCTGTGATACCTCGTGGCGACTATGGAACATGATGATTAGTTCTCTTGTGGCAACTATGGAATAGGATGATTAGTTCTCCTGTGGGCCGGGGTGATTAGTTCTCCCATGGTGACTCTGAGCCAGGATGATTAGTTCTCCTGTGGTGACCAATGGACAGGATGATTCGTTCTCCTGTGGACAAGATGATTAGTTCTCCTGTCGAGGCATCCTACCCATGCAGTATGGGATTCATGGGAAGTACCTTTCATCTGATCAATGAGCAGGGAAATGGGGTTAGGGACCATAGTAGTACTATCGATGGACGCATCGTTGTATCTATTGTACTCCCTATGCTAGGATGACCTCCATTGATCTGGCATCAATGAAACTGATCTGGGATTAGTATGAGTGGTTTGAGACACTCTGTTGTGATATTGATCTGGGATCAATGAAATTGACTTCGGGTCAGTAAGAGTGGTATGGCACACTCTCATATGAAACTGACTTTGGATCAATAGAGAATGGTATGAGACATTCTCGATCAATTCTTCTTCTTCATGGTTCAGCAGAGCAGAGCAGAGCTCAATTGAGAAGAGCAGAGCAGAGTAGAGCAGAGCTCAACAAAGAAGAGCAGAGCAGAGTAGAGCAGAGCAGAGCCGAGCAGTGCAAGGCATTGATGGTAGAGATAGTACAGTCGGATAGATGGATCAGTGGATGGAGTTATCGCTAGTTGAGAGGGAGTGTTAAATTGGCAACTAAGGACAAACTCCATGTGGGTCATCTTATTTATGGCAGTTGATATTTTTCTTGGATCCCTCTCATTGAGAGGTGTAGGATTGATCTAAAGATCATTCGATTCTGATAAGTATTCATGGAGATATGAATTTATTTGTCTTATAAGACAATTTGTCAAGGTCGGCTAGCAACCAAATAAACCCCACAAGTGCTCAACGTTTTAGTATAAAAGGAGATGACTTGAGAGTCATTTCTCACAAACACTTCTATCTTGATTTCTCTCTAGTTGTCTTTGGTTTTAGTGGAAGGGAAATCTAGGAGTGGAAGCCCTAGATGTTGGAGGAAATAAGACTAAGGGAGCTGCCCTAGAGGAGATGCCCTAGCCCTAGACGCTGTTAAAGAAGTCAAAAACACTATCAAGGAAGCATGCCCTAGTCGCAGTCTTGGAGGAATCTTATCACAGCTAAGAGAGGCCCTAATGCTGTCCAAAAGGCAGCCCTAAACGCAGTGTAAGAGAGGCCCTAATGTCGTCCAAAAGGCTGCCCTAGACGCAGTCTAAGAGCAGCCCTAAATGTTGTCCAAAATGCAGCCTTAGATGCAGTCTAAGAGAGGCCCTAACGTTGTCCAAAATGCAGCTTTAAATGTTGTCTAAAGGCAGCCCTAATGTTGTCTAAAAGCAACCCTAACGCTAACCTACGGTGCCCTAGATGCAGGCCTAATACAGCTGAAAAGGTGAGCTGTAGGTGACCCTCAAAACAGGGACAACATGAGAGTTTGAGGACTCAAACATGCCTAGGACAGTAATGCTAATAATTGGGACAACAACAAGACATGGTGCTGCAATAGCAATTGGGATAGCAATGACAATGATGGGACAACAATGACATTGATGGGACAACAACAATGACATTGATGGGACAACAACATACTATGATAGGACAACAACATACTATTATGGGACAACAACAAAAACAATGGGACAACAAGCTAACATGGACTGGCTATGTCATTAATAGTGGGACAACAGTATGCAAAATAGGACAACAATGGTTATCATGGTGCAACAATGGCACATGGGACATCAGTGCAAGATAAGGTGCAGCAGTATGATGTGTACAACACGGTCATGAGGTCCAACATTGTGATGATGGGTGCAGCATGGTGAGGTGCAGCATGATGACGAGATGCAACACAATGATAGGTGAAGGAGTCACCTTGGAGAATCAGTTGAAGCAACATGTCTTCAACTGATCTCATGTATCATCTTCTTAGAGATGATTTATGCTCTTATCTAGATAAGTCAAAATGTTGACTTCTGTTGTAAATGTACTATCTCTCTCTCTGCTGAACTATTGAAGAACATATAAGAAGAATTGATCAAGGGTTTCCCCACATTGGGGTTTGTCCCTGGCTAGCGCCACATCTTGTGTCCTCTTGTCTTGGCTTGTCTTCTGCGATTTATGTTTATGTTCTATCTGCAATTTACTTTAATGTTGATGTGATTGCTAATCTGGAAAAGATATTGAGCTAACTGTGAAAATTGAAATAAATTGCTCTAAGCATAGAACATACCTAAAATTAACAGTAAGTGTCTTCTATGGAGTGATGTTTCTTTGAACATTGCCAAGACCAACCCATTCTACCAACCTATGTTTGATGCTGTCGTTGTCGTTGGCCGGGGTACAAAGCCCCTACCTTTGCAGTGTTGAGAGGGCCTCTTCTTCAAGATGAAAAGGTTGATTGCATTGCTAGATTGGAGGAGTTTATGGCATCATAGGAACACACTGGATGCACAGTCATGTCAGATGGTTGGATTGACCAGAAGGGTAGGGCACTTCTTAATTTCTTGGTTAGTTGTCCCAAGGGGACAATGTTTATGAAATCTGTTGATGCATTTGCACACATTAAAGATGCACGTTTATTATGTGAATTGTTGGACATCTTCATTCAAGAAGTAGGTCCACATATTGTTGTCTAAGTCATAACGGACAACGCTGCAAATTATGTTGCTGCTAGTAAGTTGCTTATGGAGAGGTATCCTAACTTGTTTTGGACACCTTGTGTTGCTCATTGTATTGACTTGATGTTGGAGGATATAAGTAAGATTCCTCTTGTGATGGATATTGTTGAATCATCTAGGAGCATAACAAAATTTATATATAATCATGCATCTGTGCTTAGCTTGATGAGAAGATTCACCAACAACAAAGAGTTGGTGTGTTCTGCCATTACATGAGTTGCCACTACTTTCATATCTCTTTAGTCTCTATTGAATTCTATGTGGGATGTGAAGGACATGTTTCTTTCACAAGATTGGCGTGCTTTATTTATTAGCTGCAAACCAGAGGGAGAGGTCATATGCAGACTAGTTTCATATGATTGGAGCTTTTGGGCAGGAGTAGAGGAGGTGTGTGCCATTTTAGAACCTTTGGTAAGGGTTCTTCAGTTGGTTGATGGAGGCAATGGGCTACTTGTATGAGGCCATGGATAGGGCCAAAGAAGCCATTCGTGCCTATTATGAAGATAAGGGAGATGAGGGGTTAGAGAAACAACGGGTCATATGGAGAGTGATTGATGAGTGATGGAACAATACCCTCCATTGCCCCATTCATTGTGCAATTATCTACCTCAAGTCCACATTTTCTTATTCTTGTGGTTTCAGATTTAATGTCGAGGTGATGGATGGATTCCTCAATTGTGTTGAGAGGATGGTGGCATCTAAGCAAGAACATGAAGAAATTTCTAAAGAAATGGAGATATATAAGATTTCAGGTGGCACATTTGGTTTTACCATGGATATTAAGAATAGGATGACCAAAATACTAGGTAAGCTTTAATTTGTTTCAACTTTCAAATTTCATAAATCATTGTCTCTTCATAATTTGCTTCAAGTTTAGAATTTTAATGTTTTAACTTTTTATTTTTATTTTATGTTTCTCATGTTTTTTTTAACTTGTAGATGCTTGGTGGACAAGCTATGGTGGCAGAGTACCCCATCTCCAAAAGCTTGCCATTCGAGTGCTCAGCCAAGCGTGCAGTTCTTATGGGTGTGAGCGCAACTGGAGTGTAATTGACAAAATACACAACAAAAAGCGCAATAGGTAAACAAATTTCAAATTAAATTTTTGAATTCATTTTATTATTTTCAATATTTAAATTTTCTAAGTACTAATTTACAATCTATGACCCTTATACAGATTGGAGTCCCAACGCGTCTATGACATGGTCTATGTCTACTACAATCTTCGATTGTGGGTGAGACAACTTCAGAAAACTCCTGATGTGGAAGCCATCTCTTAAAAAGTTAAGCCCTTTCTAGGAGCTCATATGTTCACAAATCCATCTCTTTGTTCTCATACTTGAAACCTGAACTGCATACGATAATTAAATTTGAGTTAAAATTCAACACTGGATAACCCAATTTACAAAAATCGAAAAGATCATAGTAAGATAAAAAACAACACCACGGATTTAAATTACATGTTAAACACATACATGACAGCAACAGAATATTAAAGATAAGCATGAGAGTATATATATTATTAACAAATGATATACATTTATAGTACATTCATATGACCTTTGGTTTCGTATTCCAAGGTCTCTTGGACTTCCTTAGACTCTTTAGCATCCACACCAACCCTTAGAGGATTAGGTGTCCAACATTCCCCCCTTAATCCAAAGGGTTATGTATGAGTCCAAGAAGAGAGCTGTAATACAAAACGTGCAAAAATGCATGGCAACACTAGGCTGAATGTGCTCTCTGAAATGTTGGTATAAGGGAGGTGGTTTAAGGATGACCACCAACACTGTAATGCTTAGTGCAGTTCCCGAAACTCTTCCAAGTCTGGCATGAAGCTCAGGTCTTTTGCTAGAGGAAGTGATCCTGATGTTTTGAAGAGGGAAACCTTCAACCATGAAAGGGAGGTCTCACTCCGCATAAAAGGGAGAACCTCAACCTGTGATGGTTTGAGGATTACCAACAACTCTGGATTGCTTAATGCAATTCCTAGAACTCTTCCAAAACTGGCAAGAAGCCGAAGTTTTCTGCTAGAGGAAGTGTCTCCAATTCTTTGAAGATGCATCAACAACTGAAGGCATGCTCAAGGGCATATTTGTCTCTGGCTACAACTCTGAATCTGATATGGTAGGTTGTGGTTCAGGCTCACTTGATGTGGCTTTGAAGCTTTGTAGATGACCATCATTTCCCCCCTGTGAGATACAAGGTGAGATGATGGAGAAAATTCAATTGCAAGACTGTTCAATACTCTAGAACAAGTTTTGACATATGATGGGAATATCTTCTTGGTTGTTGATGCCCATTGCGAAGAAGTGATCCATCCAAGATGATTCTTTGTTCTTGAAGGAGGTTTGTTTCTGAAGCATCTGTTTGAAGAATGATTGGTTTTATGATAGTGCTTACATGGATGAAGATCAAAACAGTGGTCTTTCATATGGCCAACTCGGTCACAATGTTGGCATTTCACAATCTGTTGTTGTTGCTGTGGAAGAGGAGCAGGAACATGTGAAGATGAACTATCATGAAGAAACCCAACACTTTGAAATTTGATGGGCTTGGAATAGTTTGGAATATGAAAGGAAACCTCCTTATCATATCCAAGACCTGTTTTGTGCTTGTTGTGGACAAGCTCTTCCCAAGGTCTGATGATGGGTTTGGGAAGTGCAGACTGAATTTCTGCATCTACATGTAACCTTGCTGCTTCATCGAGAAATGGATCTAAATCAACTGCAACATTATTGGCTTGTTGTTTATGGGAGTCTGTTTCAATCTTCTGAATAGAAACAGGTTCATTCATATCCAAGACCTGTTCTGTGCTTGTTGTGGACAAGCTCTTCCCAAGGTCTGATGATGGGCTTAGGAAGTGTAGACTGAATTTCTGCATCTACATGTAACCTTGCTGCTTCATTGGGAAATGGATCTAAATCAACTGCAACATTATTGTCTTGCTGTTTATGGGAGTATGTTTAAATCTTCTAAACAGAAACAGGTTCAAAATGATGACTCCACTGCTGTAATTCTTCTTGTTGTAGTTGAGATTCAAGCTGCAAAAACTCAATATTCTCTTGTGCATTTTGCAGACACATTTTAATATTGGAAAGAGAGGTTTTGTTGATCTTAACCATCTCATCAACAATGGAATGTATCAGAGTATTTAACAACTCTAATGCATTATCAAGTTTGGTCATTTTCTTCATGATTAAACTTACACTTTAAAGAAACTGATCACAACTATTAGCCAATGAGGAAGAAGCAATAGTCGCTCACAATTCAATGTTACTGCAATATCCTTTGTTCTAGAAAGTCGCATAATAGTTCTTACTGCTTTTGTGCTCTTACATCCATAACCTACCTCTACCTTTGTTCAACTGGATGGAAGTCGACTTTGTAATATCCTTTTTAGCCAAGGATAGAATCAACTAGAACAATTTGTTGTCCTCGTTCGAGATATTCCTCCTGTATCGACTGGAATAACACACAATGAACAAGTGGACTCTTTCTTTAGGAGGTTGTACCTGAAAACTTATGAAGGATCTGTGATTGTCACTAACATAGCAGAGGTATTTGAAATTTCAGACAATCTTATCCTTCTCATTGATGTTCTTGCTAACAGTTTTCAGAGAGGCTAGAAATTATTTTCCTACTGTGTCGTGTATGGTTGAATGAAATAGACTTTAGTACATTAGTGAAGGGGTCCACAGAATGTTCGGTCGAGTCTGGCTATTCAGAGATCCACAAATAGCAACGGAAAGTGGCATCTTCAGGAGTATTTCGTTTTGATGGACAGATCATTGCTGCTGTGGAATAGTGGAGATAACTGGGCTGTATCTCTGCACATTATCGTAGAGCTCAAACAGTGGAACAACGAGCAGGTTCAGAATGCAACCAATGTGGCGGTGAAATGTGGTTGTATGCAACTTCGCAGGGTAGATAGTTGAAAGAAGAAATTCGTTTGACTTGTATGACTGGAATTCAAATAAAATTTAATCCTCTTTGATAACATATCGGGTCACAACAGGTCTGTTAACCCACACACATGTTTATGCGCGATTATCGTCCGATCAATCAACCAACGAACGGTCTTGATGGCCGGAACTCAACGAGGTTTTAATCCCGTTGTATAAAACCTTATCGCGTCCATTTCTAACATTAACTTGCACACACTTTCGGAAGTGATATGCGTCCGATCACTCTGAACCTTAAACAACTTTTAATAACCACATCGCATCCGTTTAAAATGTTAACCTGCTTGCATGTTCTGACGCGATATGCGTCGATCTCCTTTTATCGGACGGTCACCGCTCCTCGCGATTTCTGTCAATTTTAGCAGTTTGCCAAATTTCTTTCTCATCCGCCACTTTTACCTTGACTACAGTCTGCACTTTGCGGCCACAATACTCCTCTAGGCAGGTGATATTGATGGGGCAAAGGCTGTCTTTGATGTTGCTGTAGAGTGGTGGAGTAGAACGCTATTGGGACTCAAATGCGTTGGTGTGAAGATATATGGATTCAAACTCAATAGTTGTAAAACATTTTGTCATTACTATCCGCCATGATTATAATACCCATATCCAAAATGACACTCGGATGCTTTCCACAACAGAGAATGCTTTCAGCTGGAGACAAATCACCATACAATGCAACTTTTGACAATGATGCAACCTAAGCCGCACATACCCACAGTATGCATATAAAATGCATGTCATATACATGTCCCAAGAATTTTAAAATTCCATACTTAGTAAAACCTTCACAAGTCAAGGTTTAATGCTCCTTCAATAAACTCTATGCAAAAACGTTTGATTTAACTATCCAAAGTTTGGACCTTTATAAACCTTTGAGCAGAACCTTATAAATCCTTCATAATCTTTGGTTAATTCTTATTACCCGCGCATATTAACCATACCATGGATTTTAGACTTTGGTTAAAACTCAACTTAAACCATAATACATTAATCCTGCTTATTTCCCATATAATAGAAATATTTCATAAACCACACTTAAACCTTACCTTTCTTCCATTCCACAAACCTTTGCACATATATCGATGCTCTCCTTAGCGCATTAAATCTTTGTCGTCGATCTCATTCCTCAATCCGATGGTTATCGCGCAATAACTTGTGCCAACTAGCTTGGCCAATCTCCACCGTTTATTTCTCCTACCTCAATCCAACGGTGATCACGTAATCTCGCGTGAAATCTTGCACGATGCATAATAAGTCGAGAGTGCGCTAGAAAAGTGGTTTTCTCTTTCCATCGTGTGCTACGTGTCAACCTCTCAGGTTAATCGCATGAAATTGTAGAATACCATTTACAGCTTTTAGGGCGCGCGATATATTGCTTACCGCCTACGAAGACCGCTCCATTATTCTGCTAACACGTGGCTTAATCTGATCTCTTCATTTCATAACTTTATTTTGCGCGACTTAATCCTAGCCGTCTATCTCCCTCATTCTCGTTCGTTGATTTGACTGATCCAACAACTGTGCTTCGCTGCTACGTTCTTTTGCATCTCACCGTGTAATAGTGTTCTCGCTTCTCTGTCTGTGTAATTATTCTCGCCTTACGGTCTTCAATTGTTTTGATCCTGATCTTTAGCTCCGTTATTTCACTCCTTCACACCTTTACGTTTCCTTCGTAAATCCACAGTTTAATGAAATTCTACGCATTACTGTCGAGGAACTACGCAGAGAGGAACTGTCAGGCAATATAACAGAAATTTTAGAACCGCGGGGAGCCACATCATACAGCATAAACAGAGCGTAGTGTTATGGGCTATGGAAACCACGCTTGGATATGGAGACAACGTTCTGACTGGATGGAGAGCGGTAGCGTTTGGTGGTAATAATTGTGCATATAGCGTTGAAAGAGCCGCCGGTGGAGGCAGAGAATCCAAAGATGGAACTGAGGAATGCCAAGAGTCGTTTGTAGTGGGAGGAGGTATGGTAATGTGGAGAAATGGTATGGCGTTAAACGAATATACTGCAATTGCAATAACTGTGTGTATCCGTGGTAATAACTGTGCATACACAACGTTTATACACAACACTTCATCACAACATAATATCAATCAACTTATGAGTAATAACATACCAACTGCAATAACATACCAAATGGCATGCCAGTTTTGGTTTCAATGCACAGCGTTCAACCTCCAGCACAAATCTAGTTGAGAGAGGTCAGCCAGACATGTGCAGTATGAAATAGGCATGCACACAATAATAGCAGTTCTATCCGCAGGAATGCAGAACTGACATGCACAGAGAGGCCACAACACAAGTGTCTCAAATTGGAGCAGGGCAAGAGTACCCCTGCTCTGATACCATGTTAAACACATACATGGCAACACCAGAATATTAAAGATAAGCATGAGAGTATATATATTATTAACAAATGATATACATTTATAATACATTCATATGACCTTTGGTTTCGTATTCCAAGGTCTCTTGGACTTCCTTAGACTATTCAGCTTCCACACCAACCCTTAGAGGATTAGGTGTCCAACACTACATAATGATGAGACCTTCACCAATTACAGATTCAAAATTTTAATAGTTTGAGAGGAATATAAAATCCCATCCCTAAATTACTTCTCAGTTAGCTAAGAAAGGATGCCTTTGAGCCCTTGCTTGGACAAAGATTCTGCCTCTTCATTTTGTTGCCTAAAGATATGCGTGAATGGAATTTGTCGAAAAAGGTTTGCAATATCTTTTAATTGATGACCCAAATTTTGTAGACACACACTTTGGGCTAATATTTCCCCTTTCATCCACCTAATTATGAGCTCAGAGTTGTCGTAGACTTGCAACTTATCAATGCCCTTTTTCTAAGGCAACTATCACTAGTAGAAATAATGCCTTTAACTCACCTCAATTATTTGATCTAAGGCCTAGGAATGAGCTTCCAATATGGTGATGAGTCTGCAAAAAAATATAACCCGCTCCATAGACTTGTTCATTTGCCTAAGTTGCACCATCGAAAAATCCCTATGGGAGGGATTTATCAATTTCAAGGGTGTTTAAATGTCTTGCCTTATATATTTGGAATTGACTTTAGACCTGTAAATAGCGAAATTGCTTGAGCAAATGATTGGAAATTGGGGATATATCTATCTTCAAAAATATAATCATTCCTTGCAAGCAAGATTATCCACGTAACCAATAAGGGGACTGCTCAATACTGTTTGAACTCATGCCTTTCAATCAAATCCTTGAATTTTTCCAATATTGGTGCCTTTGTCCACAAATTTTGCAGTCCCAAAGACATGCCAACTTCCAACCATACTTGTGTAGTAAAGGATCAAGAACAAAATAAGTGAATGTTGGTCTCAATACTTTCTTTGCAAAGGATGCACCACCTTGGCCTATTATGTTTTCTCTTTTGAAGTTTGCCCCACGTTAGAACTCGATTATTTAGAGCTAGCTACATTAGTAGGATTGATTTGGCGAGAGCATTTACCTTCCATTTTTTAGTCCACCACCAATCTTTGGATAAAGTCGAAGGATCTTCTATGGATTCATACCCCAGTTTAACTCTATATTCACCACCTTCACAGTTCTAGGCTCATGCTAACTCATCCTCGGCTTTAATTGGTTTGATATTAGCTGACTTCAGTTCATTAGGGAAAGTTTTCCATTGTTGTGCATGTTGACCTTCTAAGCCAATGTCTTGAGTCGAGAGCCAACCTTGGGACCAAATAGATGTTTCTTCCATCTTGGCAATTTTGTTTAAGGTACACAATTCTCTTCTTTGGATATGCAAGATTATATTAGGAAATAAAAGATACAGGGACTACGTCCAAATATCACATCAAATACCAACTTGAACCAACTTGAACTTGACTAATGTTCTCCACATGCCATGTCAAGTGATTACGTAAGATTGGAAATGCAAGAGTAAGCAACTTCCAATGGTTAGATGCCTGATGTATAGACTTCCTTTTTGATCAAATCTAATCCAGGGTTTCGTTGGGTGTAATATATTTGTGATGAATGATACGACTCCACAAACTGCTTTTAGTGAAGCCCTGTCACACCAACCTTGCAGTGAGAGATCGACCAAAGAGCAACAAGTCTTTTAGACCCCTTTTTTGGAAATGCTGAGAGGGGGGTGAATCAGTATTGCCTTAATTTTTCACAATTGGTTAGTTTATTTCCTTAAACATTTAGAGCATAAACCAAAACAATATCACATCAATGACAAAATACAAAATATGTTGTCCAAACAAGCTTTGTTATGTATGGTTACATACACATTTACCAGTTGAACTGGAAGGAAGTACACGACTCCCCAAGGGTTTTACCAACAAAGCTGGAAGGAAGCAAATGCTTCTTGAATGTGTTTAGGCTCGCGTACCAGGGATAATGGCCCAACTACAATCAAGTTGCAGCCTTCACTGCTGCACTTCACTGCCACTGTTGTCCACTACTACCACCACTTTTGCCACTACTGCCCATTGATGCTCATTGCTTGTCTACTCTCACTACCATTGCTGCCACTAACTCTGTCCACCCTTTGCTGAAACTGCTGTTGCTACTGCTGCCACTAACTTTGATCACCCTTGTTGAAACTGTTGCTACTACTGCTGCCACTGTCCACTTTTGTCGCTAACCACTGTTGCCATTCACAGTCATTACTGTCCAATTTGTTTACTCTCAACACTCTCATTGTTCAAACATCATTGTCAAAGAGACACTATCATAAACATTTGTCGTCACTATCATCATAACTGTCAAGTCACAATCATCACTGTCATCACAACATCATCACCATCGCAATCATTACTGTTATCATTGCTGCCAAGTCACAATCATCATAGCTGTCAAGTCACATCATCATCATTGTCACAATCATATGGAACCTTGTCACTAGCACTTTGCTGTCACTGTCACTGTCATAGTACAAGAATCACTGTGTCACATGTCATTGTCATACTAGGTCAAGGCTCACTGTTATGTCGTTAATGTCATATAGACCACTGTCTCACCAAGCATCATTATCACTATAATGACCATACAAGATTATTGCCATATAAATCATATGTGGATCTTTGTTATACAACAAAGTCAATGTTGACAAGAACACTGCCACTGTCGAGGTTACAATGAGGTCAATGTATACAGGGTCATGTCAAGGGTACAATCATACATCAAAGGTCACTATTATACATCATAAGTGATTATTGTTATCATACTGCCAAGTCACTGTCATATATGCCAAGGTTACTACTCTATGTGTTATATTAAGATCACTGTCACCTTATCACTGACATGTGCTCAACACATCACTAATGCATATAAGATCATTGTCACAAAAAAGAATTCTAGCCCAAGCATCACACACAAAACACTGTCATATAACACTGTCGTGGAGATATTGTCAGAGAGGCATTGTTACTGTCATACTAGGTAACTTTGTAAAGGTACAAGATGAAATATATTCTACTGAAACTATGTTTGGTAGGACTAGACTTTAATGACAACAAACTGTTGATCAACGAGCAAGTCTTATTTGAAGACTGTAACCCTGTTGGAATTTCTAAGTCTAACTGTTAGAAACCCTTCATGTACTTTTCTGATTTATTTTTGCCTACTTGTTATGATTAACAAGTTATTTACCATGTAAATACTGAAAATAAATACAAGTACATGCTCAACACATTACAGATCATCAACTGAAGGAAACAAAACAAGCACACAAGTGACACTGTTGTTTTTGGACCAATGTCCCCAGAAAAACCCAATGCGGGAAAACTGGTGCAGCTATCTAAGAGCTTTAATTATTAAGCAGTTTCAGAATATAATCTGGGTGCCAAAACTAGCTCACCCAACAGATAATAATCTCGGCAGTAGTACCTCTCAGTCGGAGACACATGTTCCGGCAGAAACTCCAAATAAACACTCCGACAGCTCCCAGCTCCAATTTGCCCCACGAAAACCCCAACGTCAGCCTCTAGGGACTGCAACGCTTTCTGGCCCAACGTCACCCTAACTCGCCCTGCGTCAGCCTCTAGAGGCACTGCGTTAGCCCTTAGAGTCTCTGCGTCACCCACGTTGTCTCTCTGAGGCACTGCGCAGCTCCTCGCTGCCTCTGCGTGAGCCTTGGTTGGCTCTGTGTGAACCTTTGGTTGGCTCTGCATCCCTCTCTCCCGACTTCTGCGCTGATCCTCCTGGTACTATCTCTGCCTCTTTGCTTCTGTATTCATTGCCCCTCAACTGCAATTCTGATCACTCTTTTGACTTCCTCAACAAACCCTGCCCCAGAAAATCAAAATATTGATCAACTCGGTGTATTCTCCAAGTGACCCTCAAGCCTCCTTTTATACTTTTCTCGTTGACAATTCAATGGCCGAGATTAAGTCCCTAATAAATGGCTAAGATTAATTCTGGCTAGATCCATGACTTTTGGACCATTCTAACACAGTTTTATATTAATACACAATAATATTTTATTTTCCCTAAGTTTAGACTTAGGGACTCCATTAAAAATATTAATTATTTTAATATCTCTCAAACTGTTTAGAATCTGCCCAAGCCATTTTTGGTTATTGGAGATCTCATGTGCCTTAGCCTCTCCACCAAGTTTCGAGGCTAGAGCACATCCGATGCTACCCCAAATCAACAAACCCTACTTCAAATAAAGATTTCTCTCCAATTCAAAAACCAGTCCCTAGTCTCACATACACCTTTGCTCAACATATTATAGAATAATTCCCGCTATGTATATGCTATCAGCCAAACAAAGATTAGCCCCTGCATAAACAAGAGAACATCTACCCTACTCTACAGGCAACAAATTTCATCATCACTCCAAACTCCACACTGTATAACCTCTGTTCTCTTAATACATCATTGTCTCATTGTCAACTAGGTCAACATGCTCACTATCTTATTGACACAAGCTCATTATCTTAGTGTCAACATGCTCGTTGTCTTATTGCAATCATGCAACAAGTTTACTCCCATCAGGGTCACTGTCTTTCTATCACATAGATCGTTGTCTCATTGTCAACACTGTCTTTCATCAAGGTCATTGCAATTGGTTCACTGTCGAATAGATTCATCTCAATGGTTATACTTAACACAATTTAGAACCATAATGGTAACAATCTTGCATACATCAACTTTCAACAATGAAACTCTATAATCAACCTATTGCAATGCAATGCCTCCCTCTACATTATTGCCTGTACATTAACATTTATGCCAACGATGACATACATACTGGCAACTTAGTCTTCTACTTAAGATTTTACATTATCCTTTAATACTTATGCTGTTAAGGGCAACTATCAACTAGTCTTCTTGTGAGTATCTTGATTTAATTGGGAACTTGGTTTAAGAGTTCATGGCCTCAAGTTTGCAAACCATTGTTCTACAATTTGGTGGTGCTGCTTCACATGGATTGCTAGGGTTTCTGTCTTCAAGAATTCATCGCACAAGAAATTTTGAATTTGATCTTTAATGCTATCATATGGAAGGAGTTAATCCTTTTGCATTAGGTTTGTAATGGAATTTCATCAAACAGTGCCAAGAGTTACATGTCTTCAAACAATGCCAAAATAAAACTTATTGCTAATTGAGTTTACAGTCGAGTATTCACAAACTTAGTCTGTTGTAGGAAATATGAATATTAGAGCCAAATGTGCCTTTGAGCGATTTGATACAAGCATGTACAAATGTATAAAAATGTATGCCAAGAGGACTATAATTAGGCTACCGTAGAGAGAAAAAATAATCAGATGCCTAGGTTGAAACTTCAAGATTTGTAACTTCGATGAAACGACATGCCACTGCAATTTCAATTCTAGATCAAACATGAAATGATCTTTATCACTGGATCTGATGAACCATAGAGCAATGTGGGTTAGGCCAAATTTCGCCGCAAAGCAAAAACTGGCAGACCAATTGTAGCGCTAGTTTTGTGCAAGGAATGATGTTCAAACATCTCCAAGAAGGGTCGAATGGTCTTGGTGTCTTGTAAACAAACTTCTTTGCTGCATTGTAACAAAAGACCCACAGAAAACAAAAGCATATAGCCCAACGTAACCCAAACAAAAAAATGAGCCCAAAAAAACCCTTAAACCCTCCTGACTGTAGATGAGCGAATTGGACTTCAAAGAGGAAGCTCAATCGATCAATACTATTTAGGATCAATATATCTTCATTTATATAGATATGATGAGTGTTGAATTTGAGTAGCCGACTTCCACCTTTATGAGGGAAAATATTAAATTTGAAATTTAAAAGTTCCTTCTCATAAATTTGATTTTATCTTTCAATTTTCTCTCTAATGTTTTGGAACACCATATATTTAACTTGACTTTTCTTTTGGCACCAATCATTTAACACTAACCCCTTCAATAAAACAATCTTCTTCCAATAATGTGTTACCACATCATTACTATGTTGAGCCTGTCAATCCTCCTATGCCACATCAATTTACTTCATTTGTTGGAGCCAAATTAATGTTGCCACATTAGCAACCCTTTGGGGTTTTGGACCATTGGTCGGGTGTGTTGTCTTTGACTGAGGATATCTTACAAACTATGAGGCCTCTCATGGCGCTCCACACACCAACAAAATTAACATGATGACGAGAATCTATTGGCGATAATCTTCAAGGCAAACTCATTGATTTGTTGTACCAAAAAATCTAACAAAAGCAGGGTGTGCTCATACTCCAAGGAGACCAAACCCTAGAGCTAAGGTTTCACCACTGCATCATCAAGCAACATCATCCGCCAATGACCTTCAACTAATCTTGAAATCAATGGCAATATTTGCACTCACTCTACATCCGACACCTACCTGCACCTACACCCGCTTGACATCAATGACAACATACTTAACACTGATCTGCCATATATGTTTGGCCTTGCTAACTGACCCCAAAGAGCCAAGTGAGCTCCGTTATAGATTGGGTATCCTATCCACAAGTAGTTCAATCACAATTTCTTTATATTACCTAGGATCCCCTTTGGGACATATGCATGTGCATGCTAATAAACGGGTATAGCTTCAATCACTGATTTTATCAGCACAAGTCTACTGCCCCTCCATATCCATCTATAGCATTGCATGTGTTGAAAATGTAGCGAAGTAAGGTCTTCTAGCTTGTGCCTTCGCTAGCGAAGACTTCGATCTGTCTTTCTCTAGCATACATGCGGCATCATGAGATAGACTTCAATAGTAATGAGTTGATTTTCAGTTCACTGGAATGGTCATCAGTAGATTGCATGCGTAGTGTTGGAGCTTCAGTTCGTTGGAGTATTCTTTAGTTAGACTACAGGATGAGGTGGCGGAGACAAATCCAGTTAGGACGAGTTAAGATTGCAGAGACAAGTTCAATTAGGATGAGTTAAGACTATAGAGACAAATTCAGTTAGGACGAGTTAAGACTTCAGAGGTAAGTGAAGAGAGGATGAGTTAAGTCCTCAGTTAACTCGGTTCACAACTAGAGGAAATCAAGGAGCAACTTGAGCTAGTTAACTGAGAGCTAGTTCAAGTGTAACTGAGACTTGCTCCAGTTAACTAGCAAAGGCAACTCGTTGCATTAGTGTGAACAACCATTCGAACTTGGCCTCTTGCATGCATTGAAAGTCTATTAAGGCAGAGAAGGATGAAGGCATAAAGATTGATGATTCTTTGTTGACGGAATAACACATTGGTTGAGGAGTGAAGATCAAGAATTGGAGGAGCAAGTCGAAACTAGTTTTAGTAGGGAATAATTGTGTGAGAAGGCCAAGATCAAAAGGCAGGGTTGAGAGCAATTTCTCAAGGCTGAGAGCAGTGATAGGTTGAGAACAATTGGTGGAGCTGAGATTAGTGAGAAGAAAGCTAACAACTTTCTCAAAGGTTATTTGTTGGTTGCAGTAGCAATGCATTGAATTGTAAAAGATTTATTTGTTCAAAGAACAATCAATAAGAAGACCACAACAAAGAAAGCAGGTTTTCCCATTAGGGTTTCTTGGGTAAAAAATTGGTGTCAAATTTGTGTGTGCATGTGTTTTTATCTCAACTATTTTTTGCTGCATGTTGAATGTTAAGAAGCTCTATATCTTGGTAAAAGTTAAACTTGGTTTCAGTTTTCAGTTCCCTTGATTTTTCATTAAATTAATCTGAGTACTGCATGTTGAATGTTAAGAAGCTCTATATCTTGGTGATATAACTAATAGAACTGCTAGATGAGGTAGGATCGCATTGAATTTGACCAAAAGAGAATTGCAATTGCTTAGGTTGTTGATGTAGATTGGATAGCTCATCCTCATATCTTTGGATTAGACTTTGATGGTCAATAAGAACTACCATGGTTGTTCTGATACTAAAGGCTAGTTGATTATGTTTTAATTGAAGAACACGGATCTCCTCTTGCATATGGTCCAATAACCATTGCCAAGAAACTCTTGAGCCTAACATGTGGGCAAATTGAAATCCACTACTTGGAAAATTTCTTTGGAACTTCATGTTCAGATGATGCACTAGAATTTGCACGCAATTGACTTGGCCATAGTTCCAACAAAGTTGGTAATTTGTGGAATAGATAGTGAGAAAACAAACTAAAAAAGAAATAGACAGAGTTGCCCCACCACTCATACAAAATAATGCTAATAAAGAAACGAGTTGTTCAGAATCCAAAGCAATACCATCATCAACATTGGGAAGGCGTACAATGAGATAGAAACTTAGAGGCTTTACTTCTGACCACTAATAAATACTTCTAAGCAAGGCTAAATGGTACACTCGACAGAAGGTGGAGGAAAAATTTCCTCACCTCATTCAATATAAGCTTTTGGGGACTAAAAGCATCACAAAATGGGGAGGTATGATCTGATTAAATCATTATCTTATTTGTCATCCACCTTTATGCTTTTAGAGTGGAAAAAGTGGAGGAATTAGTGCACATGACCATTTTTATCGTAAGTTTGGAAAATTTTGGGTTGAAAACTTCAAGAGCCATTTTGAGGCCTTAAATGAACACTTTTTGTGGTTTCGACCTTACTATGGATCTAGATTCCATAATCTACATGTTGATACCTTTCCAATGGTGCAAGAATCACCTCAAAGAGCTTGTATGAGAAATTTATGCCTCCCAAAAGTTGATCTATCGAAATTGACCACCATAATTCGAGAGGATGCCACACAACCCCCCATTATTCATGGATGAGAGGCTAGCCACTTGATCACGATGGAGACAAATTTCAAAGAGTCAATATTGTAACTATAGTTAAGAATTGGAGTCAAACCTAGTCACTAATAGGCTATTGAGCCATGTTATTATTGTGCCATTAGATGGAAAAAGGGTTCCATTCTATTCGAGTGCATTTTATTTCATAGATGTGCATAATAACCAAGAGCGGAAAGGGAGAGAGCAAATAGAAAGGTTTTGTGCACTGTAGCAGGCCATGGGCCACATGTCTCACTTCTTTGTACTTGAATTGATTTACCATTCAGAGAAAGAGAGCAAAGTATCCTCATAGTCTAGTTGGGTTTTCTCCCAAAAGGGTTTCCCTAGTTATATCTTGTGTGAATTGTGGATTGTGAGTTTATTTCGATGTTCTCTATTTTCTTCATATTTTATTTATTGCATGCATAAGCATAACAAAATAATTAACGAATCTTGAAATCTAAGGACAAATTAACCTTCATAGTGTAGATTTCAGATTTTAAGTATAATTTCATTAGATGAATTGTTTAGTGGAATATCCATGGTAGTCTTCTAATGAGAAAATGCTCAACAATCATTGAAATGACCCTTTAAAGGTGGACAACCTCCTTTAAATCAACTTTAAGATATCAAAAGTGATGCAACAATGTGCAATCTTACCCCTCAATTAAGTAAACCATCTTCTCAAATCACGGGAAAACCAAACATGTCCATATGTGCCCAAAAGGGCCCCAGTTCTAATCTCCAAGGTGGACACCCTGTCAAATGAAGTGACACATGCCTCCAAATGGTGAACAAGGTTAGTGCTTATGAAACTAGGATGCGACATGGCATGATAAGCCCAATACTTGAAGAAATAACTTGAACTTGATTTCACCAATTCCTTTAGAATTATGAATAAATACACAATGATGGCTTGGGAAATGTGCATTGCCTTGTGCATTATGAAGATGACCAAAACTTAGGATGAAGCCAATTGCTCAAGAGGCGCCATACCTCATTGTATGATATATCAACGTGCCATCAAATACTCCAGCTCATCATAATCTATTAAATCAAGTGAGTACTCGAAATATCCAAGTCTCGAAGTGATGAAAATCAATAGGGTTGTGAAGAAACTTCCCTTGGACTACCCATATGCAAAATAAAGGGTAATAGTGTCTATTGATTTGAATGGACTTGTTCCTTTTTGGATGCTTCTTTTTCAAGGTTTTGTGCTTATGAGACCTTGTCCAAATTTGCAAAGATTTAGATTGACCTTGCTTTGCAAGAAATTAGGTTGCAAGCTTGTTGATGGAAACAAGAGAAGGTGGATGAAATTTCTCTCATCAAGGAGACAAAGAAGGGTAGTAAGAAAGGCTACAACAAGAAAGAAGGCATATTAAAATAAGACTTGAGCAACATAAAATGTTACAAGTGTCATCAAATGGGTCATTATGCTAGCCAATGTTTCAAGAAGAAAAGGAAGGCAAAGCAATAGATACATGGTGCAAAGTTTGTAGGTACTACAATTGGAGTGGATAGGTCATCTTCTTGGCATGAGATCACCTACACCATTGTCACTTGTTTATCTTTTAATAATATGTCTAGTGTTGGATGGTATGTGGATAGTGGATATGACATATAATGTGTTGTTATTGAACAAGTTCTAGGAGCAAGAAGGAGGTATGGATGTGGAGGTGTGTGATAATGCTACATATCCCATGGGAGGAGCGTGGTCCATTGTCTTTTAGATAGCCTTCAGGCAATGTTCTTGAGTTGAGGGATGTTGTTCCTAGTTTGAATAAGAACATTCTTTCGGTCTCTTTTATGGCTGAGCTTCATCATAGAGTTACATTCGAAGGATGACATTGCCTTAATGATTGTATTCTAGCTATAGCTTGAGGACATTGGCTAGGGCCTGTACTGTTGGACAATTGGTAGTATCTGGATGGCTAGTGGCTGTGATAGTGTTGGAATTGATGTCAACCGGGATCAACATGGTGATTGGGAGTCCAGGAGGAATCCCATGGTAGCTACAAGCTTCTAGTAGAGAATCATCATAGTAGCAGGCTTATTGAAAAGCCATAAAATGATGACTACTATGGTGATTGGTAGTCCAAGCTCAAGAGGAATCCTATGATAGCTACAGGCTTCATGTAGAGAATCATCATAGTAGCAGGCTTATTGGAGAAGCCATAAAATGATGACTATGATGGTTGGGAGTTCAGGATTCCAGGCACAAGAAGAAGAGTCAAGGAGCAAAGAATGGTAGAGAGTTTGTAGCCATTTTATAGGTAGCATATGGGCTCAAAGCCTACATTGGACCCTCTCCATTAGAAAGTGCTCTGAAAGAGTTTTCCAACGGTGTGTGGAAGTCTAAAAATGGACTCCTGGATCAAAAGTTATGGTTTGTCGAAGTTCAAGGACTTGAATTCCTAAGCAAGTTGAAATATCGGAGGTCATCACATTAGAGCAGGCTATATCAGAGGTCAACAGAGAGGAAGGATGAATATCGAAGGTTGGAGCACATCGGGACCCAATATTGGAACCCCAGTGCATAGGGCCATGGGAGCATAAGAATATCAGAGATCGAAGAATATTGGGACCTCGGAGTATGTCATATTGGGATATCGAAGGTTGGAGGCCATCGGAATATCGGAGGTCATCAACATATTAGAGGTCGGAGCATATCAGAATATCATAACTTCTTAACATCCGTATTTTAGAGAAGTTACGATATTCAGTGCTGCCGATATTGTTAAAGTGTTGAAGGATGTTGAGTATAATTAACAAAGGACCTTGTTGCAAAACCAAGGCTAATTGAGACTCTTTCTCTCTCCTTTGGTAGGACACATGGCGACATGTCATTGGCTCTGAGAAGCTGAAGTGGCAAATGACACCAACATGACATGATAGTACGGTGAACACGTGGCTTCCTATTTTGGCACTTTCAATGGCCCAATGGGGCAAATCAGTGACAGGTATCACCTCTCAGCAGTTGCCACGTGTAGAAGTGATGTCAGCATATCAGAGGTTAGTATATTGGAGGATGAGGACATCGTAACTCCTGTGCAAATGGCATTTGAAAAGTTACGATAAAGGGGGCTTCGATATTACCTGGCACATGGTCGTATGGAGCTCAAAGGAACCAAGGGCTAAATAGAGGGAGCTAAGACACAATTGGAACTTTGTAGAAGTTACGATACAAAGGGGCTTCGATATACGGTAAGCCTCGGTTTTATGAGAAGGAAAATGCTCACGGGGCTAAGCGTTGGGGGGGCTAAGGATATCGGGGCTGTGCAATATCGTAACATTTCGTTTGTTTAAGTTACGATATGATGGGGCTTTGATGAAACAATACATTGAGTTTAATGGATGAATGAGTCGGCAGATGAAGATTAAATGCAAATCGGTGGAGTTAGCTGGATCTGCAGAAGGCGTTGAGACACGACAACGAGGACAACAGTTCACAGAGAAGAACTGAAGAAATGGAGAAAGCATTCGGCTGCTTCGCGTGCACGATTGGTAGATTTAAATGAGGAACAAAGTGGCCATTCCTGAGTGCTGTCAAGCTTTGTGGATTAATAAATAAGCATGGGAGTCATGGTAGAGTGTGCAAGCCGCCCGACATTAAATTCTCAGTAAGGGGGATCTCACGATGAATCAGTGAAGAACTCGAAAGCCCATTTCTGTGTTTAATGCTATGACAAAGTTCAACCACCAGACGCAGCAACAACAGGAGGAACCATACTGAGGTACACTTAGATAGTATGGACACATGCAGGAGAGACAACATTGTGCAGAGTGCAGCAAAGGATCAAAAACATCGATTGCCAACAAGCAAGGGTGGGAGAAGAGCATATTATTGAAGTGCTGAGTGAGTAGGGAGTGTGCTGAGCAGCGAGAGCCGAGAGAGCGTTATGAGAAGAATAACGAGAGTAGAGCTAATGAGTGTGCAACAGGGAGCCTGTGTGAGAGAAGGCAGAGTGTTGAGGACAAGTTGCTATGAGCAGCGAGCAAAGAGCAACTGCATGAGACCAAAGGGAGTCTGTGGAACAATAGTAGACTAAGAGCAGAAGTTGTTTCTGCAACCAACCTAATTGGTATTCTCCATAATTTTATATGCCTTTGTTTTCAGTTTGAAAATTATATGAAATAGTAGAACAATGGCAAGAGTAGGTTGGTGCCTGCATTCAAAAGAGGTTGGTGCCTCTTGGCAAGTTGGTGCTTGCTAACCTAAGGGGGTCGGTGCCTCCTGTGAGTGGGTGCTCACAAACAAATTGATGTAATTAAGTAGGTGCTTAAATTACATCATAAACAAACAACAAATTGGTGGTTTTTTTCCCTCTAGGTTTCCACGTGAAAGCACTGGTGTCAAAATGTGTATGCTGCTCATGTGATTGGTTGTATGAACATATGAATGCTTAAACTTGCTACTTACTTTCTTTATGAATAAATGCCCTCATATGTAACAAAAATAAAAAGGACTGAAAGCATACTCAGGAAAAAGTTTTAAGAATCTCACTATTACTGATTCATCCCCCCCTCAGTAATTCCTTATTCCAACATGTACATGTTGCTTGTTGATGCTATGGCACTTGTACCTTCCAAAATAAAGTGTGATGTAGCTCCTAGCATTGAGGGGGCATATGTAAAGGATGGATAGTGAAATGTTGCAGAGACATTTGTGGAATTCTTGATTGATTTCAAACTTGTTGATTGGGAGGGTTGTAGATTACAAGTGCAAGGTTATCGGATTATCTTAGGTAGAGAGAGTTAATCATGATGCTACTCTTACTGTAGGATTCTCCCAAATAAAGGGTGTTGACTCTGATGAGGATGTGAGATCTTCTAGCTCACATGTATCTCTTTTAGTGGTTGAAAGAAGTGACGAGGTTGCTACTTTAGAGATAGATTCAAAGGTAGATGAGGTGAGATTGAGGGTGGATATGCCCTCACCTTCTACTCAACCATGTAGGAGGCCAAGATGGCTCACTTAGACATTATGAGATGCACAACATGTGGGAGTGTCTATATCCTTAGTGGAATATTTCTCCTAGGAGATATTTTAATCATGTTCAAGGCGTTTTTTAGGGTTGAAATACAACCAAAAGGCGAAGTTTTAGGATAATATTTTGAGGTTGACAAATATTTTATATATTTGAATATCTCATAATTCATTTTATTTCAAAACCCTATTATTATTTTTGGGTATAAAAGCCACACCATATATCACATAAGGAATCATATTCAACTGTTTTGAAGCAAGTAAGAGAAATGGGGATTGATATTCACCTATTTTTAAGTCGGAAAGAGAAATTTGGAAGCATATTCGCTTATTTGCAAGCAAAGAAGACAAATTTTTGCCATCCCTAGATGTGAGGTTGATTAAATTTTATTGCGAGGAGTGAAAGATCAATCAAGATCAAGAATCCATGTTCTTGTTGGTTGTTTTCAAATTCATTTACATGTATGGGGTTTCAATATTTTCATAGCCTATGATTTAATGTTTTATAGTTTAATACTTTTTTTATCCAGCGAGACTACGCATAGGGTTTGAACAAGTGACCTACACACAGGGAGTGACTTAACAATACACCTAATCACTAATTGTTCTAAGCTTGTGGGCTTGTTTTATAGTATAGTTTAATATTAAATCTAAATTGTATTTGATTTGTTTGGTAGATTCAAATTTGATGATGTTGTAATATTGCAAGCCAAGAATCACAAGAGTTATGTTTTTTTAAGTTTCTTATTCAATGCATATCAAATGGACCAAACTTTTGCATCTCGGTACCTAGAAAATTAATTTTTTTTTGGCTTACCACCATTTATCTTCTTTACACTATTGAAATAGATGACTTAGCTCCTTTGAGTATGAAATAGGGAAGGAACATAAGTATGAGCATTAAGTAAAAACAATTCTTATCTTCAGTGATCTCAAAGTTGCTCACTATAAACTTGGTTCTACCCTTAACCTAAAATTAAGAAATAAAAATTCCTGAGAAAGTATTTGTAACAAGCATATTCAAAATTGAAGATTGTTGAAGATTCAACAATTTGCTGAAGATCAAACAAGAGGAAAAATAAAGGAGGCGCTGATAAGAACTTGTATGTGCGATCCCAAAGGGTTGTTGTGAAGCTTTTTTAATTGATTTTTTTGTTGGTGTTTTGCCAACAAAGGAGCCATATTACTAGAATCTATTGGTTGTGAAAGAGATAGATATAAAAAACAAAAAAATTTGAGCTACGTGGGGAGATTGCAACATATATTATTTTGTTTAATAGTGGCTTGAGGTTATTGTACATATAAGGGCAAAGGTGCCTTTGATTGTATATAATGTTTCTCACCAACTCTATCTCACTAGTACCAATTGTATCGACAAATGATTGTGGGTTTTGGTGTGAACAGTGATGTGTATCCACTTCATGTTGCTGAAAAATGTCACGGAAAGGTGTTGGCATCCATTTTATGGATTATTTTGGAAATTGATATCATTATCCTTTTCCAACTTTTGGTGTTATTTGAGTTCAACAACCACTAAAATTTATTTTTGAAAGCAATAACCATAAAGTTGGAACAACGTGTTTTATGTGATGATAGACTGTGTGACAAGACATTCTCTTTGTGATGAGTTGGTATTGTATATTATTTCATATCAATACAATGTAGGATATTCGATTGGTTGTGTTGACCACTGAAGTTGCACCTGATTTTTTTTTTGAAGACTCCATTCCTAAGGATATGTTAGAGGTTTCTTGTACCATCAGAGTTCATATATCATCAAAGTTTTTTAACTTCATCTTCTTCTATATTGTATTCAAATTTTGCAAGCCCTACGGAGATGTTGTAAAGTGATGCTAGTGTGATGAATTGAGTCATGTAACAGGCCTAGGTAACTTGGGACATTGTCATCAAGTGAGTTTACTCTGGGAGGTTTTTTTACTTGGTTAATTATTTGTATTTTCTAGCACTTAATAATTAATCGAGTTTTTCCCTTAAGCAATAACCCCAAATCCAGAGTGTAGCTTGATGGTAAGGCCTTGGGCGAGTCCTAGTGTCTAGAGTCATTGTATATTACCATACTAGGTCACTCAAAAATTTTCGCGGAATTTGATTAGGTCGAAGTAGGATTTTTTAATGATTAAAAGTTTCTCGCAAAATGAACTATTTTCTATGTAAAGATGTAAATAAGTGGTCCTAGGAAATGTCTGGGGCATGTGACTATTCAAAATTCATCTTCAGAGGCCCAACATTATTCTAGGACCCACTTTGAGAGTCAAAAAACGATTTATAGTCCCTCAAAAGTTGATTTTCCTAATGATAGTGGCAAAAATGAGGAAAAATTCAAAAAAATTAATAATTGGAAAAAATAATTATTGTTTCCAAAGTCAAAGAAAGTCAAACAAATGACATGACAATTCCAATGAAAGTTAAAGATGATGTGGAAATTATTTTTTCCAAAGTCAAAGAAAGTCAAACAAGTGATATGACAATTCCAATGAAAGTTAAAGATGATGTGGAAACCATGTGGGGCCCACCATATGAAGCACAACTCAAGTCAAAGCAAGTAAAAGTCAAAGTTCCAAGCCACAAGTCATAAAGTCCAACGTTGGTTGCATGGATTACTACATATGGCTAAAGATCAAATTTGATTTAATTCAAACATAGTAGATTTGATTTATGTTTCATAAGCCAAAGTCTAAAGTTAAAAGAAGTGTGAGTGGGGAATGGATCCCACCTCACCCTCCTACTCTACGCATGACCGGCCAAATTAGAATACGCACATGCCATAAAAAGGAATCCATGCAGGTCAAGTCAAGGTTCCACGCAGCAGGGAAAAATCAGCTTAGGTGTGGTTGATTCGTTTGGGATTTTATTAAGATTTTTGGGGAGATATGTCTCCACCAAGGTTTACACATATCAAACATCCAACATCTACAACAGTGAACACACAACTACAGGGAGCCTACATGTAGTTTGTACATCAGTATGCACGACAAAATTTGAGAGGTGTCGCTCCATGATTTTTGGTTGGAAGGTTCGTTGGAGTTTTTCTCTCTTGTCACCCACCCAAATCCACACTTGGCAGCCACCAAAATCTGCACATGGGAAATGAATCTACGCTCAACAAGAGAATGAGGAAAGCTGGCCAAAACAAGGAGTATGCACATCACTTTGATGCCATCTACAACAGTCAAGCAACCACTTGGAAACTTGACTTAGTCTTTGGGATTGTCATCAAGCTACACTTGTCATTTGATTTCTTCATTGGGATTTGCTCCCTCAACTCTATATATTTTACTCTATGCTCCTCATGTTGTATTCATGTTATGAGCTATGGGGCTTGAGGAAACTTTGCCATTTTGTACACTTGCATTTTACTAATAAAATAGAGACTTTGGGATATCATTGGTGGTGTTATCTTAACGTGCTTTCTCTCCATACTATTGTTATTGTGTTTCAATTTCTTATGCTTTTGAATTGTATTAAATTCTGTTGCCATTTATTTTGGATTGATATGTGCAAGCTATCTTGCACATATTTTTGATTTAGAGTGTTATTCTAGTAGTGAAATTGCTAATTGACTTCCAGAGGAATCTTTTCCAGATGAATCTTTAGTTTTATTTCACCCATTGTGTTGCTCTAACTCCTTTTGTAAGTTAATATTTGCCTCCAAGTGTGTAGGATCTTTTTTGGGTGTGGGAGAAGTCTCAAATAGATCAACTCACTCTCGGATTCAAGATTGCTCAAGACCCATCAATTTTAACTTCAAGGCTTTCATCTAAAGAGAAGCAAGATGAGAGGTTCCTTTTCTATATTTACTTGAATCATTTATAAATTTAAATTTCATACTTCTTTGATTTAAATCTAGAGCTTCCAAAGATTACATAAGCTAATTAAGAGCAATTTTCTAGACTAGACAAGTATGGGGTTTCACTCCCATCACTTGGTTTAGTTTCTTGTATATTAGCGTGTATTATAATTTGTCTTCTTTGCATGCTCTCTCCACTAACATTCCTTTTGTTTTGCAGCCCATAGTTGAAGCATTTGCTAACTCATCTTGTGACAGATTTTGAGGAGAAATTTCTTGAAACTTCTAACAAGTGTTTGTAGGACCTTTGACACACATGGGGATCGAATTTCAAGGACGTTGTGAGCACTTTCTATAGGGTCGAGTTTGCTTGAGGGCAACAACAAAATAGCTAGGTCGTGGGCCCTTTGAGGCTGATTTCTCTCTTTGTAATTTTCAGATTTGAGGAATTTCCATTGGCTATTGTGGTTGCCAAGTTACACATTGTCTAAGAAGGAGATTCTAACTTATATAGTTCTAACTTCTTACATTGTAAAAGCTTTTCATTCATTTTTGGGCAGCCTTCTAAAGGCCTTCTCCTCATTGTAACATCTAATAAAAATTCCGTTTTTCTTGTGAGAGCTTGGGAATTTACCCATGACATCTCTCCTCCTCATTTAGAGGGAGGACTCTTCTTGGGTGGATTGACTTGTATTTCTATTTTCTCATTTAGTTCGTTTACATGCACTTTTGATTCATTAATCTAACTCACATAACATCCACATCTAGTATTCATTTCAACTTGCTTTATGTTTCTTAAGTATTTGTATGTTGCAACCTATTTCATTTCATGCACATTCTTTGAGAAAACAAATACTTTAAGTTTATATGGCAAGCTTAAATGATTTATTTAACAATTTGTTCTTTGGAGTACATTGCCTCTTTATGTGATGTCATCCTATGCTTACTTGTTACTTTGATTATGCATCATACATTTTGAAGCACTTTACTTTGAAACAATTTGCAATCTATCAATCATTTCATTTATTTACAAGCAAACATTTCACTTTTGGCTACATTTTAATTGGTCTAGCTTCATTTACTTAGCATTTTGCCGCACATGATTTATTGATATAGCTTCATATCAATTAGTGCTCAATATCGTCTTAATTATATTGTTCATTGATATATATTTTGAAGCAATTTTCATTTACTTGGAGCAAACTTGCAAATTGTGGGTCAGTTATGAAGCTTATATTTACATGCCATTTACAATTAGAAAGTTTGTGAGTAATATTGAGAATAATAGAAGTCATTGGTGCAATCTTATTTTGAGCAATTGATTCATTTATTTTGAGACATTTGTATCAATACTTTCCTTTGGAATGACAAGCATTAAAAACATCCAAACGTTTCGTTTAGGCATTTTAGTCTAGATCTTGCACATTTAAAATTGACGTCCAAGCATAATCTTAATTGTATAGACATAATAGGACCAAGATTTTCCTTAAAATTTCTTTCAATTGGTACAGAATAAGTTAAAGTGTGTGATTCTGCATTTATGAAGGTGGCTTTGTCCCCTTGTAGGAACGACGACACGCACGATATGTAAGGATTATGGGAAGGGTATTGTTAACAAAGACTAGTGCTTTCTCAACCCCTCTTCCTTGCATATCACCTTAATCTTTACCCCTTGGTAAGAGGTTGAAGGGAGAATCTCTCATCTAGAATAGACATTTAGTTTGAAAATTTATCAAGATAATTGCATCTCACCTTAGCTAAGTTGCATATAATTGTAATTCATTTATTTTAGATCCCTTTCCAATTTACTTGCAAGTTTATCTCATGTACTTTCATGGTGAACGTCAGACTAGGAGTAACTCCACAAATGTGATTGTTGTTTTGCATTAAGATAGAACATGGATATATACATAGAGAGGGAGACTATTGGGTTTCATCTCCCAATGTCTCTTCGCCTTCCAATTCCCTTTATTTTTCTATTTACAATATTTACATGGATTTACCTAATCCCAAAGATTAGGTGTCAACATTCTCCTTAATCTAAAGGGATGTTGGTGAGTTGAAGTATCTTTCCAAATCTTTCAAACTTTTCCCTTCCAAGTGCAATCTGCTCAATTGTGGAACAATGTCATAGGTGGATTATTTTGGCCTCAACATGATGTCGAATCAGATGGTATTTTGTATTGATGTGCTTGGTTCGATCATGAAACTTTGGGTTCTTGTCCAACTTTATTGCAGAAGTGTTGTCAATTAAAAGAGGAGTTGAATGCACTTATTTTTCCTACAAATCTTCCAGAATTTTCTTGAGCCACACAATTTCCTTTGTGTCTTCAACTGCTGCCACACATTCTGCGTCAGTTGTGGAATCCATTGAACTGATTGTTTGCGTGACCTCCAAGAGACAGCTCATGATCCAAGACTCATAACATAACCTGAAGTAGATACCCCAATTTTTTTGTCTCCATAAAAATCTGAATCAAAGTACCTAATCAAGTTGAAGTCACCCACCTGTGTATGCTTGAGTCCAAAGTCTTGAGTTCCTTTCATGTACTTTAGAACTCTTTTTGCAGCAGTCCAATGACCCTCACAAGGGTTTTGGATAAACTTGGAGAAAATTCCAACAACAAATGAAATGTCCAGTCTGGTAGTGGTCAGGGAGTTGAGACTTCTTACGAGCTGTCTATATTTTGTTGCATCCTCAAATTCTTTTCCTTCAGTGGATGTGAGCTTTAAGTTCTGTTCCATTGGAGTAATCAAAGGATTGCACTCAGCCATGCCAAACCTGTTCAACAAATCTCTAATGTATTTCTTCTGAAGAAGAATATAAACTTGAGATGTTGGGTTACTTCAATACCAAGATAGTAGTGAACATAATCCAAATCTGTCATTTCAAAACCTTCCCTCAATTCCTTTATGGATGCAGTGTAATTCTCATTGTTCCTTGTCATCAAAAGATCATCTACATACACCACAAGGTATACAATTGCTTTGCAACTTTCTTGACAAACGAAGTTTCATCATCAAGATCATAATGTTTGAAATTGAGTTTCAGAAGATGCTCAGTTAACTTCTCATACTAGGCTTGCGATGCTTGCTTGAGGCCATACAAGGATTTTACAAGCTTGCATATTTTGTGTTCCTGATCCTTCACAACAAATCCTTCTAGTTGGGACATAGAAACATTCTCTTTCAGATCTCCATTCAAGAAAGCAGTTTTCACATCCATTTGATGGACTTTCCAACCGTTATGAGCTGCCAAAGCAAATAGTGTTCAGATGGTTGCCCATTTTGTTGTGGGGGCAAAGGTTTCCTCATAATTGACCTCTTCTTTTTGTGCAAAACCTTTTGCCACAAGCTTGGCTTTATGCTTGTCAAGTTAGCCATCTGCTTTATACTTGTTCTTGAAGACCCACTTGCAGCTTATTGGTTTGGTTCCCAATGGAGGATCAACTAGCTTCCAGGTGCCAATTTTGATCAAAGCATCACATTCCTTCTGCATCGCTTCTTTCGATTCCTCATGAGAATCGACTTCTTTGAAGGAAGTTGGTTCAAAATTTGTAAACAAATTCAATTCATAATCGTAAGAAACATGCATATCAATAGGTGAATCAGGATCGTTTACATCACCTCCATTCTATCTGGTTGAGCTTCTTGTTCCTGTCTTTCCAACCTCATTAGGACAAACACTTTCAAGTGTCTTTATTAGCCATTTTGGTGGATCTTTCTGAGATGGCCTAGGCTACTCAGTTGACTGAGATGGGGCTGAATCAAGATTTAGGCTCCCAATTTTGTCAATCACATCACTCAAAGTGTCATCAGTCGCTAGAGCTTCATACGGGGGAGAGAGTGTTTCAGAAGAAGATTTCACAGATTGATCCAGTATAGGGATCCCCCCTTCAAGACGTGGATTCTTATTATCAAACCCTTGAAAAGACTTTGCATGTTCGAATCTATCCAAGTGATCAAGCTGCCGCTCAACAACATTGCCAACCTTGGAAGATTCAAGAAAGATCAAATCTCTAGATATTATAAACTTCTTATTCACTTCATCATAAAGACGTTATGCTTTGGAGGTGTTTGAGTACCCCAAGAAGATACATTTGCGACTCCTTGCATCGAGTTTGTTTCTTTGTTCCTTAGGTATCAAGGCATAATAGGTTGAACCAAAAACCCTGAGATGCCTCACCGAAGGAATGCGGCCATACTACATATGATAGGGAGTCTTGTTTTTGATAGCATGACATGGACACCTATTCTTTATATATACAACACAGAGAACTACATCAACCCAAAACTTGAACTTAACATTCTTGAAAAACATCATCGAACGTACTATATTTAAGATTGTCTTGTTCATTCTTTCAGCTACTTTGTTTTTTTGGGGATTATAAGGCACGGTTGTTTGTGTGTTTTATCTTCCTAGACCACTCATGGTAGTTCTCTTTGCCAATGAGAACCACTCCCACTATGGATATGAGTGAATGCATCATATGATTTGATTTGGGCTCAAAATAATTATAATACTTGCAAGTCTTTGTAATAATAATAATTGACTGTCTTCAAATAAATTATAGGCTCTCAATAGACCTTCATGCCATATGACATAATGCTCACATACCTTGCTACATACCACATACCACATATAGTCTCTATAAATTAAAGGGGCACATGAATATGGTGTATGGTTAATATATTACATATATACCATAGTCGTCATTAAAGCACCAAACTTTTTAAAAACTTTTATATACCATGGCACTTTATATGATGTAACAAACAACACCATACAACCCTCATAAAAAACTCATCGTATCATTCCACACCCTATGTCCCTTTTAAATACTTCACCATTTAAAAAACACCATTCGATCTTCATAAAATATCAACGCATCATTCAATTTTCCAATCCAAGTGCAGTCCTTCAAAAAAATTCAACATAACATACTAGTCAAATTAGACCAGGTTTGAACGGACCACAACCATTGGACACAGTTTCATGGTTTAATACGCTATGTAGGTTTTTATCATGGCAAATTATGAAGCCACCCTCCACTACGTAGGGTCATGTAAGCAACACCAGGTCCATAATTTCCAGAGCAACTCGAATCAATGCACCACCGTCTCCCACATAACAACGTTCAACACACAAGTAATATCGACCTCAACATTAGGTAGACAACATTCACTGTGGCAGGGGTTTTGACCTCGAGAAAATTCAACACAACGTTCAATCAATTGGGATAGAAGATAATGACAAAGATTTGACAGAGAATAATGGCAGTACATAAGAGTTATAAGGCAGAAAATGCTAAAAATGGGGGCTGGCTCTGATACCATGTCAGGCCAGGAGTAACTTGAGGAATGTGATTGTTGTTTTGCATTAAGATAGAACATGGATATATACATGGAGAGGGAGACTATTGGGTTTCATCCAGTAGTGCAGTAATCGTTATCGGGATATTATCGGTGAGGGGAAAAAATCGGTAAAAATCGGGAAAAAATCGTAACATACAAAAATATTCATTTTTTTTTCAATTTTTTTAATATCTAAAGCATCTACAACATAAAATAAATACATTGACACATAAATATGATAAAAGAACTAATATATAATATGTGTAATATCATTTCTAGTACTACATCAGACATAACAATGAATCATGTCCTGAATAGTAAGTCCTGATTCCTGAGTCCCAACTCAGCCTCAAAATATCAACAAAAAATATAATAATGTATTTCATATCATGAGTCAAAATGTCATATACAATGAAATGAACCAAATAACTAAAGTCTAATACCACTAATTTCCTTTGCCCCTCTAGGTGTAGATGCTGGTGGAGTTGGCAGTGGACTCTGCTGTGCTCTAGAAGCTGAAGAACTAGGAGCTACAGGAGGTAGACCACGTCCTCTATTGGTGACAGGGGTAGCCTGGGTAGGCTGTCACCTCCTCCTGTTGCTCCTTCTCATCAAAAAATCGAAGAATTTTTTCCCCAAAGATTTTTCCCAAAAAATCACGATTTTTACAAAAAAATCGATTTTTTCAAGTTATCGCGATTTTTTCGCAATTATTTGTGAAAAAAAAATTTAGCGTAAAAATCTGGCGATAATATCGCCAAACTCAAAAAATTGCGATTTTCCGATTTTATCTCGATTTTTGCAACAATAGTTTCATCTCCCATTTTCTTTTCGTCTTCTAATTCCCTTTATTTTGCTATTTAAAATATTTACATGGATTTACCTAATCCCAAAGATTAGGTGTCAACAATGAATAGCCTCACTAGATATTGAAGTTGTCATCTTTTGTTGTTGAGTATCTCATTTAGTAGGTACAACAGTTTCTTTGCAAGTAATACTTTGGTCCATTGAATTTCATTTGTAAGCCATTGTCCTTTAAATTGCTATGTTTTTGCTTATGATCATGAATGATAGTATCTTTATTTGAGCATCTCTTTAAAGTGCAATCTATATCTTGCAGTTGGTATTTTTCATCTAACATTGATTTGTTTTGTAGGATTACTTATCATCTCATTTTGAGTATATATTTGAGCTAGTCTTTACTATTTTTTGAAGCAACCATTAAGGCATTGGTTTACATGTTTATCTCTTGAATGTTGTATTGATTATTGAATCTATATCTTACATTTCTCATTATATTCACTAAGCTTGCTCATAATCTTGAAGTAGTCCCATTAACATAAGATCTCCTAGAAACTCACATCACTTCATCTAACATTCATTAGGGACCACCCCCCTTAGCTTTAACTAGGAGAGAGTTGGGAAAAGGTGACAACCCCATCTCTTAGTTTGCCACCAAGTCACACCTTGTGAGGTTAGGGACTTTTCGCACATTAACCAGGTGTGTAAGTGGGCAACATCAACAGGTTTCAAAACGTAATCCCTTGATTACTGAAAAATATCTGTTGCTTGAACAATGGAAGCCTTTGGCTTTCGCTTAGGAAAGGGTTTATAAGAACCAAGCATATCTTTATAAACTCTATGTTAAACATCACATTCTTAAAGTTTTCCTTGGTCCAATGCTATATTGATATCTTATATTGAAATGAGCACATTAAGACTACAATGATAAATATTCATATAAGAAGTAAATTGCAATAGACTATGCATATTGGATATATTATCAAAAAAATTAGTAGTGACAATAAGGAATTATTTGTAGAGTTGGGTATACTTTTCCATGAAAAAATTGAATGATTTGTATATCTTAAAATGGACATTGAATACAACATTGACCTCCCTTTGTATAAACTCTATGAGATATATCACATCCTTGTAGTTTTCCCTGTAATCAACCTGTGAGCAAGCCACCTCCAATGTGCAAGTCCATCACAGAATGACCAAGGTCTCATCCATACACCATGCACCCCACATCATATGAAATGTACACAAAACATGGTGTAAACACTTTGGGGTACCCTTGATTGCTAAAAGTTCCTCTTTACCAAAAAAATTCGTTTTCACCAACATCATTTATGCCCTTTGCATCTCCAACAAGCCTATCATCTCCAAATTTCTACCCAAACAACATCCTCCATCAAGGTATCACACCTCTCCTCATCAAAACAACTAGAGGGCTCTTAAATGGAAGAAACCAATGCAATAGGACAATGCGATATTTATCATGGACTTTATAAAGGGAGTCAAACATTGTATTAAATGTCCATCTTAATGTAGTTGAATCATGCACATTTTTCATGGAAAAGTATATCAACTTTGCGAATAATTCCTTTAGAAAAAGGTCGTTCGGTGAAATTTTTTAATTCAATTATTTACATTAGATGAATATCTATGACAACTGTTGAACAATCAACTATATACTCAACTGTTAGTTTTTGTAGCATCAAATGTGTTCTAACCACGAAATTTGGTGGAGAGGCTAAAATACATGATATCTCCAAAACCTAGAAATCGTTTCTGGAAATTCCGCCTAGAAGCGTCTCAATTAGATTATTAACCGTTTTTTAAATATTTCCTATGTCTAAACTTAGGGAATATGGTTAATCAATCAGTGTTAATTGAGATAGGGTGAGAGTAGGCTAGAAACTCACATAGATCGATCCAGAGATGATCCTAGCCATCGATTATGTTTTAATCAGTGTTGCGGGGTAGTGCCCCCCTGATCCCACTCCCAATCCGTGCACCGGGTGGGAGCGATTCGGGAGTGGGTCGGGAGTGCGTTCCCGAAATCGCTCCCTAAATTTTCTTTCGCTCCTTGCCTTTTCAGGAACGTTCTACCTTTTTTGCAATTTTTTTTTGTAGTAATGTTCGAAATGCAATTTTTTTTGAAAGAAACAAATAATTTTTGAGTGGGGCAGCTTAATAATCAAGTCTAGGCCCTAGTATTGATATGCTATCCATGGTAATGTTAAATTCTTAAAGTAAAAGTGACATTCTCCTTAATCTTCATTTTCATCTTTTTACTTAAATTTTTAACATTACCATGAAATGACTCAGGATGTTTGAGAGTGGTTCCGGCTTCATTGGATTTCATATGGAGAAAGTAGAATTTTAGATTTCATTCAAAATCCAGCAGACTTATCAGTTTTTTAGGATTTTAGGATTGGGGAATTGCCATGTTTCCATTGAATTTTGCCATGTATTAGGGTATGGAACTCGTATTTAATCAAGAGCACCAATCCCTCTATGTACCTTGATGTTAGTGACATTGGTTGTCAAACTCCTCTATCATGACCCTCCTAAAAATGTACGCATCACTCAAACAAAATCTTGACTTGACATGCTATGCTTTTTCTATCTTATGTTAATGCTTAGAGGGTGATATTAATGACAAAGATCCCAATACAAATACAGAGGTAATGACAAAGATACCTCTAGATATTAATGCTTAGAGAGTGATATTAATGACAAAGATCCTGATTTTCCAACAAGACTAAAAAATTAGACATTTTTCGTGGTGGCAAGAGGCCCAAGCATAAGAAATAGATAATAGATTTACTTCTCTTTTCTAGTTTCTAGTAGCTTTTATAACTATCGACTCTTTCATATTTATTATGATATTTTTTTAAACAATATATGACAATTTAAGTTTGAAGTTGGCAATTATAACTCATGAGTCATTAGTAATGAATTATGAATTTGATGCTTCATGAAAGTTGAAAGTTGTTCATTTCATTTCATTTCATGTTAGATATTATTTGTTGTAATGGTTACACTTAGCTTACAAGTACAACTTTGGTGATGAATGATGATAAATATTATATATTGAATTTTGAAAGCTTGAAACTTTAAGATTGATAAATCATGAGACTCAATATGTTGTATGTTACTAACTTGTGGATGTGGTTGATGAAGATTATAACTTCTAGATGATTGTTGTTATATGGTTCAATCTATGTTTTGTTTTTGTTTTGTTTTTTTTGTTTTTTGTTTGTTTTGTTTTTTTTTTTAATATCTAATTCATTATTCTACATGTTTTTGTTGACATATATGTATCAAAATATAAAAAATTAAAAAAAAAATATATATTATATATAAAAAACTCTCCGGGATTCGCTCCCAAACCGGGAGCTTTTGAAAATGTCGCACCCGCTCTTGTTTTCGCTCCCGCTCCCAAGTAACACTGGTTTTAATCTTAGCTGTTGGTGCTCCAACAGTCGATTATAAGAGGAGGCTGATGTGGTGATGGAGGAGATACTTGAGCAATTCGATTTCCAGAGTAGCAGTAGTCAGTTGTCGGAGAGTGCCAGAGATCAAAGCAGTGAGTGAGGGGCAGGGATAGTGATCGGGAGGAAGTTTTCCAGATCTTGAGAGGCAACAACAAGAGGGCTGAGTTATCCCAGTGATGCAACACAAAGCTTTGTGCAGTAACTTCAAAGAGGGTAGTTCGATATGCTGGATAGAAAATCGTTCTCAGATCCAGAGGTCGGGCGGAGGTTCTAGAGGGCGGAGAGACGAATTTCTCAGCAGCAGAAGGTGAAACGACTTCATCAGAGACCAGTCAGAGGCTAGACGTCATAGTGACTGCGCAGTTCAGCATAGAGGGTGACACAAAAGCTTCAAGAGGCCGAGTTTTTTGTAGGCAAGTTGTGCCGGGATTGCTTGTGGAGGAAGGGTAAATTCCCTTCAATAATTTTGCCTAGATTTTCTTATTGTGGATTGCTAGTTTCAGGGATCCAGATTGTACTAAGATTTTCACTGCTGCATAATAATAAAAACCCTCACTGTTGCACCAGTTTTCCCAAGTTGGATTTTTCTGGGACATTTGTCCAAAAATAATTGTCTCATATTTTATGTGTGTGCTAGCATTTCTTAGTTTCCAGTGCATTATTTTTTCCACAGTATTTTTATTTGTGAAGGTTGCAATTTTTATTGGGATATTTATAGTGGCAGATAAATTGTTAAATTAATTAACAATTAGGAGAAATAATACAAGTTGCTGCAATAGGATTCCATATTGGAATTTTCACATGGCATCAAAGTGTAAGTGATCATACGGAAGCTTAGAAGCGAAGGAAAGAATTTCGTTGCTTAGAGGGAGCAACAGGCTGAAATTCTTGAGGCAATGCTATGCTCAGATAGGTAGGTCGAATTGCTGGGCCAGTAGTTCGATTTTCAGTTGCAGGGGTGTAGAAAATTTGATTTGACTCAGGATTGTAATTCCAACAGTTAGAGGGAGCAACTACAGCTTAGATATTCGCTGAGCATATTCCTGGTTGGACGCAGAGGGTTTTGATGCAGGTTGCAGAAGTAGAATTTGCGTTGGGTGGAAGAGAAAATCACACATAACATAGGGAAAATTTTCCTCAAGGAACTTCTAGTTTTAGAAGTTTGATTTTCCTTGCAAATTGGCAGAGTTGTAGCTGAGCAGAGGGAAAGAGGGAGTTTTCAACATTTTCAGAGATGGCCACGTCAAGGCTTAGAGATTAGGATAGGTTGGATGGAACTTCCAACTAAGTCATCTGGAAGCCTAGGATGTCCTTCCTTCTAGATGAATATGGCCTAAAAGCCTACATTGATAATGTAGTGGTAGTTCCCCAAGATGCAGCTTCAGCAGAGATCGACAGGTTGTCCTCCAGGCTGGAGGAAGACTTTGCGATGTTCACAAATATACCTCCAGGAGTGAGGTGGGGAGATTTGGTATTGTAGTCCCAAAGAACTACAAAGACTGGGCAGGGTCCTTAGGAAGTCCACCTCATGGATCATTACTTGGCTACGAGGGTCCATAGTATAAAAGTGGTTGTTGATGCAGTTAGTACCAGAGTGACAGTTGTAGACTAGTAGCAATCACTTGCTGGGGAGCGTAGTGCAGTGTTGATAGCAACGCAGGTGGCTCAGTGCAGAGTTGGCAGTAATGCAAATTCTTCAGTGACGGTACAAAGGCATGTAGCAATCAGGACTTGGGAAACAAATGCATCATACTGAACACAGTTGATTCAAAATGCCTTTAAGTTGCAGATGTTGCGGTTGCAACAACAACAGATGAGAGGTAGTTGCAGTGTTGGCAACAATATCGCAGCGTCAACAACGACACAGATGTAGCGTATATTAGAGTTGCGCAATTGTTGGTGGGCAAGAACAACCATACATCAACATTGTGACAGGAGATGATACAGAGACAAAGTGTTGTGGCAGGGTGTGCAACACTAGAACACATTCCTCGCTAAGAGGGAGTGTTATTTTTTGTAGCATCAGATGTGTTCTAGCCATGAAATTTGGTGGAGAGGCTAGAATATATGAGATCTCCAAAACCCATAAATCGTTTCTAGAAATTCCGCCTAGAAGTGTCTCAATTAGATTATTAACTGTTTTTTAAATATTTCCTAAGTCTAAACTTAGGGAATATGGTTAATTAATCAATATTAATTGAGATAAGGTGAAAATAGTCTAGAAACTCACACGGATCGATCCAAATATGATGCTAGCTATCGATTATGTTTTAATTTTGGCCATTGGTGCTCCAACAATGGATTATAAGACAAGGTCGATGTGGTGATGGAGAAGATACTTGAGCAATTCAATTTCTTGGTAGATCGATTTCTAGAGTAGAAACAGTTAGTTGCCGGAGAGAGCCAGAGATCGAAGCAGTGAGTGAGGAGCAGGGACAATGATCCAGAGGAATTTTTCTAGATTCAGAGAGGCAGCAGCAAGAGGGCCGAGTTATCCTAGTGAGGCAGCACAAAGCTTTGCACAATAGCCTCAGAGAGGGCAGTTCGATTTGTTGGAGAGAAAATCGTTCTCAGATCGAGAGGCCGGGTAGAGGTTCCAGAGGGTCGGAAAGACAAATTTCTCAACAGCAAAAGGCAGAATGACTTCATCAAAGACCAATTAGAGGCTAGACGTCATAGTGACAGCACAATCCAGCGTAGAGGGTGACACAAAAGCTTCAGGAGGCCAAGTTTTCTGTAGGCAAGTTGTGCCGGGTTTGCTTGTGGAGGAAGGGTAAATTCCCTTCAATAATTTTGCCCATAATTTCTTGTTGTGGATTGCTAGTTTCAGGCATCTAGATTGTACTCATATTTTCACTGTTGCATAATAATAAAACCTTCACTTCTGCATTGGTTTTCCCATGTTGGGTTTTTCTGGGCACATTTGTCCAAAAATAATTCTCATGTTTTATGTGTGTGTGCTAGCATTTCTTAGTTTCCAACGCATTATTTTTTTCGCAATATTTTTATTTGTGAAGGTTACATTGTGTTTATTTCGATATTTACAGTAGTAGATAAATTATTAAATTAATTAACAATTAGGAGAAATAATACCAGTTGCTGAAATAGGATTCCATATTGGAATTTTCACATCAGCTTCAGTTGTGCTAATTGCAACAACGGTCCTCACAATACTCATCCATGATATCCAGGCTAAGACAACTTTTGGAAGTGCTCTTCAGAACATTTAACCCAATCAGAATCTGCAAATCCATGCAACAAATAGTTCAACAAGCCAATTAGTAGGATCAAACAAGTAAGCAACAAAGTCTCGCAACTTATTCAAATTTATCATGGAGGTGTCCATGGACTCACTATCCATCATGCCAAATTTTTGAAGGATCTGAAAGATTTTAACAAGCTTATACCAGACTTTCAATCCCAGGTAGTATTGCATTAGACAAAGATCCTTCAACAACCCCGTCTTACACTAGACAAAGAGGCCCTCAACCCATACACAATGTGCTTGACTTCATTTTCTTCTCCCTCTTACTAAGGTAATCCTTTGCTTGCTACTTCTAGCCATATTCATCTGGAAGTCATAATTGACTTCTTTTCGACATAGATCAAATCTACTCCCTCTGAGTTCATAGCTCAATACGAGTCTTCTTGTCACTATCTTTACTTTTTTCTTCCATTTTTTCCATCTGGCATTACAGCTCTGACAATATTCATCTTGTACCTGCGATCTCACTAGGAGGGCATGGAAGAACAATCATAACCAAGCAAGATATACAAACACAAAAGACGAAAAGAAACAACAACAATAGTAATAAACAAGAAAGGGAGATATATAATATTTATCTTTTGAGAACATGTTAGCTCCGTCTTGATCTTAGCCTTCTTGCGTCCATCATCAACTTTTCCAGTGTCATCCACATCATCATGATGCTGTCATTCCTCCTCTACATGAGCTAAGGTTTGTTTTAGCAGAAACATCCAATCCTAGGGTTTTGACCCTAAACCGTAGGGTTTTTCTTATCCAAGCCTTGTTGCTTGCTAGGGTTTACAGACCCTAGACTTTCAATTGAATGTACAAATCCATTAGTATATGCAAAGTCAACACATATGACATCAATTCTTTAAAGGCTTGGCAACAACAGGTTTATGCAATGCCCTTGGAGTGATATGATGGGATAATACCAGATCTGCATGTGATTATGATCTCATGATTTCACCAAGAATATGATAGTAACAATGATCTTTAAATTTGGGTTTTCAGAAATGGTATCCATATTTTAATAACAGGATTCATGGCAACAAATTCTTTGCAATCTGGTTCAACACCCAACCTTTGGAAATATCTTCACATGTTCAGAACTGTGTTGCTTTACTTCTTCACAACAAAACAATGTCAGACATTTGCAGTTACAGTACTTTACACATAGCTCATATCATACTAGAATACATCATACTAGTTCAAAATGCTGATACAATGTATCTTCCTTTCCAAAGGGTGTAGAAGACATTAACTCATACTGTAATGTGATTTGCACAAGCTAGGAGCCTTATTTTGCAAATGACTGATTCTCCTTAATATGACTTTTGTCTTAAGGAGGAGCTCATCCTCTTTAATAACAAATATCTCGGCAAATCAAAGAGATATATTTTGTACAGGTTCATACAAGTTTCTAGTTCAATTCATCTTCAAAATGCCAAGCATTCTCGGCTCAAAAATCTTTAGTGAATATTGGTAGAACTCTTCTCAATATTTTGAGATGTTTTCCCAATTTATAAAACAGTCTTGTTCTAAATTGCTTGTACTTGAGATTGAGGGAAAATAGTCTTTCAATTTCTAAAGGAACAAAACACATACCTAGTAATGCAATCAAAACTTTGTTAGCTTTGAGTTGACTTGGCCAATTCCATGGGCTTAGTTCATTTCCTTCGATTTTTGAGAAGCATTCTTCCGTAGTAATGAGTATTAGCATCTTCTATTTGTTTGAAAATAATATGTCGGCCTCACTAGATATAACAAAGTGGAGATCAATATTAAAGATAAGAATATCTTCAGATGACTTCAGATGCACAAATCTTGGTCTCCTTCTCAAGATCATTCAGTCTAAGACAAAATACTTACTATGCTCAAGACTTCTCAATATATACTCTTGATGATCACAATAAACAAATCATATAGGTGAGGTTCTTCTGAGAGGTCACTTAGCTTATTTTCAGATCTAGACACATAAGCTTTTATCACAAGATTTCGTCCTTCCAGAGAGATAAAGTGGCTCGGACTACAAAGATAAGGCAACTTGGAGTTGTTCACTGATTCGATTCATTCCACATACTCGGATTATGCACTCGGTCATCATCAAGGAGCTCAGATCATCATCTTTTAGTTTAGATCATCATCATCATAGAACTTGCATTTGCCATAGTGATAACTTGCAGTTTCCTTGAACAATACCACAAAGATCTTGCTTCGAATTTCCTTTCAAGACTTGGTTTCATTACAAAGGCAACTTGGATGCCACAAAGAGCTCAGGTTCCACAGAGATTAAAGATGCCACAGAGATGTAACCGAGATGCCACAGAGATGTAACCGAGATGCCACAGAGGGGTGCTTATAGAGATGGAGCTCAAACTTCTTGAGCTTAGGATCTTTCATAGAGAAAACTCAAATATTTCACAAATAGATACCCAGAGTTTTCTTTATAGTGATATAAGTTTGGATTCCACAGACCTCGAATGACCCTTCTGACTACTCTTCAACCCTTAGCTCTGATAACCTGTTGATTTTCTAGTAGCATACAAGACTAGAGTAATTTTCAAACTGATAACTACTTCTAATGATACAATTTGACTTCTTTTAGAACATTTCAATCATTAAGCAATTATACATGAAAATTTCAACATTAACATTAAGATCCATACAACATTAAACATCATAGTAAGACAACAAACAAGAGACACCAAAAATTACCTTGGGAAAACCCCACTCCAAGGGGAAAAACCCAACAACATTTCCTTATGAGAGAATGCCCAAATCAATCCAATTTGTACATGAAAACAACATATTGTTGACAAGATTATATAGTCAAATACTGACCAATAAGATGACCTCCCACAAGTGCCAAGTCAACTCTTCAATATCCAATATAGGGTTCCCTTAAATTCTTCGTTTTAGCCACAGAAAAAGAGTGATTCAGATAGCTTCGCATGTCACGGAGAATAAGTGCCTCAGTCAACTCATATATCTTAGGGAATAAGTGCCTCAGACTTCGCATGCTTCCACAAAGAAATGGTGCCTCTGGTCCACACTATTCCATAGATAAAATAGTGCCTCGAGTCTGTATGGTTCCATAGATAAATAATGGCTCAGGTTTGCATGGTTCCAGAATCCATAGATAAATAATGCCTCACAAATGCGAGATATCTGCCTCAGGTCAACGAGCTACTTTCTCAGATAAGAGATCTAAAATTGAGTCTTGGAGGAGAGCGAATAAGCTCTATGTATAGTGATTCATCTGTGCGAATAGGTGTCTTTTGGGCGGGTTGACTTGATCTTGGAGGGGTCAACTTGAGCACTTGTGGGGTAATTATAAATTCAATTTTTCTCTTTTTTAATTTCATTGATGAAAATATCGACTGAAGCTACCAATTTCCAACAGTTCCAACTTTGTCATTGGTTTCAACTAGAAATTTTGGTGGTTGCTGAATTGAAGTAACACCAAAACTTGTAAAAGGATAATGACAAGAATTTTTGCAACGATGCATCCATTGGATGCTAACACCTATAAAGAACATTTTTCAGCTGCATGCAATGGATGCATATTGTTGTTCACACAAAAACCCATGAACTTTTATCGATACAATTGGTACTAGTGAGATTGAACTTGCGAGAAACATCATATACAATCAATGACACCCTTACCCTTATTTGTACAATAACCTCAAGCCACTCTTGTTTTCACAACAATAGACAAAATAATATTTGTTAGTCTTGTTGATTTTTTTGTAGCATCAAAAGATATTCTTGCATGTAAAAAGGTTTCCCAAGTCAGTGAAGGAAAATTATGAAAAAACAATCAAAATTTGTATTTTTGGGCTTCATGTAGGCCCTAAATGGTCAAGTCAGCCCCACCATGAAAGGGTGTGACCCTTGGTCAAAGTCACCCATTTAACAAGTATAAATACAGAAGTTGACTTCCACATTTTGACCAATTTTGATTAGCACATTCTCTCTGCTATTCACACATGCAAAGTCAAGAAGAAGATATGAAGCTTGATCAAGTCAAAGAAGTTGCCATTTGATTGAGTTTTGACCTGCTCTGTTTGATCAAGAATTTGTCTGATTTTGATAGCAAGAAAAGTCCAAGTTTGACTGTAGAAAAAGGGCAGGTTTGATTTCGAAGAGAGACTGTTTGATAGCATGTTGACCACAGTAAGTCAACTGTAGATCTGAGTTGACCGGAGGGGTTAACCACAGGTTCAAATTTCACTGTATGGGATAGGTTGGCTGCGACGAAAAGTTGACTAGAATTGACTATTTTGAAGGCTTGACCAATGTTGACTAAGCTGGAATTTTGACCAGGTTTGACTGGTGAATAGACTTGGATTTTGGCACAAATTTTTAGAATATTCTTGGAATTGTAAATATTGCTAAAGAACAAATTTCTCCTAGAAGAAAAGTAGTTGGGTTTTTTCCACTGTAAATTTGTTGTCTTTATTGTGCATGACTGGCTCTGTATGATCTTACTGTTTTCATTGCATTATTGTTGATATTTTTTGTGTATAATTGCTCAATGATATAAGTGGCATAAGATAAAGTGACTCAAAATCATAAGGAAGCAATTATCAGATCATAAAATCAATTTCTATTGTTCATCTTTGTAGAAAATTCAACATGGTATCAAAGCTTTGTTGAAAGAGCAACCATTGCAGCCAACCCTAAAGACAAGTGTTCAAACAATGTAATTGGTTTTTGGGTCTCTTGCCTAAAATGGCACCAAGTCTTACAGTTGAAGAGACGTTGGATGGTGCCATAAATTTCAGATCTTGGAATACCAAGATACTCCTTATTTTGGAAGAGAATGAACTTTAGGATCATGTGGAGAAAGTCATTCAAGAGCTAGAGGGAGTTGAAGAAAAAGGCAAATATAAGATGAACGAAGCTAAGGTCAAGTGAATCTTGGTAGATTCCATAAAAGATCACTTGATTCCTCATGTCGTTGGATTAATGAATGCCAAGACAGTATATGTGCTCTGGTGAAATTGTATGCAAGTGACAATGCCAACCGAAAGTTAACCTTGAAAAATCGTCTCTGTAATATCACAACGACTAGATGAGATTATGTTGTCTTGTATCTTATGAAAATCTCACAGATCAGTGATGACCTTGTAGCCATTGGAGACAACATTGAAGATTCACAACTTGTTTCAATTACACTCAACAGATTTCCTCCCTCATGGGAGCCATTTATTCAAGGAATTTGTGCACGATCAGAACTACTCACATTTGATGATCTATGGATTGATTGTGTTCAAGAGGAAACAAGATTACTATCTAGGAACAACTCACAAATTCACAGAATGAAGAAACACAAGCCCTTGCAGCTCATACTAGAAAAGGGAAGGGAAGAGGGAACTTTGGAAAATTTGAGAAAAAGGACTTTGGAAAATTTAGCAAGAAGAATTCAGGTAGAAGACCTGCCCCTATTCATGATTAGAATAAGGACATATCAAAGGTGAAGTGCTTCACTTGCCAAAATTTTGGACACTCTGCATGCATCAACAACCAACATTGATAATGATGATGATGAGCAACCAACTCATAATAAGTCATTTCTTTTTTCCTTTAGATTTGTCAAGTAATCGACAATTACCTTCAATTCTCAATTGTTTCTTCGTACTTTTTCTCCCTTGATTATTACTATTTTTATTTAGTCACCCACTTGTCTTTTCATTTTTTTTGTATGACCTTGGCATTTCTTTCTTACTTCTATTATGAATTTTCTATTTCCATGGCCTCTTGAATGAGGTTTGTTGCCACACAATCTAGTAGGGCCCCTAGGAGGGGTACTTAAGGGACAACTACTAGACCCAAATGACAACAATGGGACAAAGACCAACTGTCACCTCAGTCAGTGTCCCTTGCTCTTTAGGGACTTTCACTGATGGGAGGAGTCCCGGTAGGATGGAAATCACCAATAATGATATGATCAATGAAAAGGTATGATGTGATTTCCAAGGCCCATTCAAAGGAGAGGCTCAATTAAGGCTTCAATACTTCAAGCAAAGGGCTCTCCAAGAAATACCTATGAGGAGACCTAGCCTTAGGGTTAAGGATATTCAATAATGACAAGGATCCCTAATGTCAAGGCTCTCCAAAGATGATTAGGACCTATTGGGAAGCCTTGTATGATGATTATATGCCTTTAAATAGGCTTTCGCTCTTCTTGAGAAGCCTAGAATGGGACCACAGGAGTCCTAGGGTTTATGAATAATTGTGGGAGGAGACCCTCCAAGGAGTTCAATATGTCAAGGTAGTCTAGGGAAAGGGTTTAGTATGATTTATTCCACTGAATACAGTGTAAGAACCCTTAAGAAGACCTCTCACTATGACGTTAAAGATGTGCATCCAAAGTCCAATCTAGGGCTTGAGTTTTCTCACAAATGAATCGTGGGGATTGACTGAAATGTTGAGGATTCCTAGAGGAGACACCAACGCAATAGCTTATCTAAGTGGAACAAGAAAAGTCCTCTAGTGGAATTTGCCTGTAGCCCTAGCTAGGTCGTTTAGGAGGAGGTCAAAATTTTTGGTAGAAGAAAAAGAGAAAGGAAAAATGGGTCATCACTAAATTTACTTGGATTAGTGTCTGACCCTTGGGCTATGGAGTCTATGTGATTCGAAATCCAGCTAAATTGTTTCTTAAGGAGGTCGAAAATTGATGCCCTAGCACTTATCTTTCAACAATTACCCACCCAAGATCTATGGAATTTTATGGAAGAAAAAAATGTTTTAATCTACTAGGAACATTCTTCTACTTGTTATCAGTGACTAACATGCTCAAATTTGCAATCTAACAATCTTTAACAATGATATTCAATAATTAGATCACAAAAGAGAAAGAGCTAGTTGCAAAATTTCCACACGTTTGATATCATTCATGAAAAATCTTCAACAAAATTCACTTACAAGATAACAAGAGGTATATGATATATCCAATCCCAGATGAAGAAAGCAACTTGAAGAGACAACGAGTTTAGCTCCCAAAAATATCGAAATGCATCAAAAGAGCTCCAATAGACATCCAAGAAAAAGTGTGAATAGAGATATCCAAGTGTGATGATGATGTTTGATATAAATCAATCTTAACTCTATTTTATGAATCTCTAAGAGTTCAAATTAGCGTGAGATGCCCCTAAAAATATTTTAATGTGCAAAATAACATCACTTTGGTGATAAACCCACCAAATAGCTCATAAAGTGAAAGATAAGCCAACCAAAATGAAGTCGAAGTGATGTGGCAATGGCGTAGGAGGGCCATTGGAAGGACTAATCGAGTCCTCAAGTGTGATGATGAAGATGAGGGCTCCATGAATGATGATCAAGGGGATGGCCCCTTGATCTCCAATTAAAACATCATGTGGTGCTCCAAAGTGGTTTTGGGGCACAAGTAGTGGCCTCATGGGTCTCATGGTGTAAAATAAGCGTGTAGATTGCTCCAAATGAGGGCATGAAAGATGGAGCTTTCCCTCCCGTGTCTCACGGATGAGAGAAACCTCCTTTGGGCTTAGGATCAGCTAAAAAACCCTGTATACAATGCTAAGTTGACTGGGGGCAGGCTTAGGATCAACTAAAAAACCCTGTATACAATGCTAAGTTGATTGGGGGCACTGCTGGTCCAAGTACATCATTTCACATGTAATGTGGTGCAATATACAAGCTGCTAAAGGTTTTGAGTCCGCCCAAGGCATGAGATAATGTTCTGTCACATGATGGAAATCCATGGCTCTCAATGCTTCCCCTACAAGTGTCAATATGATCCTCTGGTGGGCTTGGATCCCGTATAGGGAGGCCAAACCCAAAGTGAAACCACTTGCCAATCTTGTATAGATCCACAACGTCTCCTCACCTTCAAATACAATAACAATTGAGTGAATAAGTTTGTTAATCGAGGATAGAAATGGACACTTCATAGTGGGTTTCCCTTCCAAATTTGGGGCTTTGAACATGTAATGGTGGTACCTCCTTTGGTAGGAGTAATTAATAAACCACCTTATTAGGTGTTCCCAACCCCTAAAGGGAAGGGCATGTCCAATGGACATCCTTCAAGTGCTAGGTGCCATGTGGATAATGATGAGGTGGATGGGGACACAGGGGCCTTAAAGGCCAAATGACATGGTCTCAAGGGTGGTAATGATGAGGGATGTCTACATATTTGGGTGTATAAAGGTAGGAGGGAGCAATTGTGTACATGATTTACCTTGAACTTTGTTTTTCTGCCCATCTTAATTTGTCTTTTGCCTTTTATTTATTTTTCTTTTATTATACTGCTCGACGTTGCAAGGGATGAGAGCACGATGTGTATGCTATAACAGTCATTACCCCTTTAAGGTGGGGCAATTCGTCGCCCACCAGGGGTTGGGACATACCCGGGTTCCTTAATGATGCAAGGGGCACTTATAAGGGCTTTAGGAACTAGGACGATGGCTAAAATGATAGGGGGTAGAGCTTATGTTTGGCTTTTTCCCATGTGTTAAATTTTATTGTTCGACCATCTTTTGCATTTTGTGGTACATTTGCTTTTGTATGTGGCCATATTATGCTTCTATCTTTTTCTTTTTCGCTGCATCTAGCATCGAGGTATCGTTCCAGGCCTAGACAACCCCTTGCAAACACCAGAATACTTGATGTGTCACCATTCTCTGCCACCTGAGCTAGCCATTATGTGCCCTTGCCCATCTGTTATGATTGTATGTTTGAAGGTGGGCCTTCCAACCCCAAATGTATGACTTTTATTATGTAATTGGGTATATTTACTTGCTTTTCTTGGACACATATATATATATGGATTGGTGAGGGGATTCGACGAAAAGAATGGGCTTGGTTTGTACTCTTGTTCCCTAGTCCCAAATTGGTGGTTAATCTTGTATCCTAGTTTAGTGGGATCTCCTCTATTGGCTACTAGCTTTAGGAGTGGCATTTTAGGGAAATCATGATATTGCACAAAGTAATAGCCCGACAACCAAGATGCAAAGAGACTTAAAAGGTAGAGGAGCATTGATGAGGTTGGAATTCTCAATTGTGGATCACATATTGGAATGGAGCATGAAGTATTGTGATGCATCGACATACTTATCTACCAAATACCAATTGACTTCCAATTTGGACAAAGTGGAAGTGAAGATGTTCTTGCAATCACATGAGAAGCTGGGAAAAAGCATGGCTACAACCATATCTTCTTATCAAAGGCTTTACAGTGGGTTGGAATCTCTCATCAAAGTGCACAAAATACCTTCTATTGGTGTGCAGGGAGAAACAAGGCCAAAGAGGAAGTTAAGTGAGAGATTCAAGAGGTGATAGATTTTATGAATCAAGCTGCTGTGCGAGATGATTTAGAAGTTACAAAGGATGCAATCACACAATCTGTTGCAAAGCCAACAAAGCTACATACTAAGCTTTCGATGCTTTTGAGTCAATTGCGAACGGAATTAAAGGTCTTGCTCCCTGTTGCTTTGGAATGTCAAGTAAGATTTGATGATGAGCTGGCACACAAGGTCACATTGGTCGCTGTAGAATACAAGGCTTGGCATGCATACTTAACTTAAGAGTTGCTCGTTGAGGCAACCAATATGCCTATTATGCATCTTGTTCCATGAATATAGTTTGTTTTCTTTGTTTCCATTGTAAATTTGTAAATAAACGCATTTTGAAACTAGGAATATAATTAATGTAGAAATGAAAAGTCAAATTGAAGTTGAAAAGTCAAAAGGGTAATTAAAGATTCATGAGGGGAGGTGAAGAGTCACCTCACTCTTTGTATAAACATACCCTCCTAGTTAAAGCAAAGTGACTTTGAATTTTGGACTTGATTTTGCACACCTTGTTTTAGAGAGCTTATACATCCTGTGTTTCATGACAAGTCCAAGCATATTGAGATCAAGTATCACCATATCCGGGATATGGTGTAGAGAGTAGTCAGGCTCCATCACATCTCCAATGATGATCAGATATCAGACATTCTTACCAAACCTTTACCGAAAGGAAAGTTCTTGGTTTTTAGAGAGCAACTTGCACTTATGGACATGACCCTTTTGGGATGTTGAAAAATGTAACTAGGTTCGGTCTTCATAATGACATTCTTAATTGTGATTTTATGTAACTGATGAAAATAAGAAAAATAAAATTATTATTGTAATGGTTGTCTCATGGGTTTCATGAGCAAGGAATTTTATTTTAGTAATGGCTCCCATTGTGAGACTTTAAGTTTTGTCATCTAGTCATAAAAGTCAAATTGAGTCAACGTCATGTATGAAGGGCTGTTCTTGGGCATGTTACATTTTGTATGAGTCATTAGATAAGTATAAATAGCCCTCCAAGACAAGCACAAGTATCTCCCTTCAAGTCGGCTTCAAAAGGAATAATATTATCTCTCCAAATGACATGTCGAGCTAGCTGGATGACAAGTCGGCGTATAATGAGGCTGCAACAACTATAAATAGGGCAACACGTCCACATTTCAAAGCAGAATTTCGGTGGAGTAGAGATTTGAAACAGAAGTGCGAAAAAGGTAAAAGAAGAAGCCTCCCAACCAACGAAGTAAGAAGAAGGAAGAGTGAAGTTATTAGGGCTATTTTTGGGTCTGTTTTAAGGGCTGTAAACCGCCATACGTGCAAGGAAGAAAGAGGTCTGTAGCAGCAGTGGAAGCTGAGGAGAATTGCAGTCCTCCTAGGGAGCCGAAGTGGAAGAAGGGCTAGTCAAAGGAGAAGTAGAGACAATCCAAGAGGATACGCTATGCTAAGCAAGGGTATCAAGGATATTTCTCTAGAAGAAGGTTCTGAATTAAGGTCAAGGATTGCAAATCTAATTCAAGAAGGCCAAAGGTCTGAAGCAGAAGGAAGTCAAGGTTGAAGAAGAAGCTGAGAAGGAGGAAGGAGCAGAAGGTTGACTATCGTTGTCTAAGGATCTCATCAAGAGAACTTGTGTCTTGGTCTTGGAGTGGCAAATAGGTCAAGGGTCTTGGTCTTGGTATTTGTCAATTGGAATCTCTATAAGAAGAATAATTTGTTTGGGTTTTCCTCTCAAGTGGGAGAGATTTTTGCCCTGGCTAATAGCCTATATTCCGTGTCTGTTGTCTCTTTATGGTTTATGCATTGGTAGTTGTTTTATGAAGAACACTAATAACCTAAGTAAAATAAGATCCTAATCTAAAGAAGTAAAAAGCACTCACAAGCAATTACTAATAGAAGAAAAATCACTTAATTGCTATGCCCTATTTTTCTCAACATGGAATCAGAGTTAAGGCAACCAAGTCAAGGAAGGGCATTTTATCAAGGGACACTCAAGGATCAAATCTCAAGGAAAGCATCAAAGCAAAGATCATCTTTAAGACAAGATCTACAAAAGAAGCATTATAATCCTAGATCGAGGAAGGAGTCTACAAAGAAGTCTTGTGATCATCATCAAGAAAAGAAGGCCAAGTTGAAGAGATCTTCAAATCAAGGTCCTTATCATTGAAGAGGATCATCCAAGAAGCATTAAGACATCTTCATCAATCATCATCAAAGGGATCAATTTGAAGATTTTATCTTCACTTGACAAGTAAGTATCATTTCTTCTATAATCTAATCTAGCAAACATGGCTTCATTTTGCAAGGAGATCTATAAGCTGGTTGGGTCATCGAACATCCTTGCATGGAAAAGGAGGATAGATACATTCCTCAAAGAAAATGAAGTTATTGATCATGTCAATGGAAAGGTCTCCAAACCATCCGAAGGACAACCACTATTTGAATACATGAAAAGGGATCTAAGGGTTCAAGAGATTCTTATGGAGTCTGTAAAAGATCCCCTCATTCTCTATATAGCAGAGCTGGAGACATCTAAAGAGATATATGATAAACTGGTAGAACTATTCTCTGAAAGTACCATAAGAGAGATCATATCACTTAGATTTGATCTACACAAATTGAAGGTATCAAAGGATGAAGGGATATCCTCATGTCTCTCAAAAGCATCTCAAATAAGATCTCAACTTCAAGATTTGGGAGAGATGATATCGGATAAAGAAATGATCTCCATTGTTCTAAATGCACTAACTGATGAATAGGGTAACCTTGTATCAAATACCTATGAGGACAGGAAAGCTTTCCCATTCAACAACTTGTGGTCTCTATGCAAGATAGAAGAAGACAGGTTGAGGGCAAAAAGTGTTGAAGAATCAAATGAGAAGATTCAAACATTTGCTAGAAGGAAAGGGAAATTTGGAAAATTTGGTCCTCGGAAAGGAAAGAAGAACATAGCTAAGATTCAATGCTATGGATGTAAAGAATATGGGCATTACAAGAAAGATTGTCCCAAGTTAAAGAAGGGCAATAACAAGAGAGATAGAGAAGAAGCCCATATCACCGAAGAAGTGGAGGAAGCTGAAAAGAAGAAGTCCAAGAAAGAGGAAGTAAGAGATCTCCACTATTGAGATAATCTTCGTCACATAAGTTCTTTTCAAGTTCCAAGTCTTTTGTTGTAAGATATGGCTATCATGATTCACTAAGTAAAATAATGGGATGCATCAAGGCATCATAGAAGGATTAAAAGAAAGAGCTCGGGACATCATCATAGAGAAGCATGCAAGATGGTTACAGTCTATGGAAGTCAAGGATATAGCTCTTGGGAATGTCATTGAAAACACAAGTGGCAAGGTCATCTAGTACAGGGTTCATCATACATCTGTCAAAAGGAAACATCTGCTAATGGGGATACCTTAGATCCTCAAGATTCTCTGATGGAATCCTCATTGAAAGGTTCACCAATCATGAGGGGAAGCAAGTGTTTCATCAAGAATTATGAGCTTATGGAATTCATGGGATGATGGTATGATGACATAAAAGTGAAGCAGATCAAGGGATTGAAGCTTTTTCAATCAAGGAATTTGTTGCAAGAAGTCTGGATGACCGAAGGGAAAAATGAGGTATGTATGCTTACATTCGATATTGTGGAAGTCATGTCATATGGTTGCAAATATCATAAACCAATGCTCTATCTTAAGAGCATGATCAAAAGAAAGGATCTCATCCCTCAAGGGGATGCAAGAATGCATGGGTCACACGTTCACTAGATGAAATGAACATAATGTCCTCATATGAAGTATGAGGTGGTTTACCTCAATTGAGGAACTCTGATTGAAAGCTCCTGGGAATGAAATGTGTGAAGAAATGAAGGAAAAGATCGTGGAATATGCAACCATGGTAAAGACAACCAACATTCGAAAGACCAAGAAGATTTGACTAAGATATCTCCATGGAAGATATGAAGACTAATGGAGTCTGAAAAAGAAAGAGACCCTTGACAATATATTTCTTTGGGAGATGTGTCGATATGTATGCAGGATGCTGATGCAAACTAGAAGATGTCGTGATGAAATACCATCAAAAAGGTAATTCTGATTTTAATGTTCATTGCTTTATTTTTAAACAAATATCTGGATGGGTTTATGCAGGGTTGCCAAGGGAAGATCTATGGATGTCTTTCACCACGGATGCACATGTAGTAGGCTGAAAGATCCTTAAGTAAACATGGCATGAATGAAGGCCATATATGGACTGGTGTATCACTTTTCGATGATGACATGGTTGACTTGTGGATGAAAGTGATGGATGGTCGGTGCCCTATGTAGAAGTCCTAAACATGAAAACTCCTAGATAACGAAAAGAAGTTCATGAAATTGTGAAGAGTTCTTTAAGCAACTGGTTTTCGGATCATCTCTACTTGAGGAGTTGTTGTAGGTCCCTAATTAAGAGGGAGCCTGGAAACAAGTTTCTTACTTGGAAGAAACTTGGAAATTCGTAAGCCAAGAGGGAGCTAGGTACATTCCTTCCGTAGGAATGAGTACATTCATTTATTGAAATAGATATGTCCTCCCTAATTAAGAGGGAGAGATAGACACATCATTCTTGTTTTCACTTGGGAAGATAGAATGGAGGATTGGGTAAACATTTGACATCCGATACTCTTTGAGGATGAGTTAGGGCATCCAAGATAAGAGTAGTCATAGAGGACTGATAATTTTTGAGGACTGGGAATCCAAGATAAGGATAGTCTTGGTGTAACAAACCATGAGAACTTGGGTGGGGTATGTTTCGAGAGAGACAATGATGAGGGTCGTCTGTACATCATTGGTCTCACCAGCATTGTGCTCAGATCTCATGGAGAGATAGAGCTGTTAGTCAAGGCCTTGATATGTGACAATGCTGGTTAATATGATGCTAAACAGATGGGTTACCAATCCGACCCTTCTTATGAGAAATTCTTCATTTTGAGAATGACCAAGTACCATTATGAATAACTCCCTAGTTAAGAGGCCATGTTAAAAAGTGTAACTAGGTTCGGTCTTCATAATGACATGTGTAATTGTGATTTTATGTAATTGATGAAAATAAGAAAAATAAAATTATTATTGTAATGCTTGTCTCGTGGGTTTCATGAGAAGGGAATTTTATTTTAGTAATGGATCCCATTGGTTGATCCCATTGGTTTTGTCCTCTAGTCATAAAAGTCAAATTGAGTTAATGTCATGTACGAAGGGCCCTTCTTGGGCATGTTACATTTTGTATGAGTCATTAGATAAGTATAAATAACCCTCCAAGACAAGCACATGTATCTCCCTTGAAGTCGACTTCAAAACGAATGATATTATCTCTCCAAATCATACGTCAACCTATCTGGATGACAAGTCGACTTATAATGAGGTTGCAACAACTATGAATTAGGCAACATGTCCACATTTCAGAGCAAAATTTCAGTGGAGCAGAGATTTGAAACAAAAGTGCGAAAAAGGTAAAAGAAGCCTCCCAACCAACGAAGTAAGAAGAAGGAAGAACGAGGATGTTTTTGGGTTTGTTTTGAGGGTTGTAAACTACCATACATGCAAGGAAGAAAGAGGTCTGTAGCAGCAGTGGAAGCCGAGGAGAATTGTAGTCCTCTTAGGGAGCCAAAGTGGAAGAAGGCTAGTCAAAAGAGAAGTCGAGACAAGCCAACATGATACTCTATCTTAAGCAAGGGTATCAAGGATATTTCTCTAGAAGAAGGTTCTGAATTAAGGTTAGGGATTGCAGATCTAATTCAAGAAGGCCGAGGGTTTGAAGCAGAAGGGAGGCGAGGTTGAAGAAAAAGCCGAGGAGGAAGGATCAGAAGATTGACTATCGCTGTCTAAGGATCTCATCAAGAGAACTTGTGTCTTGGTCTTGGAGTGGCAAATAGGTCAAGGGTCTTGATCTTGGTATTCATCAATTGGAATCTCTATAAGAAGAAGAATTTGTTCGGGTTTTACTCTCAAGTGGGGGAGATTTTGGCCCTGGCTGATAGCGCATATTTTGTGTCTCTTGTCTCTTTATGTTTATGCATTGGTAGTTGTTTGATGAAGAAGAACACTAATAAACTAAGTAAAAGATGATCCTAATCTGAAGAAGTAAAAATCACTCACAAGCAGTTACTAATAGAGGAGAAATCACTTAATTTCTATTTCCTAGATTTATCAACATGGGAAGAGGTCAAAGCTGATTGAGAACACTGAGCTGCCTTTCCCTTTTGTTAGAGCTCACATGATTAGGGAATGATGTCGGAAAGCTCTTGAGGATGAGGGACCTCTTGTGTAGTGTGTGCCACAAGAGTAGGCCTCATTATGCATCCGACCCACAGTCTGGAACGTGGGAAGAACCACCTATCTGGCTAATAGGTGTAGTGAGACTTGTCTATGTGACTTTTCTAGGATGCAGGTGTTCCACCACTTGACACTTAGTTGTGTTTGGCTCTTCTCTGTGTGACTTGTTTGAGTCTTGTCTATGTGATGTCTGTGTTCTATTACCTAATTTTTGTGATGAAAATTGGTGGATTGTAATCCTTGTCTATGTGACATGTGATGATCCTTTCCTTTCCAAATTTGTGTCAAGTGGATGATTCTTCTTTAGATTGTGACTTCATTGTTACATATATTACAGAGCAGAGTTGAGCTGAGATGAATGAAAGAGATCAGAGGAAGCAAAGATCTTTGATGCAGAAAGAAATTCCTCCCTAACTGAGAGGGAGTGTTAAAATTTGGTAGCTCAGGGATGAATTTCTCTTAGAAGAAATCATATCTTTCATTTTTGTTTGAACCTCCCATAATAAAATTTCATCTTTAATAATTCTAATGACTGTCCAAAAATAGTAAGTCACATCTCGATTTGGAAGTGACTTTCTAAAAATAGAAAGTCATGTTTAAATGATCAAGGATGATCTCGACATATGGAATCCATTTTAAATCAAATCAATCATGATTATACAAGTCAAGAATTAATATTTTTATGCTTATTAATATTAATTATACTATTATTTATAAAATAGTCTAAATTCATTCACCTTTAACAGATTAATAAAAACGAATTCTCTCATGAAATAAGTAAATTAAATTGAGAATCTCTTACTTGACAAATTGAACCTCTCTCCTGGAATAAAATAGTAACTCAACACTTAAGGGAATGTAACTCTCCCTCACTAATTCAATGTATGGCAAAAGATAGTGTAACTCCTCATTAAATGCACTTGTAACTCGCTCATTCAATTTGATTTGTAACTCTCACCAGATATTCTGTCATGTCGAAGTGCAACTCTCTCTCCCTAATTCGAATTATAACTCCTCAAGACATGTGTACCTTGTCTCTATTCTTGGGATGAGTTACACTTCTCCTCAAGTGACTCCTCCCTCATGGAATTCAATTCTCCTATTTTTAGCTCATGGCATGAATTCATTTTTAAACTCCTCTCCTTTATCATCTATTTAAGCAAGAGAAAATGAGAGTTGAGAGTAGCATGTTCATTGTGAAGAAAAAAAGCTAGTGTTGAGTGTGTGCATGAGAAGTGTGGGAGCAAGTCAAGAGTAAGAGAAAGGGAAGAGCTGGAGCAAGTGTGAAGGACAAGATTTGATCAAGAGAAGGAGGAGATCGTCAAGCAAAGAACAAGAGCTCTTCAACTGCAAGTTGATCAGACATTGGTGACTTTTTCATTCTCATTCTTTCTCTCCATCTCTCTCTCTCTCTCTCTGTACTTTGCTGAAAAATTGAAGAAATTTAATAAAAGAAGAATCATTTGGGTTTTCACCTCGTGGGTTTTGCCTTGGTCATTAGACCTAACACTCAATGTCTCATATTTGTCCCTGACTGTCTTCATATAATCCTCAATTTTATGTTCTATCTACAATCGCTGATTTGAAAAGTTGGGAAAAAGGAATCTGCATTTTAATTAATTTTAACAACATAGAACATTCAATTTTCTGCAAAGAACAATCAATTTTTTACAAGCTGCATTCAATTTTATGCAAACTACATTTAGTTTTTCGCAAAGTACATTCAATTCCATTTAGTTTTATGCAAAGTACTTTCAATTTTTTGCAAGTACATTCAATTTTCTGCATAGAACTTTCAAGTTTCTGCAAATAATTTTTAAATTTCTGCATAGAACTTTCAGATTTTAACATTTCCAGCCTTCTTCATATGCCTTTTGCCTTTTATTGATTTTTCTTCTTTTTACTGCTTAGAGCTCAAGGGGATGAGAGCATGATGTGTAAGATGTAGCAGTGAATACCCCCTTAAGGTTGGGTAGTTCATTGCTCACCAGGGGTTGGGACAATCATGGGTTTTTTAATGATGCAAGGGGCACTCATAGGGGCCCTAGGAACCATGATGATAGCCATAATGATAGGGGGTAGAGCTCATGTTTGGCTTTTGCCCATGTGTTAAATTCTTTTGCCTCGACCATCTTCTGGATTTTGTGGTACATTTCCTATTGTATGTGGCCATATTATGCTTTTTATCTTTCTTTTTAGTTGCATCAGCCTCCAGGGAATCATTCCAAGCACAAACCAAAGTGTGGACAAGGGGAGGTGGTGGCTAACTCCTTGTGGACCTAGATAGGAAAATGTGAAAAAGGGCTTGTAATGAGTGGAGGGGAGTGTGATATATGGTGTCGAGAAGCGAGACCACACAACCAAAATCAGGGTTTCCCATGTAGTGCCATTTCTAAAGCTAATAACTCATAGAGGAGATCCTATGGGACTAGGATCCAAGATTAACTCGCAAGATGAGGTAAAGGAACAAGAGGACAAGTCAAAGCCCATACTTTCTATGAAATCCCCCTACTAATCCATGCCCAAACGTGCCCAAGAAAAGCAAGCTTAAACACCTAATTACATAATGAAAAAAATACTTTCGTTGTTAGAAGGCCCACCTTCAAATATACAATTATGACAGATGAGTGAGGACATATAATGATTGGCTTAGGTGGTAGAGAATAATAGCACATTGACCTATCATGTGGCTGCAAGGGATGTTGGCTGTCGGCTGAAGACAAATTTAGGAGAAAATTTCTCCTATAGGGATCACCCACTCGTGGTGGGTAATAAGGCTAATTGCGACTTTCCACTGATGAGATCCCCGTATTGTTGGCGGAGCATTTTGGCCTATTAACATCCCACAAGGGGTTAAATTAAGGTGTTAAGAGCTAGATGCTTCATGATGTTGTTAATGTTTCCTAGTGATTTAGTGTGTTGATGATTATGTTTATGGCACTGGGAAGGGTTGTTCTAACAATGCTCATGTGATTTGATGTGTGATGGAGGACACACTTGCTAATTGCATGGGTTAGCACTAATGTCCATTTCTATTATGTTGTTGTTATGGTGGGATAATCCATGCTTCCATTTTGGAATTCTCCTATGTTATAGAAGTTGTGTTGGTTTTTGGGATGGGGAAGCAATAGGCATGAGGGGATGCATCCCTAGGATAGTTAGAGTACATCCTTGATCTTTTCAGGGGAAAACAGATTGGGAATCACAAAAATAACTTTTAAGGGGACTATAGGTTGGGGATGACAATAATATTTTTTCATGGGACAACATGTTGAGGATGACAATTATATATATATATATAATTCAAAATTCACCATATACATGTGTAGTTGCTTGTAAGCATAATTGGGTATGCTATATAGTATTATGCACAACCCTTCGATTTGCCAATTTTGAAAAAAGCTTGAGCAATTAAGAAAAGGGCCAACTGACATTCCATTATTGAACCCTAGACATGAGCAAAAATGCAATTTAGCTTTAGGCAACATAAGTGTAATTATTTTCAATTTACAATATTTTTTATTTACAATAATGTCTTTGAAAGATCTATGAGAAAAATAATTTTCTCTGTAGAAGCTTTTCTTCCTCATATTTCTTGTTAATGATGATTATGCTAAAACTTGAAAGACTTTTCTTTCTCAATAAGTTTTGCATATTTTTACCACTGTGTTGAAAAACACTACAAAACACTTTGGTTCTTAAAAGAGTTTGGATTTATATTTTGAGATTAAGATGGTGCTTGAGTAGGAATTTATTCAAGCATTTAGCATGCAATTCAAGTCACTAGTTTTTGATTGTTTACATAATGCTTGAGGTTGGGATGGTGGAAGAATTGAACTTGTTACCCACTAAAAAGTGGGTGACCCATAGGAGAAATTTTTCTCCTCCTTCGATAGCCAACCACTAGTAGTCCTATTGATCAACACTTGACATGATGCCATGAACCCTCCATATATATGCTTTGGTCATATTTTTTTCTACCATTCGACATCCATCCTTGAAAGAAGGTGGGTCATCCATTGATAGGTGCTTTAACCATTTTGTAATCATGTGCTTTTACTTATTGTTTTGGGGCATACTAATATGAATGAAGGGGTGATCTTGATGATTGACTGATCTTGACTGTATTTTTGTTCCCTCACTTCACTTGGGAGGTTAGTCTTTAATTCTAGGCCAATGGGACATCTTCTGATATCTTAGGGTTATAGGAGGGACATACTGAGGAGTCTTTGATTGATGTAGCATGCCCACGATATTCCATATTTAGCCCTTTCCATCATTCCCTCTAATTCCATATCCATCCTTTGGGCTGGTGGTCATTGTCATGGGGTTTGGCACCTCCTCATCCTCATCCTTGAGTCAGGTCGGAAAACATTGCCCTAGAGGTTGATGCAACTAAAAGAAGGATAAAAGCAAAGAAACCACAATGAAAGGAAAAGATAAAATGCGAAAGATGGTTGGGACAAAAATTGGCAAGTGGGCAAAATCCTAGCATGAGCTCTAACTTCCTCATTAGCTGTCACCCGGTTCCTAGAGCACTTGATGCGCCATTCATTAAAAAGAACCCTTGTTTTGTTCCAAGCTTGATGAGCGATAAATTGCTTCATTGTTAAAGGGTATCTCTCAAATGCAAGCTTGGGCACTTGATCTATGCACCCATATCAAAGCATTATCATAAAGAAGTAAACGCTGCACCGGAGGGGTGGAAAAAGCAGGTTGAGGAAAGCGGTAATTCATACCTCCACGATAGCTCCCTCCTTACATCTAGACACTTAGGATGTTGAACCACCATTAGCAGGTCACATAGCTATGGCACCTTGCCATGAAGTCATGCCCACTTCATTACCACCATCTACACATGTACCTATTTATTGATGGGTTAACCTGGGACCTATCACTTCCCCCCGGGGTTAGAAACACCTAATAGGGTTATCCATCTAGTGGTCCCTAACACAAGAGGGGGAACACCTCTACGAGACTCATTAGCCCTCATCTCACATTTTGAGGGCTTATTGAGCTCATTTAGAGGGTGATGTCATACTTTTGGAGCATCGTGTGGGACTTTATGGCATATTTGTCTTTTTAATGAGTTGTGAGTTTGACTTGTAATCTCTTTTTTGTTGAATAATCAAAGTGAACTTGTCTTTAGGTTTTCTTATTCATATTATTTGTAAAGTGAGTGGGAGAAGGCTCATATAAATAGAGCTTCCCCTTACTTCTCATCTCATGATCACACACATTGAATCCAACATCTCTAAAAAGAGTGCGAACTAGCTTTCTTTTTGACTACGTAGGGATAATGTGATGTTTAACGGATGCAACTTGCTATTGGATGTGACTTTTGCTTGGAGACATTACTCTGGATTGAAATTGTGGAAAATTTTGTAAGTTTATTGCTTATTATCGATATTTTGCATGCTTTAAATGTTTAAAGTAGTGTTTCTCTTGTTCCATGTCTAAATGCTTATCGTTGATGAAACTTTGGTTCATACTTGCATTTAAAATTGCCTTCTTCAAAGCCTACAAGGAAAGTCCTAGTTTGCAGACCTTATAATTCATTTCTCCCCTCACAAGAATTATAACTATGGTTTTAGAAGTGGGTGCCCTAGAGGATCCTCCCTTTCTCCATCATAGTCCTTGTTTGGGTTAAGGTATTTGTCTAGAAGTGTGTTGGCCACCTCAAAATTAAACAAAATTTCCTTAAGCTTTCTCTCTCCTAGATGGCTAGGGCAGTCACTAGGGTTTTAGGTGCAGTTTTATGTGTGAAGTATTGTTTTATTGCTTAAAAGTGGGCTTTAAATTGTAGGTCAACTTGTATAAACCGTCTAAAAGCAAAATCTAGCATTGTTGGTTGCCTTGCATGCCCTAAAGTCGTTGATGTCACCTTAATTTATTGCTGTTTATAACACATCTAACGACCTTAAAAATTGTTTGCTTGAGTTAACCCTAGTGCCTATTGGAAACACTTTTTCCTTTCTTGTTTAATATCAGTTGTAGGGTTTTTCCATTGCATGCCCTAATATCAAATATTATTCAAACCCTAACTTATAGCAACCTTGTTTTTGGTCCAATCTTAGCGAGCTTGAACCCTAGCTTTGAATACCTTTGTCATCTTTGGCCTTGCCAAAAATTCTATCTATCCTTAGAATTTAAAAGTAAGCCAATTTTAGCCCTAATGTTGAGTATCTTATAGATGGCATAGGGAAGCTTCCCTTGTGGTTGATTTCCCATTAAACAATAGGGGGATGGTTGCTAAAGTGACAATGAAAATCCTTCCTCATTGTTGCCATAAGGCATGGCCCTTACCTAGTGAGTCCTTTCATTAGACCTTGTTGGATTTTGCAGTAACATGACTCAATGTCGATTGTTAAAACTAAAGACATGTTTATGGAATATCTTTGAAATCTACCTAGAACTTCCTCGAAATCTACCTTAAACATCTTTGAAATTTGCCTTGAATGTTCCCTAACACTTGAAACATTGAAACAACAACCATATGCTTTTTTTTTTGGAGGGGATGGGTACTTATGAAACATATGATATAACTTAACGATGTAACATTTGCTAGACATCACTCAGAGGGGAATGCATTTAATGATGTTAGTACACTCATAAGTTTGATTTAAAAGGGGGGTGGTGTGTTACATATAATTTTATGGTGATCTAACCTTTTCATGAAGTTGGATGATGACTTTTGTTGTTATAATCGCTTGATGGTGGTACACCTTAGGAAGGGATTAATGTTTTGTTGTTATCATGGTGGGTTTTGTTAAGGAAAATGTCTTTTAGTTACATTGAAAATACCTTATTAGAGTGCACCCCTCATTATCACACATGCTCGGTGATTTAATTGGTTGGGGTTAGGTTTTATCTCACTATTAACCTTTGTGCATACATGTTGGGGTTGACTTAACTATTCAATTGTTAAATTAATCTAATTTATTCAGATTAAGGTTTAATAGGTTGGGCTCCTTAATTCATTGGCTTCCTTTTCACATACTTTCATAGAGTTGGCTGCATTGGGATTCACACATGTGGATTCACTGCATGCATCTTGTGGACTTCTTGCTATTTTTAAAGGAGTTTGTTATGGAGCATCCTACTAGTACAAATATTATATGTTTATTTCTTTCATGCATTTTGGAAGGTGCACTTAGTGTGTTCTCCTAGGTGGACCTTGGAGCACATCCTCCTATGTGGAGAATTATTTTATGATATCTTGCATGCATGCATTCTTGGAGTGTGCATTCCATGTGGACACTTGGCATTGTTTTTCCAAGATACTTGAGTCTAGGATAGAATCTTAAATCGCTGATGATACCAATCCAATTATCACAACAAGACTACTTTGCACAACGAAATAATATACAACAGTGAATCTACTAGTGCACACAATATACACAACCTTTTACAAATTTATACAACCTGACTTCGTTATATTAATCAAACTGATAATGCAACAGTCTAGGGCTCCTGTACCAAGGATAATGACCCTCATACATCCACTAGTACAAGAATACAAGATACACTGACGGTCTAGCTGATGTAGTCAAGAATCACAACCGCTTTGTCGTATCTTGTACATTGTGGGTCCTTCTCTTTCGTTCTGCAACACCTGCCTCTATCAATGCACCAACTACTTTAGGCCACTGAACTCGACTCTCCAATCTGCCTTCTAGCTGATTATAAGTCCATCTACAACCAATACATAGAGTATTCACACTCACTCGCTGCTCCTTTGTCCTTCAAGGCAATAACTCTTTGAGACTTCTTCCCAATGCTGCTCCTTAACTCTTTTAGGACTTTTCTTCGTGTTACCCACCATTTTGTGGGTGATATCGCTAGGAGATCCCTTGCCCCAAATCTTGGGCTGGCCCTGCAACGATGCTTGGAGGTTGATGCAACTAAAAAGAAAAGAAAAAGCATAATTGGCCACATTCAACACGAAATTGTACCACAAAATGCAAAAGATGGCTGGGACAAACACATTTAGCACGTGGCAAAAGCCATCACATAAGCTCTTTGCCTTTCATGGCCATCACCTTGGTTCCTAAAGGCCCTTGACGAGTCTCCTTTATCATTCAGGAACCCATGGTTGTCCCGACCCTTGGTGGGTGATGAATTGCCCCACCTTAAAAGGGGGTATCCACTGCTATACTTTGCATTTGAAGAAGGGTGGAAAAAGCAAGGTAGGGGTAACTTATGTACCACGATTGCTCCCTCCTATACATTATTTACCCAAGCATGGGCTTCCCTTTTATTAGCCACCATTTTGCCATGGGGTGTGACCTAGGTTGTTCCTCTTTGTCCCCTAGTCCATTCCATCATTATATCACATGCTACCACCATTTGATGGATGTATCATGAACAAATCACCCCCTTTAGAAGTAGAAACCACCTAATATGATGATTGGCTAACCCCTCTTGGAGCTTAGAGACATTGGTACATGCCAAAGCCCTATATGGAAGGGCACACGATTATGAAGTGCCCACTCATTGTCTGCGGTTTGTAAACTCTTTTACTTGATTGCTTTAATGACTTGATATGTTGGAAGGTGTGGGGATGCATTGGATCTTATGTAGGATTACAGATGGTATCCATTTTGGGTTTGGTCTCCCTATATGGGGTCTTAACCCTCCAGAGGGCTATATTGGCGCATGTAGGGTGTGTGTAGAGAGCCATGGGCCTCCACAACAGTAGACAACACTCCATGGATCCCCATATGTGTTCAGAGATTGCTCGAGATTCACCTATATGATGAGGAAGATGCACCTGGTTCACCATGTCCAGCCGACCCCACAGTTGTACCATGCACTTGGTAGATGACCCAAGACTTGTATGCTGATGTGGCGTCACTTACACCATCATTTGAGCCATTATAGATGGTCTACAAGCACCTTCAATCTACTTGGAGACCCATGAGGTTACTTGTGTGCCCCCACACCCATTGGGAGCACCACAGGTTTATTATGTGGAGAACAAGGGGCCAACCCCTTGTCCATTACTTTTGGGAGTCCTATTCATCATTATGGCATGAGCTAGTTTGGTGGGCTTGTCACCAAAAGTTAGTTGTTTTGCACATTTTTTTACCCTAGGGCCTAATGTAGGCCTAAATAACTAAATCAAACTCCTTAGAGGTGTATAAATACAAGTGATGACAGTTCATTTATCATCATCACTTGGTTTGGACTTGGATCTCTTTAGAGATTTTCGCTATTCCTTCTTGGTGGATGAAATTTTGGAGCATGGAATGAATTTTGATGTTTGGATTATCTATTCTTGTCTTGGAGCTTCTTGATTGGCAATTTGTTGATGGTTGGATATATTCTCTTACATGTAAGTACAAATTTAATGCTATTCTTTCTTTTACTTTGTCACATGCATTGATAATGGGATTTTCACTATACTAGGGCTAATTGCTACATGCATTATTGCAAAATTGTGGAATTATTGTTTCTAGATAACATCTCTCTATGTATGGGCCATGTATGTTGAACGAATTTTCCTAGGGATAATTCTATGGTTGAATTCATCTTGATAAGCCATCTCATCTTGCAAAACAAAGTATAAAGCTTTAAGGTCACTCTCTTTTGCCCTAATGCTAAGCAAAGTAGTCCTTGAAGCCTCCTTGACCTAGAAACAAAGTCCATTCTCATTATTCTTCTTGACTCCAATCTCCCCAAAGGATTAGGCATTGGTCTACCGTAAGGTGATCACTTTAAGAACCATTTTTTCACCTTTCCTTCTTTATTCTAGGTTTATTCACATTGGGGATCCTAGGGCATCATTTTACCGACAAACAACCCATAGAAAAACTTCGATCTCTTGGGCATTTCTGCACTGGTGTGTCTTCTAGGTGTCCTCCAAATTTGAAGGAATTTTGATGTTGGGATTTTGAGATATCACAAGCCCTAGCCTTGAGATTGATTTTTGCTCTAGGTTTCCCTAGGCTAGTACCTCATAGGGATCATTTAGCACCTTTAAGTGTATATTCTTTCTTTGATCCCCTTCTCCTCCTTGTTTAGGTTAAGCTCATCAATGGTTGCTAAACTCCCTCCTCTTGACCTAACTTGGGTCCACTTGGTCTTGTGTGGTCCCATATCTTATCAAAGTCAACTCCTAAAAAACCACTTGGGAAACCAAGTTCCATAAGGATTTTAGGGTTTAGGAAGCTCCTGTGCAAGTCACATTCCCTAAGCCAAGCCCTCAAATCCCTATTTCTCCTATCCTAGAGAACCTTGCACCTTGTTTAAGAAGCAAGCAAGTCCCACTCTTGAGTCTCTCCTAAGAAAGGGTCATTGAGATCACTTCACATCCATATTAGTTGATCTATCCTTCATAAGTGATTCTCTATATATTGGGTCTCCTCCCATTGGTGAAAGTCTGTAAATAGTAGGAAGCTTTCGCTGTGGTGGCCGTGGGCTTTAGCTTCATTGTTACTCTTAACCTAGCAAGCGCCCCTCGGGAAAATTTTAGGGGCTAATATTCGCCCATGGGCTAATTTTCTATACTTTTTCCAAAAAAAAGATTCACTAATTTCCATTTTTTTGTAAAAATGATTCGCCCAAATTTTATAGAATGAAATTATTTTATCCTAAAAATCGCCAAAAAATTATATATAGACTATATAAAAATATTATAAATTTGAATATTTTTACAAAAATATCTCCAAACATTTTATAGATTTCATATTATGGACTAGTGGGATTCGCCAAGGTTTCTAAAGTTTAAGATAAATTTCCATCTTTAAAATTTTCCCTGTTGACCGTTAACACTTTCCACTATAGTCTCCCTGCGCTGCTCTGATGAAGACTAACACAGGGCAGGAGGGTTGCCACCTATCATCTTCGAATGTCGCTTCTCCAATAACGAGCACAGGCTGTCAACAACTGCCCTTGGCTGGTCAAACCTTGAGCTCCTCCAAATTGCCACTCTTAGCAGCCACCTTTGTCCATCAAGGTGCTGCACTTGGGGCTCAGACTTGGGCACTTTCACGCTGCCTTCCGACAGATCTCAAATGCCCACACCGGGACTTCTCATCCACTAGCATCTACCTCATCATAAACACATCAAACCATACATGCGTTGCATCCTCAAAGGTTGGTGTTTGCTCTTGCAAATCTGGTGTATTGGTTAGGGTTGCTGGTATCTTACTACAACTCTTCACACCTTTTAGACCTCCTCTAATGCTGTCCCTTCCCTTTTCAATCTCTGTCTATAATCCTTTGTTGTTCTAGGCCACTTCTAGCCTTAAGTAAGCCCTCTAGCCTCCCTGAAAGACTGCAAACCTACCTGGACTTGCCCAACAACCTTTTGACCTCCCTGTTCAAGGAAAACTAGGCCTGCGGCCTACCGGAAACTCACAGTTAGGTCTGCGGCCTGTTGTTTAGAGAAAAACCTCATAAAAATACATAGAAAACACGACCCAAGTTGCCCTCAAGTAATGTAGTTGCCTCTTCTGCTAACTCGAACTTGCAAGGCAAATAGAAGGTGCCCAAAACCATTCCCTTCTTGCACATCATGCCTTCTCCTTCTAGCTGCGACTGCCTCAGATGTGATTTCTATGAGATAGTTGTACTTTTTGGACATGACAATTGCCTCTCAATCACCTTGTATTTATATCCTTCACAAGGGCTTCATGTGGTGTCATCAAAACATGTCTTGGGGCACTTGATAAACTCAAGCCTACAATACTTGTGTGCCACAAAACCCACCACAACATAGAAAAATTAATATCTCCACTTCTAGAGCTTGAATTTGAGTGATTTTCGTTGCCTCTTTCTTCTCTTGAGGTCCGCTATGATCTCAAATCATCACATGTCAAAATCCACGAGTGGTTTCACATCTACAAGCTTGGGTGCAAAGCCCACACCTTGGGTTCCTAACCACAAAGCAATTTTATGGCACTTCAACCTCCAAACCCGAACCCTAAGGCATGGAGTACCTCCCACGCTACCAAATCTCAACGCTCCTTGTTAGTGCGGGAGGTACTTCCAAGACTAGGAAGTAGCTCGTCATCATCATTGTCACTGCTCGCAACACTCCCCCAACTCCTGGTGCCAACAACTGTAGCAATCCCTGTAGCATGGTCTATGCCTCTCTCAGAAGTGTCACTGTCATTGGAAGCCTCTTGCTTCTTCTTCTCTTGAATTGATTTCGACTCTCTCCATGATTCCTTCTTGGCAAATGTAGAAGCACCCTTTCTCCCCACTGACCACACGCTCTTCTTGGGCTACAAAGTCTCCCTCTTAACCTGCAAACTCCCTCTAGAACTCGACTCTCTTTGAGCCTTTGGGATCTGAACCTTCTCTGGAACTTGCACTTGCTCCTCTGAAGCCTGTGCCTGCTTATTTGGAACCTGCAGCCGGTTCTCCTTCTTCTAACCATGATCTATAATATTGCCCATCAGCCTGTATAGACCATGCTCTCTAAGTCCAATCACAACACCTGCGAAGCTAGAGCCTCTTGGCCTGAGTCTTGCCTTCCCATCTTGGAACAAGACCTCAAAACCCTTCTGCTCGATCGCTAATACATACATCATACTATATTTGAGTTTTGGTACAAACAATACATCCTGAACTCGCATCACCTACCCTGACTGCATCTTGAATGGCACAACTCTCGATCCTTTGATTTCTTTTTGACTCTTGTCACCCAACACCATGTGCAACTTCGAGTCCCATTCAACTAGAGTCTCGAATACCTCTTGTGACCTTGTCATATGCTTCGACGCACCACTATACATTGATCATGCAGCCTCGTCGATGGTACCCTGCGAGAAATGAGAGATCAAAGCAAAGTCCTCCTTCTCCAACCTCCTGGAGAAATCATCTATCTCAACAAAAGTGGTGACACTTGCGACTTGCTTCCCTTTCTTCTTCTTGTCATCTCCCTTCTTCTTCATTGGACACTTCGTCGAAAAATGACCCATCTCACCATAGTTGAAACACTTTATCTTACATAAGTTCTTCTGCTTGCCCCTCATTCTCGCTTCAAGTGCCATGTCATCATCTGAAGCCTTCTTGTTCAGATGAGGATCCTTGTCTCGCAACTCTTCTTGAATGAAGTCATCCCACAACTTATTCCAGTCTAGTTGCTTGTGCTTGGCAACGATTCCCTTGATTAACGACTTTCACTCTAGAGTAGACCCCTTCAAGGCAATCCTCGCCATCTCAGAATCTACAATAGTCACATAGACGACGACAAGCTCATCTCGAACTTGAGATAACCTCGTTAGATACGAAGTCACCCCTTCACCTTGTATCATCTTGGTGGCCTTCAACTTATCCTCCAATACCAATACTCGGTTCTCGTTCTTATTCTGGAACAAACTTTGAAGAGCCACCCACATCTCATGGGCAATGTTCTTCCCAGACAAATGAGGTATTAAGGAGTCCTTGACATTGTCTAGGATGATCAACTCTACCTTCGTATCCAACTCTTCGTACACTTCTAGCTCTTTAGGGTTCGTTGGCTTCTTGATCGCTTTCTCGGCAAATTCCCAGATTTTGTTGACCATCAAAACCAACGTGATCCTTTCCTTCCATGGACTAAAGTTGGACAACCCTTCCAACCTGTCCTCATATCGGAGACCAACTTGCAACTTCGACATTGTTGTGAGCCGCTCATCAACAATGTGACCAACTCCCTCTTAAGCTGTACTTTGCTGTGCACACTCTAATTCGCTGGTCCTTCAAAGTAGCTCTGATTCCATGTTGTTTTTCCATGATACTGGAGTCTAGGATAGAATCTTAAATCATTGATGCTACTAATCCAAATATCACAACAAGACTACTTTGCACATCAGAATAATGTACAATAGTAAATCTACTAGTGCACAAAATATATACAATTTGTTACAAATTTATACGACAACCCAACTTCGTTATATCAATCAAACTAATAATGCAACAGTCTAGGGTTCCCGGATTAGAGATAATGGCCCTCATACATCCACTAGTACAAGAATAGAAGATACAAGATATGCTGCACTCTAGCTGATGTAGTCGAGAATCACAATTGCTTTGTCGTATCTTGTACACTATGGGTCCTTCGCTTCTGTTCTAGAGCACCTGCCTCTATCAGTGCACCAACTCCTTTAGGCCGAACTTGAGTTTCCAATCTACCCTCTAGCTGATCATAAGTTCATCTACAGCCAATGCATAAGGTCTTCACGCTCACTAGCTGCTCCTTTGTCCTTCAAGGAAACAACTCTTTGAGACTTCTGCCCATTGCTGCTGCTCAACTCTTTTGGGACTTTTCTTCCCACTATAGTCTTCTTGCTCTACTCCAATGAAGAGTAACATAGGGCAGGAGGGCTGCCACCTATCATCGTCGAATGTCGCTTCTTCAATAATGATCATGGGCTGCCAACAACTACTCTTGGCTGGCCAAACCTTGAGATCCTCCAAACTGCCACTCCTAGCAGCCACCTTTGTCCATCAAGGTGTTGCACTTAGGGCTTAGACTTGGGCACTTTCACGTTACCCTCCTACAGACCTCAAATGCCCAATACACCTGTCCAGACTAGGACTTCTCATCCACTAACATCTAACTCACCATAAACACATGAAACCATAAGTACCTTGTTGATTTGGGGTAGCATAGATGTGCTTTAGCCACGAAATTTGGTGGAGAGGTTGGGCCACATGAGATCTCCAATACCTTGAAAGGGTTTGGGCAGATTCTAAACAGATCAGGAGATATTAAAATAATTAATATTTTTAATGGAGTCCCTAAGCCTAAACTTAAGGAAAATAAAATATTAATGTGTATTAATATGGATTTGTGTTAGAGTGGTCCAAACGACATGGATCAAGCCAGATCTAATCTTAGCCGTTGATTAGGGACTTAATCTCGGTCGTTGAGATGCCAACATGAAAAGTATAAGAGGAGGCTTGAGGGTCACTTGGAGAGGACACCAGACGATCAGTCATTCTATTCTCTAGAGCAAGGTTTGCTAAGAGAGATAGAATCAGTGATCAAGAGAGCAGCTGAGGGGCATTGAGTACAGAGAAACAGAGAAGGCAGAGATTGTGTCGGGAAAGCAGCGCAGCAGCCAAGAAGGGTGACGCAGAGCCAGCAAGGGCTCACGCAGGGTCACGTAGAGGCAGCCAAGTGTTGCGCAGAGCAACAGAGGGGCCAGCGCAGCTGACGCAGAGGCTCCCAAAGTTGACGCAGGGCCTCCTGGGGCTGACGCAGGGCCAGCGTGAGACAGAGAGGGGTTGACGCAGTCCAGATTGGGCAGACGCTGGGGTTGCAGGAGCAGTTTTGTGCTGAGGAGCTGCCGGAAGGGTTTTTCGGGGTTTCAACCAGGATATTTCTCTCAAACTGTGAGGTATAGCTGCTAAGGAAATTCTTTGTTGGGTAGGGTAGTTACGACACCCATATTGTACTCCGATATTGCTTAATAAGAAAACCCTCAGATAGCTGCATTGGTTTTCCCGCATTGGGTTTTTCTGGGGACATTGGTCCAAAAATAATGGTGTCATATGGTGTGTCTGTTCTTGTTTCTTTTAGTTGTTGATCTGTAATATGTTGAGCATGCACTTGTGTTTATTTTCAGTATTTACTTTGTAAATAACTTGTTAAAGAAAAATAACAAATAGGTAGGAATAAATCTGAATTTGTGTTAGAGTGGTCCAAAAGACATGGATCAAGCCAGATCTAATCTCAGCCATTGATTAGGGACTTAATCTCAGCTGTTGAGATGTCAACAGGAAAGGTATAAGAGGAGGCTTGAGGGTCACTTGGAGAGGACACCAAATGATCAGTCATTCTATTCTCTAGAGCGGGGTTTGCTAAGAGAGATAGAATCAGTGATTGGGAGAGCAGCTGAGGGGCATTGAATACAGAGAAACAGAGAAGGCAGAGATTGTGTCGGGAAAGCAACGCAACAACCAAGGAGGGTGACGCAGAGCTAGCAAGGGCTCACGTAGAGGCAGCCAAGTGCTGCGCAGAGCACTAGAGGGGCTAGTGCAGCTGACGCAGAGGCTCCTAGAGCTGACACAGGGCCTCCTGGGGTTGACGCAGGCCTAGAAAGGCGGACACAGGGCTAGTGTGAGACAAAAAGGGGTTGACACAGTCCAGATTGGCCAGACGCTGGGGTTGTAGGAGTAGTCTTGTGCTGAGGAGCTGTCGGAAGGGTTTTCTGGGGTTCCAGCGAGGAGATTTCTCTCAAATTGTGAGGTATAGCTGCTAAGGAAATTCTCTGTTGGGTAGGCCAGTTACGACACCCAAATTGTACTCTGATATTGCTTAATAAGAAAACCCTTAGATAGCTGCACCAATTTTCCCGCATTGGGTTTTTTTGGGGACATTAGTCCAAAAATAATGGTGTCATGTGGTGTGTTTGTTCTTGTTTCTTTCAGTTGTTGATCTGTAATATGTTGAGCATGCACTGGTGTTTATTTTCAGTATTTACTTTGTAAATAATTTGTTAAAGAAAAATTAACAAGTAGGTAGGAATAAATCAGAAAAAGTGCATGAACTTTGAAGGGTTTCTAAACTAAGTAATCTTAGAAACTTCAACATGGTATCAGAGGGAGGTTGCAGATCACAGGAGGACTAAAATACATCAACCGAGTAGAGCAATAACAACAGAAAACAATTGTCCCGAGGTGATAGAAGTTGTTTCTAGCAGTGTAGAAGCCAAGAAGTGTGACGCAGAGCCATCCCGAGCCACGCAGAAGAGGTTGGGAGCTACGCAGAGCCTCAGAGAGGCCAGCGTTGTTGACGCAGAGGGCCAAAGGGCTGACGCAGGGCATCCCAGGGCTGATGTAGACCCATCTGGGGTGACGCGGAGCCAGTTGCTGGAGTCTAGAAGGCTGCAGAAATATTGCCGAGTGGAGCTGGTGAGGTACTGTAGTTAGAACAATACTTGACAGAGCAAGGCCAGAGGAGTTGTTACCGACGGTTTCTAGTCGAGGAACGTGGATCAGCAGTGAAGTTGCACAAGACGATCAGAGTAGGGGGCATCTTGACAAGTGGCAGAAGGATTTCCATGAGGGAAATCAGGACTCAGAGGGAGTCCAGAAGAGAACTTCCAGACGAGAAGTAGAGACACAGAGGAGTCGAACATAGAACTTCCAGGAGGGAAGTAGAGGAGTGTCATGGCACTACATGGGGTAAGAGACCAGGATAGACTGGACGGAGCATTGAACTTCACAGTCTGGAAGGCCAGAATCTTATCAGTGCTTGACAAGAATCGTGTCAAGAACTTCGCCTTGAAGGTTATTGCTATCCCAGTCGACCCCAATGATAATGACAAGTACAAAGAGGTGATGGCGAGGGCCAAGTACATTATCCTTGATGGGGTCAAGGATCATGTGGTACCACATATAACCGAGAAGGAAATGACAGTTGAGATGTGGGAGGCTCTCAAGAACCTATACCAGCATATGTCTGTGCAGAGAAGAATGCTGCTCGAGAACCAGATGAGGTTGTATCAGATGAAGAAGGGTCAATCGATTGACACCTTCCTCGAAGGACTGAATGAGATCCGAGACCAGTTGACTGCTATAGGAGCGACATCGAATTAGGAACTTATGGTGAGGACAACCCTGAATGCTGTCTCAGAAGATTGGGAAGTGTTTGTCTAGAGTATCATGGGCAGAGGGACTCTCCCACCTTGGCACGAGATGTGGGCAACTCTTCGCTAGGAAGAGATCAGACGGCAGTCGAAGACAGGTAGCAGCAACAAAGGGATCAAGGTCAAGCAAGAGGAGGAGGATGTGGCCCTAGCATCTGATGGAAAGCAGGAGAAGCGAAAGAAGAAAGATCTCTCCAAGATCAAGTGCTTCCACTGTGGGGAGATGGGTCATTATGCGACCCAGTGTCCAAGGAAGAATAGTAAGGGAGAGTCTTCCGACACTAAGACAACGCCAACACGGGCAGAGAAGGAATTTTTGATAGACGATGACTGTGCCCTGAGTGCACACACGCCACTTGAGCAGAAGTGGGGAGACATCGAATTGTAGTCAGGTGGACTACAGGCGATGAGGGGCAGGATCCTCGAGGTACCTAGCCTCTTAGATTAGACCTTGCTACGAGAGCCCCGACGAGAAGTAGTAGGACTGACTGATGTGGGTAGAGACAGATGCGGATGGGGCGGCAGAGAAAGCTACAGTGCAGGAGTCTCGAAACAGTGCAGAGCTAGTAGGCTGCAGTAGTGCGAGAGGCACAGGAGTGTTGCACCAGTGCAGGTAGGCACAGAGAGGTGTGCAACAGTGCGAGATGCAGGGAGTTGTTGCAACATCGCAGAGGTCAGAGATAGTGAGCAATTGTCAGCGACAGAGGGAGCTTCAACATCAGTGTGTGTTTCTACCCTAACAGGGAGGTCAAATTGGGAGATCAGTTACTTACTCCTCAGTAACTGAGTTGCAGTGCAGCAATGGGCAGCACGATGCAGCATGATGAGAGGAGGTGCAATGCGGATGTAGTGCTGGGAGAAAGGACCAGTAGCAGCACGGATGCAGAGGGAGTTGTCGTACAGATGCAGTAGTGGCAGTGGCAGAACCATGGGCAGTAGTACAGGAGGCAGTAGTGTAGAGGATGTTGGGTAGGAAGGCCTAGCATCAGCACAGGTACCGATGCCGGATGATCAGAGTAGTACTCAGTGAGGAGTATTGCTAGAGCACAGTCCTTGCTAAGAGGGAGTGTTGATTTGGGGTAGCATCGAATGTGCTCTAGCCACGAAATTTGGTGGAGAGGTTGGGGCACATGAGATCTCCAATACCTTGAAACGGTTTGGGCAGATTCTAAATAGATCAGGAGATATTAAAATAATTAATATTTTTAATGGAGTCCCTAAGTCTAAACTTAGGGAAAATAAAATATTAATGTGTATTAGTATGAATCTATGTTAGAGTGGTCCAAAAGACATGGATCAAGCCAGATCTAATCTTAGCTGTTGATTAGGGACTTAATCTCGGCCGTTGAGATGTCAACAGGAAAAGTATAAGAGGAGGCTTAAGGGTCACTTGGAGAGGACACCAGACGATCAGTGATTCTATTCTTTAGAGCGAGGTTTGCTAAGAGAGATAGAATCAGTGATCAGGAGAGCAGCTGAGGGGCATTGAGTACAGAGAAACAGAGAAGGGAGAGATTGTGTCGAGAAAGAAGCGCAACAGCCAAGGAGGGTGACGCAGAGCCAGCAAGGGTTCACGCAGGGCCACGCAGAGGCAGCCAAGTGCTGCGCAGAGCACCAGAGGGGACAGCGCAGCTGACCCAGAGGCTCCCAGAGCTGATGTAGGGACTCCTTGGGCTGACGCAGGCCTAGAATAGCTGACGCAGGGCCAGCGTGAGACAGAGAGGGGTTGACGTAGTCCAGATTGGGCAGATGTTGGGGTTGCAGGAGCAGTTTTGTGTTGAGGAGCTTCCGAAAGGGTTTTCTGGGGTTTCAGCCAAGAGATTTCTCTCAAACTATGAGGTATAGCTGCTAAGGAAATTCTCTATTGGGTAGGCCAGTTACGACACCCAGATTATACTCTGATATTGCTTAATAAGAAAATCCTCAGATAGTTGCACCGGTTTTCCCATATTGGTTTTTTCCAGGGACATTGGTCCAAAAATAATGGTGTCATATGGTGTGTTTGTTCTTGTTTCTTTTAGTTGTTGATCTGTAATATGTTGAGCATGCACTGGTGTTTATTTTCAGTATTACTTTGTAAATAACTTGTTAAAGAAAATTTAACAAGTAGGTAGGAATAAATAAGAAAAAGTGCATGAAGGGTTTCTAAACTAAGTAAACTTAGAAACTTCAACATACCTTGCATCCTCAAGGGCTGGTGTTTGCTCTTGCAAATTTGGTGTACTGGTTAGGGCTATTGGCAAGCTGCTACAACTCCTCTTCACACCTTTCAGACCTCCTCCAAGGCTGCGACCTTCCCTTTTCAACCTCTGTGCACAATGCTCTGTTGTTCTAGGCTGCTTCCAGCCCCAGGTATGCCTTCTAGACTCCTTGAAAAGTCTGTGGCCCTACCTGAACTTGCCCAACAACATTTTGATGCTCCCTGTTCAAGGAAAGCTAGGCATGTTGCCTACATGAAACTCACAGTTAGGGCTGCAACCGTTGTTTAGAGAAAAACACAAAAATACCCACAAAACACCACCCAAACTGCCCTCAAGTGATGCTTAGCTGCATTTGCTGCTAACTTAGACCTTGCGAGACAAATAGAAGTTGCCCAAAACCAGTCCCTTCCTCGACGTCAAGCCTTCAGCTTCTAGCTGCGACTTCCTCGGATGTGATCTCTATGAGATAGATGCACTTTTTGGATGTGACAATTGCCTCTGAATCACGTTGTATTTATATCCTTCACAAGTTCTTCTTGTGGTGTCATCAAAACATGTCTTGGGGCACGTAATAAGCTCAAGCCTACATGACTTGTGTGCCACAAAACCCACCACAACATAGAAAAAATAATATCTCCACTTCTAGAGCTCAGATTTGAGTGATTTTCGTTGCATCTTTCTTCTCTCGAGGTCCTCTATCATCTCAAATCATCATATGTCAAAATATACTAGTGGTTTCACACCCACAAGCTTGGGTGCAAAGCCCACAAAGCAATTTTGTGGTGCTTCAACCTCCAAACCTTGAACCCTAGGGCTTGGAGTACCTCCCAAGCTCTACCAAATCCGAACAGGCATTTGACTTGGTTTGATACTTATTTTTGGTTGTACACCCCCTTCTCATGAGCATTACCTTGTTAGGTCATTACTGTTTTTGGATGAGGGCAATTTGTCTTGGATAGGTTAGTATCCACATGGTTTGATATTGTCAACCATCGATTGAAGAGGGATGTAACTACAATATTTTACTATTAGTTTGATTTGTCGTGGAATTAATTAAAAGATTAATAATATTTTATTGTATGAGAGAAGAGACTTGCTCTATAAAGAGGAGCTCACTCTTCATTGCAATAGTAGTTGGGATTTTGGGATTGGGAGCTGTCCCCTTGCACTTTATTTGTACTTCACATGCTTGGAGCCTAATGGAAGATGGGAGGTATATCAATTTATTTGAGGCTTTCTTTTGTGCACTTATCTTCCACATGCTAATTTTTGTACTAGGAAACCCTTATAGCGTTTTGTGATTGTGTTGTAATGTGATGATGTTCTCCATTTCATCACCATTGTTGTTATGTTAGCTTTCCATTTAATAAACCCAAGTTTTGCTAGATTAACATTACTTTCATAACAATGCTTAAGTATGGCACCTTTAACCTTCTAAGGTAATTTTCTGGTATAAAAAATGGCAAGTTAAGGCTGATTTGTGGCACGCATAGCAACCCCTATTGCCTTAGACTTTCATGCAATTGCCTTCTTTGATCTACTTTCTCTTGATTTCATTTGCCCAACATGTGATTAGGGACTTGGCCTTGGGGTTCCTATCTTCATATTCCTTTCTCACTAGACTCATTTATTCCACTTTTGCTACAATCGTTTGCTTTGATAAGGTTTACTCTTCGCTAATCACCATGCTCCTCCACTCTATAGCTTTAACAATCTTACCTTTTAGGGAAGCCTCCCTTGATTTGGAGAAGAATTAACCAAAAGTGAGAGGAAGGGGTATGGTGATAATGGATAACCTTCTTGAGTTGCAGAAAACTAACACCTTGGTGATTTGGATTTTACACTTTGTGGATGTTTTATTTTGTTGTAGTAGAGTGATATTTGAACCACATGCTTTATGCCAAATCAGGCCTCCAAAATTAGTGCCAAATCTAGAAAAAGTATACTTAAAAAAATCAATAGTCTTTGATTGCTATCAAATTTCATTCCTATATTTTACTCAATATTGGGTCTTTGAATTATGATCATCTTTGAAAACTAAAAATTTCAATTTGTAGACCTTAATATTGATTACATATGGAAACTTTGACTAGCTATCTTTGAGGCCTAAAACGTGTTGGAATTCCAAAAAAACTAAACTCCACACTCATTTCTCCAATGGGTATCCAAATCTACTTCAAAATTTCAAGAAAGGTAAAATTTCTAAAAGTAGAAAATTTCTAAGATTATGAATCTTGAAAGTTTGAAGGTACCCATTTGATGGCGATGTGAATGATCCACTTTGTTAATTATTCTTGACTTAGTGAACATTTAATTTGGACATGTGTGACATTGTAACTAACCTTGTCTTTCACTCATTAATGAGGTGGTTAGTGAATTAGTTATCTTCAGTGAATCTTATCTATGAGGTGGTTAAATTCATTAATGAGTTAGTTATATTTAATTCCTATATAATAGAGCCTTGTAACATTGCTCATAAGAGTGAGAACATGAGAGGAATACACACAATACAATAATTCTTCAACAATGGAGCTTTTCCCTTTATGGGCTTTCCCCTCTATAAATGAGGTGTTCTTTCTTTGTTGTCTATTGTTAGTTAGTCTCAAGTTGGTTAATCTTATGACCATGTTAAAATTCTAACATGTTTGCCTCTATAGATTGGAATATGGGCCTCTGATATGAGACTACATTAGGAGTGATTTTGCAAAGACAGAGATCTAAATAATAAACCTTGCATCGATCTTCGTGTTTGTTCATGTATCTTTCCCTTTAACAAACATTGTGTCCATTTCCTATTGTAAAATTAGATCCTCCACAATTTCGTCATAAGGATTTTTGAGATAGGTGCCTTCCTCTTCTCTTTGGTATTTGGAGCGAAGTTGAAATCTCTTGCTATAATTTTGTGTTCCACCAGGAGCTTCTTTGTTAAGGTGATCGAAGACTCCCAACAATAACATTTTTGGCCAATTATTGGGGATATATATGTTGGTTATATGGAATCTTTTCCTTTCGCCATTACTAGGAAAACCATTGTTATGTAGCGATTTGTATTTGTACATTTTTTGCAATTCACTGTAGGAGTCAATGCATCCAATGGAGTTGTGAACCCATTAGAAAGCCCTGTAGGATTTAGAGAGAACCTTGTCTTTCTTTCTATTATGCTATCTAATGTATGAGATTTCACATTGTGATTTTTCATCACATTAATGAAAAATTGTAGTTGGTACCTTAGACCATTGGATTGATTTGGGGGATATATCTTCATGGAGACCTTTCTCTTCATGGCTTTGGGAGATCTTCTCTAGTTGGGGGAGTCCCTTTTCTCCTTTGTTTGATGATTATGCTTGTTTGTTTGTGAAGAAAGCTTGACTAAACTAGGGGGGGGGAGGGGATGGGGTTTGAATCAATTTAGTATATTCATGGACCTTAAAAATTCTTTTCATTAATCTCATTAATTGAAACCTAGGTTGCACGAAACGGGGAAACGAGAATGAGTTTTCGAAACGGGAAGCGATACGAAACGCGACCTCCCCAAATTTTGGAAACGGGGAAACACGAATATATATATATATATATATATATATATATATATATATATATATATATATATATGGACATTTAAGAAATATGTGCAATCATAAAGCATATATGATACATTCTAATTTATTACATTATGATAAAATTGTTAATTGTCAATGCATAAACTATAAATCTCTAAATTTACATCACATTTACTCATGAATGATCACATAATGAAAATAGAAATATCCAAAATCAACGACGAGAAATTTCTAATTTCTTGTCTCGTGCTTGATTGGGAGTCTCCTCCTACATAGTCGAATGACCTTAGTGCTCTTGATTAAATACAAGTTTCATACCCTAGTACCCTACATGCTCTTCATTATTGGGAGTCTCCCCTGCATAGAGGGCTTGGTTCTCTTGATTAAATACAAGTTCCATACCCTAGTACATGATAAAATCCAATGGAAACATTGCAATCCCCCCAATCCTGAAATCCTGAAAAACAAATAAGTCTGCTGGATTTTGAGTGAGATTTAAAATTCTACTTACTCCATATGAAATCCAATGAGGGCGAAACCACTCTCAAACATCCCGAGTCATTTCATGGTAATGTTAAAAATTTAAGTAAAGGAGAATATCACTTTTACTTTAAGAATTTAATATTACCATGAATTGCATATCAACACTAGGGCAAAAGTTCACTTTTATAACTTTAGACAGGCATCTAGAAGCAACTAGAAGTCACTAGGATAACCTAAAAATAAATTAGAAAACAAATTAAAAAAAAAACACAAGTAAAAAGCTGAAACGTGAGTCGTATGGCCCTGAAACGCGTTTCGGGCTGTACTGGTCACGTTTCAGTTTCGTGAAACGTGGCAGTACGACCTGAAATGCGTTTTAGGGCCGTACCATACGCGTTTCAGCATTTCGTACCCGTTTCTGTATGGAAACGCCCCCTTGCCCTATGTTTCCTGCAACATAGACTGAAACATTACATGAGCAACTGAACAAATGATAACCAACAGATTGAATACGTGAACAACAATTAATAAGCAAATCAAAACATCATATCAGCACATATTGACACCAGATATATATGGAAACCCATAAAGGGAGAAAACCGCGAGTTTATTATTGTTGTGATGCAAAGGCAAGCTCCTACTTCTTATTACATCTGATTTTCTGTAGGCTCCAACCTACAGAAGGCTGCTACCTCAATTTTCTGCAAGCTGCAACATGCAAGGAAGCTCCAACTCCCATATGTTTTTTGTAGGCTACAACCCATAGGAGGCTCCTACCTCAACCAACTCCAACTGGATATTTATCAAGCCACAACTTGAAAGGAGACTACCATCCCTTGATGCAAACAAGAAACAACAATGTGCTGGTTTACCTGGTCATAAATTCTTCATGTCTCCCTCTTCATTTATGCCTGTTCTTCCCTTCAAATTTGCATCACATCAGCTCCGTATGTGCTAGGATAATAGTTCTATCAGCTCTCTCACATTCTCTGATTCTCTAACCCTATGGCCTTGCAACCTCACATTTTTTTATAAGAAAGCATTGATGGCTGTTGGTATTCCAAACATGAATGTGAAGTGAAAGGACTTGTCTCTTAGCATTCCATTCATTCATTTCCCACCTTTTGAGATTTTGAATATTAAAATAAATAAATTCTTCACCAAATATTATTTTCAGCCACTTGTAATGATTGGATTAACAACCATAGCATCCAAGGCCTTTGCAATGTATATTAGTAATATATCAGTACTTTAACACATCACACCATTACAAGCACAACTACATCTTCATGCATTTTTCTTTGTCTTTGTCTTTGTCTTTGCCTTGCATCACAACATTACAAGCACAACTACATCTTCATGCATTTTTCTTTGTCTTTGCTTTTGCCTTTGCCTTGCATCACAACATCTCATCTCAGCCATCATATGCATATAGACACATGAGCAAGCCAACATCACCAGCTCATCAACATCTTCAAGCATCACAAGCATACTCATAACATAACAAGCATCAACATATTCATCATAACATAACAAGCATCAACATATCCATCATAACATAAGAATAATAGCTATAACAACCATAAGAATAATAGCTGTAACACCCATGCCTCTCAGTTGTTCCTTCTCACATATTGTGACCACAATTCCTTGTTGCTGCTTGTTGCTGCTCCTTTACAGTTCTTTGATGTTGCTTCTTGCTGCTTTCCCTGTTGCTGCTTCTTTCTCCTTTACAATTCCTTTCTACTGCTCCTTTTCCTTTGTTGTTCCTTGGCCTTTGCTACTCTTTTGCCTTCTATGACCTGCTGTTGCTTCTTTGTCTTTGCTGTTCCTTTGCCATCAATGACAATATTTCCAACAGTTTGGTGGTCTTCTGAAATGTGATTACCTTGTTGATCACCCATTGGTTGCACATTTGATGGATATGGAACATGCTATCTCATTATGGTGTGGTTTGGGTATGCTTGTTTATCATGGATGTACTGCATCTTGTTCATGGATTGTGTTTCTAGCCCTTAAAGGGTTAGATGATGGTGTTACGAGGCAGATGTTTCATGACGTTGTAGTTTCCTAATGAGTTTTGCATGAGGATGTTGTATTACTTGTGTCACTAGAAGGAGGTGTTCTACATGGTCCTCTTGTGTTGGATGTGTGATGGGGACATACTAGATAATTGGATGGGTTAGCGTTACTGTTGTCCCCTTTTCTTATGATGTTGATTTGGTTGGATGATGTGTATTGTGCTAGCACACTTTGCCTTGTTGGGATTTCCCTTAGAGATATGACTTAACATTATAACATTTGCTAGACATCACCTAGGTGGAAATGTGTTTGATGATGATAGTACAATTGTCGATATAATGTTTCCTAAGTTTGAGATGGGCGAGTGGGGGGGACATGTTGGGGTTATCACATGCATATTTGATGATCAAGCCTTTCCCTAAGGTTTGATGAGTTATTTATCATGTTAAAATCCTTTAGTGGTGCACCCTAGGTCAAACCTACGTGGAATTTTTATTTGATTGTTATCATAGTGGGGCTTTGCTAGGAGAACATCTTATTTGCATGGTACAACACCTGTTGGAGCACACCTTGCTTTTGGCGCATATGTTCTTATTGATTTAATTATTAGTTGGTGACTATTGGGAGGTTGGACTATGGTTTATTATAACATTAACCTTTGTGCATACATGTTGAGGTTGATTTAACCATTCAATGGTTGATTTAATCCATTTTATCAGATTAAGGTTAATTGCTTGAGTGCCCTACTTCACTTGGCATTTGTTCACACTTGTAGGGGTTTATCTGGAGGATACCTAATATTTTTGATGGAGTGCTCCCCTCTTGGGCGCAATTGTCAATTATTTTATCATCATTGTGGGTGGTTGAGGTAGTTATATGCCACAGTTTTCTAGGGCACCTCTCCTAGGTGCCCTCTCATTATTATTGCATTGATATTTCAGCTACACTTGGCATCTTTTGACGACCTCTATTGGAGAGTGCCTTCACCGCTTTGACTTGGCACATATATTATTTTATTAGAGGTAGTTATGGAATAGTTTTATGGAGGTGCGTGTTACATATTAGGAGGGCCACATGTGTTGCTTTGCATGCTCTTTCTTGGTCTTCTTTCTATCTTGGAGGGTGAGCATGTGGATATATTATGCTTGCTATTTTGAGGTTTGACCTTATCTTTGACTTTTGTTGGCACTTTGCACGTTTATCCATGGAGTTGGTTGCCTTGGGATAAGGCACAATCAGGCTTAATTAATGAATTGCTATCAATCACGGTGAGCAGATTCGCCTACAGAGGATCCGTGATCTACATTTTTGGAGCCGAATCTAGAGTAGCTTGGGTTACTTGTTTACCTTTGTTGTGCCAAACAATCTACTCAACATATATTTCTGGCATACCAGAAATGTCACTCTGTCAGATCTTCCAAAAAACAGCCTTTAGAAGAACATAAATAAAATATAAAAAGGGAAATTGTGGGCCCCTAAAGCTGTAACTTTTGCCTATAAAATATTCCTCCTCATAGTGAACACAAAAAATGATTTTTTTTTTTTATGGCATTTTGCATTTCCGAGTTTGTGATAGTAATTTGGAGAATGATATATTTGGAATTCCTTCTCGTAGTGAATACAAAAAATGAGTTTTTTATGGCATTTTGCGTTTCTGAGTTTGTGATAGTAATTTGGAGAATGATATATTTGGAAATCCGATTGTTCTATGTTATTGCTAACCCATGGTTTTATATTTTAACGGTATATATATGTATCTTCAAGGAAAACCTTGTGGGGAACCCCTAGGCACTTGCATTTCATGGAGTCTACTGAGTGTAGACTTGTTGCAGATGGTCCTGAGTGTAAACTTGTTGCCATTGATTACGATCCTTGACCTGGTAGGGAAATCAAGTGAAGCATGCAACAGAGGCAGCTGGCCCAGGGGATTGACCCCAAGACCTCTTGCAAGAAGCTCAAAGCACTCAACTACTCAAGCTAGCCCATTGGCCTTGCTGTATATATTTATATTGTTTTCATATATGTCATTTCTCTGTATCCAGATCTTGAATATTGAAAAATCCTTGCAGATCCACATCTGTTGCCATACAACTTAGCTTTTAAGTTAGTATGGATTAAGGAGTCTAGATTTATGGCTTGGGATACGCCTCTCAAACATGGGAGTCTGAGTGCTACAACCTAACTTACTACACACAAAAATGGAAAAGTTGATGATTATTCTATTTCTTTCATGATAAAATTTCATTTCATGTGATTTTGTGCAATGAAATGATTTATTGGGTAAAATTCTGGCCTTTTTTTTCCATGTAACTACTAGGCATCAAACTAGCATAACAATACTGGAATGCATCAGATTTCTCCTCTTGCAAGATTACAAAGGTTGTCAGATGAGTGACAGATTTTATTGATTAATATGGGCTAATCAGTCGATTGCTGTGCAGGGTTGGCGGAATGAACGAGTTATCAGTTTTTTTGATGGTGATGATCGCATTATTTTGGTGTTAAATGTTGACCCTTCTCAGCATCAACACAAAGTTGAGTAGCTCACGTTTCTTTCTCAATCATCAGGATGTGCACATATGTTTGTACTTGCAGATGTGAAGAAAAGAACATTGCATTAGTTTGGTTTATAAAGAAAAGAACTTTCACTGTGTGTGTGCGAGAGAGAGAGAGAGAGAGAGAGAGAGAGAGAGAGAGAGAGAGAGAGAGATTTAAATTGGATGCAGATATGAGCTTTTGAGTCTTTTCTGATGTGGAATAACAATCTTTTGACATGATATTGTTGGTTGCAAAGTTTGGTGAGCAATCCTCTTATAGTTGCTTTGTGCCAGGTGAAGGAAGTTGTGACAATAATGGAAAAAGAAATGGGCCTTACTAATGCATGGCTTATGCACAAATTTTGCAAGGTGATTTATAGCTATCAAATCAATTTTTTCCAAGCTGTTTTGGATATAAACTTATTTCCTCATTTTTTTTAATTCAACTTCATAATACTAGTGCAACAGTTTTGCTTTGTTTTGGTAGTTACGAAAGGAAAATTACATAGAATTGTCATATATTTTTGTCCACGAGTTGGAAAGCTGTAGTCGTCTTGTTCTTGCTAGCAATTACAGACGTGTTCAATATGCTTTTAACTCTATTACAGGAGTTAAATTTTGCAGGTTTATCTGTTCATATCCTCTAAGAGAATTGTTGGTTGTCTTGTATCTGAACCAATCAAATATGGATTTAGAGTTATTCCTACATGTGTCTCAGTTCCCCAAGGCCAACATTGCAATATAGTTAATAGCAGTCCCAAAGAAATATTGGATGGTGTTGAAGAGGAAGGCATCTTGACAAATGCTACTATGAATTCAAAGAATTCATTTACAACAGATCATAAATACTTAGACAATGAGAGTCATAGCAAGAGAGGTAAGCATGAAAGTACATTTATGCATTTTGGGAATGTTAAGCTCACAAGGCAAGTAGCTCAGACAATGCATGTAACTAAAGATATCAAAAGTAGTTGCAAAGATCCTGCTGGAGCTATTATTTATAGTGAGGTGCCAGTACCAGCTGTCTGTGGTGTCAGAGGATTATGGGTCTCACGATCAGAGAGGAGGAAGGGCATTGCTACAAAGCTTTTGGATGCTATGCGGTATGTTCCTGTGCCAATGATTCTAAATTTAATATAAAAAATAATAAATATGAATTTTGATTGAACTCTCTGTGGGTGAGTAAGATGATCAAGCCAGCTAGCTACATGATTGTGCAGGCAGACATTTTCTCTTGGATATATCTTGGAGCCTTGTCAATGTGCTTTCTCTCAACCAACATCTGATGGGAAGGCTTTTGCTGCCAGCTATTGCCAAAGAGATTCATTTCTGATTTATAATTCAAGTATCCATGCAACCTAACTTTATTAGGCGACGTAGGCTGGGTTATGGAAATGCTGCCACATGCATGGGGAATAAACCATGGTTATATCTTTAGTATTGTTTAACATAATACCTATATACTATGTTGTTTCTATCAGCTGTTGCAGTACCATTTTTCATGGCTTTGTTGACAGTCATGTAGATTTGGAACTGTGAAGTATATGTGTTTACTATACTATGGGGAATTAACACCATTATCACGGTTACAATGCAGAATAACATGGAAGATATGAGATCGTGTCAATGATCTCCGTATCTCCTCCTATCTATCAAGGATTCTGTAAATCCTTTTGCCCTCTTGGCATTTAAATGGAAAATGGATGACTGCTTACTATGTATGTATAAGAATCAACGACACTCTTCAATTACTTTCAGGCAAGTGGAGCCTTCCTAGACTTGGCGTCTTGCACAAAACCATGGCAGATTGTTGCTATGCAAATTATTCTGTTTTTGCAATTTGAGAAATATTGGAGTCCAATTTGTTGAAGTTGTCAACTAATTTGCATTTCAGTTCACTATTTTGTCAGGCCCATGGTCAGTATTGAAATTATTTTGTTAATGCCATCAGTTTATCCTTTGAAATTCTGTTTACAATCCTTGTAGGAGAATGATCCCAACAATGGAAACTGGTTTCTTGGTATGTATCTGTTAACTATTGGAATACAGAATGGGGTGATCATTCGTTAATTGGATATCATCAACAGGTTGTTAATGAAACCAAATATAATCATAATTCACTCATATTCTAAATTGAAAGTTATTATTATTATGGTTATTATAACAGAAGCTTCCCATTACTCCTGAGACTTGTTGCTTTGGGAATTCCTGGGTCGATTAGGGATCAAGTGTCAACACGCAAAGAAGGAACCTGGGCTAGTGGAGGAAAACCCTATCGGTTTATCACTGAACCCTCAGAGCAACAGACAGTGCAGTTGAGGTTTTAAGGGGTAACATCAGCTAGTCTCTTGGGATGGACAACATATATTTTATTAGCATGTTGATAATCATTGGTGTGCTAGTATCCTCCATAAAACATTACAATAGAATCGATGTTGAATATATTGATCATTTCAATGCATAAGTAGTCCCCGCCTCAGCCGGGAGTATAATCTTTTTTATTTTTTTTGAAGTCAACGGGTTTTGACTTTGTATTACTTTAGTTCAGTGATATTTTTTTATAAAATTTATAAATGTTTTAAAAAACCGATGTATTAAAAATATTTTTTGAAAAATAAAGCAACTTCAATAATTTTAAATTTCATCAATTTCATTTTCTGATCAGTAGAATCAAGGATAGATGGGATATAAATCCCTGGAGGAGCAGCTTGAATGGCCAGAAAAAAAATAAAAAATAAAATAAATAAATAAATACACACATATATATATATATATATATATATATATATATAACAAAATTTCTCTCATTGAAATTCTTTGAATGCATATCTAGAAGTATACTAAGCTTTGAATTCAATAAACGGAGGCTTCAAATGCAGTGCACATGGGTAGGAAAGGGCAGAATTTACACAGGTACAGAGGCAAATCAGGATGCATCTAGGCATGAAATTGGAGTTTCTGTGGATCGACTTGACCACCACTATTACTGGATCATACAATGAATGTTGGAAGAGGAACCTCCTCTCTTTCAAGGATCTTCCTTTTTAAGGTAGTGGATTTTTCGTCTGCCATTTGAATCCCATTATTATGTCAGCAGAAACTTGATGCAAGTGTAGATGGAATGCCTGGAATTTCAAGGCCCAGAGAGTGAAGGTCATGAGGTCAAGTTTGCAACAGCTTCTTGGCCAAGGATGCCCCTTTCACATATCTCAACAATCTCTTCGCCGTAGTCCAATGTTCTACCTTTGGTGCTGTCATAAATCTGTGGTTAACGTCCACAGTGTATAACTGAAATCAGGCCCAGTGATTGTAAAATATACCAAGCTCCCCACTAGGTGCTTGTAGACTAACTCATTAATTGCATTAGAGTCAAGCTTGGCTGATAGCTTCAACCCTTTTTCCATAGGTGTAGATAGATTTTGCAATCTGTCAATTTGAACTTGTCAAGCAAGATCTTGACATATTCAACTATTTACAAAGAAAACATGTTTGTATTCAAGGTTGAGATATAGGAGTTTGGGCATGGAGAGCAACCATGCAAAGTATCACCATTGCACTTGGTAATTTTGGGGTTGTCTCATGTTTGACAAGTTCAATATGATGATGCACATATGTTTTGCAAGGAATCTCAAAGCAAAGATGAGGTTAGAGTTTCCCATTGAATTTCATTTAGATTACTTTACTGAGGATGAAGTGAACCTGTCCTTGATAGGTAATTGTATGTTCCATGTCAGAGAAATATTCAATCTATACATTAAGAGTACTTAATCAGATTCTCCAAGCTAGTTATTTTGTTAGATGTTGATGCAATCATATAATTTTTTTTACAAGGTGGTTTGGGATGCATAGTCGGTGCAATATAACTATATTTTAGTTGCTGGCAAAGAGGAAAACATTGTAATTAATTCAGAGTGTTTTTTAGAAAACTAATGTAAATCATGATTAGAATCCGAGGAGGGATGGCTAAGGAACATTGTAGACCTATGCAACATTACTAGCATCTCAAGGGGGTAGTTATTAAGTCATTATCAATGATGTTAGATACCTTAGGTGGATTGATCTAAAGTTATCATCGCAATCATAGTTAACTAGACATGAACACATTGCATAAGGTCATTTCAAAAAAGAATAAAACAATGCTCTTTTATCTTTGAAGCTCCTAGAAAGGTATGTTGCAGAGATGGAGTAACACTCAGGAAACAATCCTTCTTGTAATATCAGCTTCTCTAGTGTTGACTTGTTGCCTAATAATACTACATGATGAACCACCTATAACACAAAGAAGTATATGGTCTGGATTCTAGCCTTTCATTGCATGTGATGGTACAGTCCTAAGGAGTTGAAGATCTGAGATTACCTAGAAAAGTGAGAAAAATGATTGTATTAAGTCGAAGATACCGCAAGAGGCACTTAACTTGGGGTGGCTTGCTTCCTGTATATTTGTAATAATTGTTTTAATTATTTGACAGGTTGAATTAAGCAAGTCCTAAGTCAACTTTTGGATGTTTTGACTATTGATATTATTTTGAAAGGGTGCCCGTTTGAAACGGATTTTTAACTTGGAGGCTGCACCAAAATTTGAAGGAGTTGCAAGTTTTTCCTAAGCGACGAGACCCATAATTTGGGGGGTTTGGAAGCTGAGTGCTTACCCTGGAAGATCACATGCCAAATTTAGAGAATACTTCAAAATTGAACTTTTTGATTTTGTAGAAAAGAGCAATTGGGAGGCCTCCGTAGACTAGATGTGGCATCTTGAAGCCCCTTACCCTCCATCATCATTTGCGGATATACTTCACCTTTTTAGGATCATTTATTTTATATCATTGTACATAAGGTTTTAAAAATCCCTCGTGTATTTTAAAATCAATTAATTAGAGGAGGGAATTCAGCCTCTCCATAGGTTAGATCATGGTTTTTAGTATAGGAAACTAGTATTTTAATGTAACAGATGTTAAGCATGTCCTCTATAAATAGATATGCACATTTCATTTTCTCATGGCTAGATTGGGGAGAAATCCCTTAACAAGTTTGAAATTTCTGAAATTTGCCGGAGTACTTTTGTCTTGCATTTGTGATATGGATGGAAAATTAAGGTGCTGTCATTGAGGAGAAATTTTGTGGATATTTTTTTTTAGGATTAATGGCAAAAGTTTATGGATGAACAATGATCTACATATGAAGTGTTATTTTAAAGTCTTTATGGATATGTTTATGGAATGTAGTAAGTGTAAATGTGCTTATCAAGCAGAGAAGGTGTTATCTATGTGCAAATTGAGGGCAATACTATGGGTTCCTCTCTTTCCCTTGTTGTCGTGAATATTTACATGGAACATTTCAAAGCCAAAGCTTTAAATAACTTTCATTTAAAGCATAAATGCTGTTTTCAGTTTGTAGACGATACTTTTATGATATGGCCCATGGTCTTCCTGCTTTAGATTCATTCTTGATCCATCTTAACATCATATCCACACATATCCAAATCACCATGGAAATTTAGGAATCCAACTCATTATTGTTCTTGGATGTTCTTGTCTCTCGCTAACTTGATGGTTCACTTTGGCACCAAGTCTACAAAAAAGATACCCACACCGACTGGTGTCTCCATGCAAATTCTCACCATCACCTTGCCCAAAAATGGTTGTTCTCAAAACTTAAGCCACTTGAGCCTTTCAAAACTCATTCGTCAATTTCTTGAGAAAGAAGAAAACCCGCCTCACTAGGGCCGTCCTAGCCAATGGTTATTCCCCACCTTAGATCCAAAGAGCCCTCCATTCTGCAACCCAACCCAAAACCATAAAACAACTTCCCTCCATCCCCCCTTCTCCCTCTGTTACATCCAAGGCATTACTAATCAAATCTCTAAGTTTATTTCAAAGAAGAATATCAAAACTTTGTCTAAGCCCCAAATTACTCTTAAAATTTTATTTAGGTCTACCAAAATATCGTATGCTTGGCCCATGAGTTTATCACTTTCCCTGCTCCCATGGGAAAGCATACATTGGACAAAATGGCAAGATGGCAAGTCCTTAAAGGCTCAAATCAAAGAGCACATAACTGACACCCACCATAATTGAATTTTGAAAAATTTCCTTAATTGAGCACTCTCATAAAACACATCATATTATCAATTTTGAGGATTTCAAAATTCTGGCCTCGTCTCCTTTCTATCCTCAGTGCATCATCAAAGAATCCTAGAAATAGAAAAACACCCCAAAAACTTCAATTGTGAATATGGATATAAACTTAGTCAGTGTTGGAAGGCCACCATCCACTTCCTCTCTAGAAATTCCCAATCACCTAGTACCTATCTCTAACCTTTTCATTCATCCTTTTTTCAATTCCCTTGTGTTTTACCTCCTTCTAACCCCCTTGTTAGGTTTGTTCCTCCTCTCCATTATCTTGATTTCCCCTTCATCCTTGACCCATACCATTTTTAACTGCTTTGAAACCCCCTCGCCCCCACTTTATTTAACATTTCTTCCCTCCCCATTTTGTTTGTTGTCAATTTTCTTTTCTTTTCCTTTAAATCCTTTAATGTGCTAAATATTCCCCCGGTTTTAGAACTCAATATCTTTCTCTCATTTAATATTTTTTATTTTTTAAATTCCATTCCCTCTCCTCTTTATTAATTTTAAAAATCTTTCTCAATAGATTCAAATTTGTATAATTTACTCTACCTAGCTTATTATGCTTTTCTGGTCCCCCATTCAATATTAATTTGGAAATATTCTAATGGTACCCAAGAAGAAAATTGATAAAACATGAATTTCATTAATTGAAATTTATATTAATAAGATTATTCAACAAAGTCATTGAAATATTGATAACTTTAATCTTATCAATATTATTCACCCTATTAATAACTTTAATGATATTATATTTGATTCCTTTAAAATAACACCTTTATTAATATTATCAATCAAACATATAAATTGATTATTATTTTTTAAATAATAATATCACTATAAACATTACAATAGGCCTAACCTAATGATATTATTTCACAACACTAATCACAATTTTAAGTTAATAGTATTAGTATTAATACTATTAATATTACTATTTAGCTAATATTATTTGTTTTAATGTTAATAATATTAATAATAATATTTTTATAGTATTAATGATCTTTCTATCATTCCTACTCACTAAACAATTAATAATAATATTAATTATATTAGCAAATTTTGTAGTGAACTTCCTTATGATGCCATTTTTTTTAAATATACAATTTAGACTCAAGATAATAGTAACAAGTGCTACATAATAACTAAAGTAATTGAATAGTAAAATTTGGTTCACCAAATTATTGAATATATAATGTTTTCACTCTCAATAATAACTATCACAAGTAATATTTTAATTATGTTGTAAAAATGCCACACATAAAACAAAATAATAAATAGCAAAAATTGGTTCTCCAAATTACTCAATATGATACCTAACTCACAATTATTATGTGAATTGACATGGCATAGAATGAAAATAGTTTGTATTGTTTTTCTTTAAAATACTTTAAAGAAAATTATCATTTTTAATTACAAGTAAAAAACAGTTTTGAATATATATATATAATTTTTAAAATATTTTGTTTTGATACACATTTTTCAACTTAAACATTTTAAATAAAATGTTCAATGAATTGAATATTATATGAGTGGGACTTACATAATTTTTTTAACTTAAATTAAATCTTTTAATCAACATAGTTGATATTGAAAAAGATAAATTATAATTTTATTATTATTATTAATATGACTAAAAGCAAATATTAATAAAATAAAATGCTTTATATAGCTTGCATCCATGTATCCCTCAACGTAACGTTTAACCTTTGTAAAGTTTGCTGACTTGAGGATTTAATAACATCATTAATGCACCATAAATTACAAAGAAGACCTAGGAATTGATTTTAATTTGGTTGCTGCTCATAGCTTGAATGACAATAAATTAGCTTGAAGGCCAAGAAATTGATTATACTTTGGCAGTTTGATTGGATCTTAGTTTAACTTGCAGGTGAAGCCAAGTGGAAATGGACCGAGGCCAACCAACAAATTGCGAGGTTACAAACAATGAAATAGAATTTCAATGATGCAACACCAGTATTTACTTATGTTCTATCACGTATTTATGATATCTAATTGGGCATAACAATAAACATAAATAATGTGGATTTTCATTTCAAATTTCCAAAACAACCTGACTGTCAAGCTGAGGTGCAATCGAACGTTCATTGCCCCGACAATGTAGATGTGCCATTTGTTCTCATGAAATGAAAGATAGTACATTGTTAATTGTTGTCACTTTAAACATGTACAATCCATATTAATTGAATTTAGATATTTGTGAGCTAAGTTGTTCACTTTAAAATAATATGCAACACTAGTGTTTACTTTAAAATAATACACAACACCATTGTTTACTTTTATCATGGATTTGTGATATCCTGCAGTGAATAACAATAATTCATTGTAAGTTGAGTACGTTCTAATAAATTTGCATCCAAAATAAAACAAGAAATAAAAATTTATGGATGTCATTTAAGAGTATAACCCATAGAAGAATGAGAGACGTGTGAGCAAAATCTGAAGTGGATCTCTGTACATACACTTAGTAATCAATCAAGTTGAAGTGACAACATGTGCAGTACCTGGAGGAAGTAATCAATTACAAAATAAGAGGTTAGAGAATAGAACCAATCAGAATTCAGAAAAATAATTTTAATTGTTATTCAACAATAATAATAAAAAATATTCATAAAGTTAAAATATAGACAGGTTTAAAAAAAAATGGTCAAAAGCAAATTATTGGATAGTCAATGCAAAACCTAATGTGTTATACTGCCTACGATAGGTATAATAAGATCTAAACAGATAAACCAAGCTTTTCTAAATACATGATCTAAGCTCATATTTAACTAATCACTAAGTGATGCGATCTAAGATATGATGTAATAATAAGCAAATAAACATTTCATTTTAAAATAGTCATTCGTTAGCCACATCCACTATGAAGGTCACAGATTACTTAAAATACACCAACATTAGAAACACATAAATTATAACTTACATATATCAATAGACCATAAATTTACAATTCAACCATCATATCATTCACTTTTACAATTTGGTCATGATAGATGCATCAATAATCATATAATAGACTTTATGAATAAACAAGGCACTGCTCACCAAGGAGTGGAGATTCGATCCTGACTTTGCTGCTGCTTGTGCTCCCTTGCTGCTGTTCGCGTCCACGTGAAAATGATGATGCTTCTCGATTAAATTTCACTAACTCACTGATTGAGCTTCCGGCTGACTCCTTGGATACTCTTCTTCCCCAAGGACCCCTGAGCTGCAATGGGGCTAAAGTAGAGGAATAATACTAGTTGATGGAGGCGAGCACTCCTAACTCAAGAGCTCCTTGTCTAATGAACTCCACCTCACCATGCTCACTATAGGACCATAGTCGCACACAATAACATTATATAATCCATCCAACGATAAGGAAAAAAGATCCCTCTCCCATAGTATTCCACTTATTTTATAGGAGGCTTCATAGGTGACACTTGGCACTTCATGCATAAATAGTTCTTTTTTATTAATCTTAAAGTGTGATTATTCACCCACCCTTGTATCAACCTCTCACCAAAGATATCCTATTTTATTTAAATTTTTGTTCAAAAATAATATTTTTCCTCACCCTAACATGACTACCTATTTCTTCTCCTACTTGTCTCATCCCCCTTTTCTACCCCTTAATTTGTGTTAATTACTAAAATAAAATGGCAGGTCTCAGATTTGGTTCCCCAACTACCCTAAGTTTATCTCAAATTGACTCTTAGATATCCTTGTGTTGGCTCTTGCCACATGGAGGTTATCTCATTAAACTAAATTTCTCTAATTTAAATTCTTATTCTTTATTTTCATTCACCTCTCTCTTTTGTTATGGGGTTAAAATATACTAGGATTAATGTTTTTAATTAAGTCTATGTCTCTTTCCCCTTTGTGCCTATTAAACACTAACATATTTTGGGGTTACTTTATATGCCCATTATGTACCTAAGATTTTCAAAACAGCGGAAGGGTAGAGTTACTCAATTGGTCCAATCTTTTTATTTCTTCCTATCCCCCGTTTACCCCAAGGTTTATTCTTGATTTAGATAAATTGGTTTTAAACCTCATTTACCACACTATGTGAAATAACATGATTATCATATCTCAATTATATATATCAGTAGTTTCTTCTTGATGCTAAGGATGTGGCAAGTCGGTAGTTCCCTTCAAGAACTTCCCTTCAAAGTTCCAAGGGTACCATGCCAAATCGTTTCTTCTTGATGCCAAGGGTGCCAAGTTGGTCATGCCTTTCAAGAACTTCCCTTTGGAAGTTCCAAGGGTGCAACACTGCTTTCCCTTCAACCATCTAGAAACTACAAGGGGAAAAACTAGGTGCGGCGACAGACACTGTTATCCTCTCCTATGCTTCCCTTTATAGTGAGACTAATGGTGTTGGGGATCGAGGAATCTACCTTGATGCATGTCCCTAGAAAAAAATTTGTGAGTGACCCAATTCGGGGTCCACCCCCACGACATCGTGACCTTCAAGGCAAAGGTATCCTAACACCTTCCAGCCTAAGTCACAGTGGGAGTGTTAGCAGGTGAAATCAAGGATGCTTTCCCACCCTTCCCTTGAAGTTCCATTTATATGTACAACCCCATCAGTCATGTGTGAGTCTTTCAACCATGAAACTAACCTGTGATTGCAACCACTATAATGTCATTAAAATTCACAATAGAATGTTAAATTGAACTTTAAGTTTTTTTGAGACAATAGTATGTAATTCAAACCAAACCAGAGGTTGCCGACTCATCACATGTAAGTGTATCTGGGTGGTCTCTCGCCATACTCAATGATCATTGGTAATATTTGATTCATAATATTAGTTACCAATATGGCAACCATACGTTGCTAGAGATGTGTATAGTCTGTGTGGTTGCCATATGACTGCGTATAATTCTGGCGCAACTTCAGAAGTTACATTTGGTTTGGGGGATGTCTACATGCTCATGGATGGCCAACTCTAACCTTGAATTTTTCCAACGAAAAAAAAAATAAAAAAATTATTGCTAAGAGGAGAGGGGAACAACCTAGGTAGAAAGAAAAACACCCAACAATGCTAAATATGCTCAATGGACCACTAGACTCAAGTAAACCAATTTGGAAACCTCCTATGTAAGTGCAACAAATCTGAGATAATTGCCATTGATCTTCAATCTTTGAGTATAATGGATGGAGGAAAATAGTGAGTTGTTGAAATTCATTAAATACTTGTGGGAATTATAGGATAGGATGAAACTTTTTATCATAACCATGTGTGAAACTAACAATAACAATACATCATAAATGACAACAATAATCTCTCATAGAGTACATAACATTAAAACACATTGTGTGTGGCGAGATGTTCCTAGAAACCCAACTGGGAAGAAAACCAGGTTGATTGAAAATTTTATTAAGCATGCAAATAATTACAAAAGCGTGAATTATACACAAATTTAGTGTATTGTTATTCATTGACAAGAAATTTGCGGACGGATATGGATCAAAAACGATCTTCACTCACCACATGACAAAATATGTCCTCTTCTCATCTGATCATCAAGCAGACTGCTTCTTTGAGCTCTCATCTTTGCTATTCTCCATTTCCTTGTCTTCTCTTCTATCTATTGTAGAAATTTTGAATAATTTAACACATATTCAATGGAGATTATCCTGATCATGTACTAATGCGGAAAACATACACAATACATAAGCTCCTCTACGTTGATCAAGAATATAGCAGCATCAATAACAATAAAACATCAAGAGCATTCACACATTAACACAGTATGTATCACGGGGAAAGCATCTCGCTAAAAACCCCACACTATCTGTATATTAATGATTGAGTCATGTAACATTACACAGCATAATACTTCTCACAAGTATCTCCACCTCTGTTACACACAATACAGCTCAGATCTGATCTCCAAATCTCTTCCACTGCTTGCCTGCCTCCACTGCTCAATACCTGCTCAAGAACTGATGAGAATTGCTTCCCAAACTCGATTTTCACCTGCAAAATAGTCACTCACTCTTTGTGGACGTGAGCAAAGGCTAAAATGCGGGCCAAATACGTGAGCAAACTCATTGGCATACTCAATCCTTTGATTGTGCAAGATCTGGTGCACAACTATAGTCACAACTGATAGCAATCTGATTCTCTACCACCTGTCCCTGTTGAACTGAACATGCACTGACATGCAACTGAGTTAACTGATGTATTCTTTAGTTGTATTATGAGTTAATAATTAGTTTAACAACTCATCATTAGTCTATCTGCAGTTAGACTAACTACAACCAGTTTAACTAAGTTAAACTGAACACAACTCCATCAACTGTACCTCCAGTCCACTAAACTCAACTCACTTGAGTTCTAACTGAAGTCATGCATGCAACAACTCAACTGACTCATAAGAAAAACGAATTTCCTTCTGACAGCTGCATGTGCCACTTCCGTAGCTCAAACTGAAGTGCTCCAAGAGAATAAGATTAAGTTTATAGTCCAAATATTATTGTGAGATAATAATATTTGACTTTTCTATTTTTGACATCCAGTCTAAAAATAGACTTGATCACTCACACTGTGATCACTCACACTTTCATCAAAAATAGAAGTCCATCTATTTTCCCAACTTGATCAATCATCCATAAACATAGACATGATCCATATGTCTAAAAATAGACATAGTCTAAAAATAGACTTGCGCCAAAAATAGCCTGCGGGCCCACTTAGTGAAGGCGACTCTTTTCACTAAGCTCCATCATCTTGTTGCAATCTCAACATCTATTGAATGCACTTCTTCTCCACGACCTTAATTTTTAATGGACTTCCTTTGAAGGCCAACTATTAAAATGGTTCATTTCAATTTCCAAGTGAATTATGAAAATTTCCTCAACTTTCACAAAATAAAACAATTAAATGCTTGTTACAAAATTTACAAAGAGATTTTTGCAAAGATCCAATTCGGATCAACTTTCCTCTTTCTCCATTTGACCTTGTTTAGTTTTTATCTCAGAGTGAATTTCCTTTTGCTTGACATGTTGTTCTTCTTGATTGGAATCAATATTCGTTACTTTGCCCACAATATTTAAACTCATACTTTTTATTTGTCTTTCTTCATTTTTCTTTGGTGTTGCCATCTTAATTCTTATATTCCTTGTTGCTTAGCATACAATATTGGAATGTTCTTTGTTTAACTTGTTGATACTTTCGTTCATGCTTCATCAAATGGCAAAATATGCATTTAAAGTGGACGACCTTCATTGTTTACTCTCTGCTCCCATTCTTAATCCAAAGATCAGAAAATTATTCTCTATCATAGTTTGTATGGGTGGCATTAAGACAAAGCACTTCATATACGCCGTTATACCTGATCTGTAGCTGAATGTTAGTTTTGCTGTGCTAATTTCATTTACAGATTTAAAAAACACATGCTTGTCTATTGCTTCATGTGCATGGTTCTCTTATGCTGGTTGTGATTGAAAACAAGTAGATTTTATGTCAAGGTTTATGTGAAATCATGAGCATAATAGCATGAAAGTAAGTATTGAATAACAGTAAGAAAATGAACAACAAACCATCAAGAAAAACACTCAACACAATGTTTTGATAAAGGAGTTAACCCCTCCTGGGCTACATCTCCTTGGTCCAACTTCTATGACTTCGGCCTTTGTATTTGCTCAAAATGGAAAAAAGTACAGTCTAAAATGCTCTACAGCTTCTGAAACCTACTTCAATGGACTCATAGCATTCCAAAACCCCTAAGCTAAGTCTCCAAACTCCTCCAGTGAACCACAACTGTTTTGGGCATGACCTCCTCCTTGGTGGCCCTAAGCTTCATAAAACTTCCCTGTGGAAAAATCACATGTAGAAGTCTTCTATTGAATCTGAAACCTACACCAATGAGTTCAAAATGTCGAAATCATCTAGGAATGACTATTCATTTTCCAAAATTGGTCGAAAATTGAGCAATCTACGACTTTCTCCAGTTTGGCCTAGAAAACCTCTACTAAAACTAGAAAGACTCCAGTTAAGTCCGCCAAGCTTGGTGGCGGTTTTGGATTTGGTGGCTCTGCCATAAATTCCGCCAACTTAAAACTCGGGTTAACTAGTGGATAAGAATGGCTTAATTAGCCATAAACCTCATTAATGCGCATTTAAACCACACGGTTGGCTAACCGTTAGCCTTAACCTCGGTGGTCTTTGCGACGTGGGAACATGTCCGCATAAAATGTTGTGGTTAGTGAAAATTCCATGTGGTTTCATAATTGTTGCCTTGTGGTGTCGATAGGTGTGTTCACATGGAACTATTGTGGAGTGTTGAAGCGGAACCGCCGGAGCAATTGACCGTCAGAGTTTGTGTTATGTAGCATTCACATAACAACCGTTTGGTATTTGGTGTATAAATGTTGGAGCTTGAATGCAACCTCTTGCGGTTTATGGAGTGGTGTTCACAGGGGGGAGAGCTGGTCTGCGGGTTGGCCCTCCCCTAACTGCGGAACTCCATACTAATACAACATAAATATATGCGAAGCGTATAGTGGGTAAGAAACAAAGCATAGCGGGGTTGATAATGTGCACACAATGTGGAGGGAGGTCGCATGGTCAAACCTTGACGCCTCATAAAATTTTAACCATACCACTGTGGGGGCACGTGGTGGCCTCTAGGCTTGCCACGTGTCACCTCGCGATTGGTCTAACTCAACTTCAATTACCCAATACCCAAATGCCACTTGTCAACATATGATTCACCCACCTGTATAGGAATATTCTAGGGAATATTCCAAATAATATTCAAGGGAATATTTCAAGGAATATTCTCCTTGTTGACTGGGATGTATGGATTTCCCAGTGAATTTTTTTTTCTTCAAAATTTTGCCTGTTTGGTGAAATGGTCAGCAGGCTCTAACTTTCTCATATGAACTCTGTTTTGAACGAAATGAGTTGCGTTAGGATCGTTTTGCTGAGACGAACGCGTTCTTTTAGCTTTTGAGTGATTCCAGACACTTTCATTTTTGAGCAAATTTTGACCCCTAATCCAGATTCCAATCAATACCTCTCCCTTATTATGTCCATATATATAATATATTCTTCTATTATGTTTTCTATTTCTTCAAACACTTACGAATACTCTAGTTGGAGTGCGAAAAAACTAAAAAATATTGGAGTTGACGATGGTAATTCTTTTGTTGGATCAAATTCCACTTTCCAATATTTCATGGATAAGCTTGCCCTGTCAAGGAAGCATAACTCTCTTTGAAATATACCTTCTTTATCCTCTGTGGTACTAAATTCTACTATTAATCAATCTGGAATAGTGTCTATATCTTCTCTTTGGTTATCCATTTCTAATGATCCAACTGATTATCATTCCTTTTAGCTGTACTCAAAATAACTTACTATTAATGTATGTTAGCTCATATATGTTATCTCATCTCCATGACATGTGTTTTAAATCTAGTCTTTGGGATTTCCTTTGCTCAAGGTAGATATATACTCAACAATCTTTTCACTAGTGGTTTGCCTTTTCTTCCTCTTTGGAGCATTCTTGCTTAAATCCTTTCATTTCTCAACTAACAAGTCTGATGAACCCTCCTTGTGACATCATGTTTAAATGATATTTCATGGGACTGCTCTAACATTGTTTTATTAAATTACGTTATTTTTTTCTCTATTCTATGTCCAATTTGTTTAACTAAGAATACATATGAGGCGGTGGAAACATGATTTGAATGTTTTCTAAGTACATTTGTGCTTTTTAATGTTCTATAATATTCATCAACTACATTTTGACTCTCTAAAGTGTAGAAACTACATTCTCATGACTCTAATAGTGGTGTTATGTGTGTTGTTGCAGACACCATGATGAATTTCACATCTTTTGAAACCATAGTAGAGTTGATCTACAAGCATGTAGTTCCCATCCCCACAGACCAATGTGGCAACCTCTACAACTTGGAGTGTGTTTTGCAGAAGGATACATTGCTGGTGTCTTATGTGCAAATGTTTCACACCCTGCAGACAACTTGGTCTATTTCCTAAACAATGCTAAGGGTGCTACTCATGGTCTTCTTTACGTATTGTTATGATTGGAACACTTCCTGGAGCACAATGGGGTATCTATGATGCTTTCAAGGTGTCTGTTGGCCTGTAAGTTCTCTTTCCTTCTACAAGTGAATACACGATTATGGGGTATCTATGATGGTTTCAAGGTGTCCATTGGCCTATAAGTTCTTTTTCTTTCTTGCTACAAGTGAATACACCATTCTTTTTATTGAATTAATGTTGGGGTACTCCTGAATTATTTATGTTTCTACATGTTGGGAAAAAACCGTGGATTGAATAAGGTTTGCATTTCATGTATTTTGACACAAGAAAACTACTGACTTCTATTGGGAATCTTGAACCATTTTTATGGTCTAATTTTCATGTTGTGGTAATTTCTGTTTTATTTTGCTACTTTTCCAGTGACACTATATTGATCTAAGAGGTTATGAAAATTAAACAAATCACTATTCAGTAGCATTTTGTTCTTTGTTTTCTTTTCTTTTTTGTGCCTTCCAGGAGGAAGGCTATTATAATGTGATTTAAAATTCACACATTATTATTTCACAGGCCGACCACTGGTGGAGTTACACCCCCTATTGCAGAACTCAAGGAACTGAGAAAACTGAGCTAATTTGAAGAAGGCATTCTTGAGATCAAATTTTAGTGCTTAAAGTTTGTCCTGCAACACAAAACTTAGACATGGATGAATAAAATACCATGGAGGATTGAATATAGATTTTTGTTTCTTCTGAATTTAGGTTGATTCAAACAACTTGCAAGTGCTTATGCAAGTCTTATTTTTTGAAGTTAGTTTTTTGTTAAAAATGTTGGTTTCATGTTATTTTTTCCATCCATTCAGACATTAGAAAAGAAATAAACATTGAGGTTGACCATTGGGCTAATATGGCTAGATCTTTAGTGTCTGTGATGTTTTTTTTTTCTATCTTCATGGGTTGTTAGACAAAAAGTTTTTGGGACGAGTACTCATGTGTTCCCATTCTTTGAGAAAGGGGGGAGGTGGGGGGGACTTAGATGTCCCCCTTTTGGGGGAACATGTCCCTCACACTGGGAAAATGAATTTGGAAAGCATGTTGTTGAAACATTGTTGAACTTAGGTATTCTTAAAAAATGAATTTGGAAAGCATGTTGTCCAAACTTAGGTCCACTTAAATCAATGATCTCTAAATACTACATTGGCATAACTAAGATGGGAATTGTCTTATGGCCAACTATCATATGTGTATGTCTCATATATTTTTTGATGCCATTTTTCTTTACAAGATAAGCTTTGATGTGTGGGGATCGGAGAAACCTATAAGACTTTGAAGACAATTGGTATTTTAAATATTTGTTCCCAGTTCGAAATGATTGACAACGAATGTATCAACAGGTCTTGAAGAGCATGTTAAGCCAAGGAAGACCTCCCACTCACCATTCTTCCTTTATATATCATTGGAGTTGTATATTAATTTTTGGGGGATTTAGAAGAGTTACATTCCAGAGGTATGTATATTCATGGGGCCCATGTGAGAACTGTGCATTAGATTTTGTGTTGGCTCCATCATGTTCAATCTCTTTGTTGAATTGCCTACTCTACATGATTTTGATCTTTAATCATCATAGTAGTTATAATGCCTATTTTCGTCAATTTTTGCTATAGTTGTATACAATTTTTAAGTTCTTCAGTGATTTATTTCATCTGCAAACTTGTATTAAAGGATCCATAGAACATGGGGACTTTGGGTTTGTACTTTGGTTAGTCTCAAGTTTAATCAATTGGATTTGATGCTTTTTTTTAGGTGGTTGAGTGTAATAACCATGTGAAAGTTGCTTCCTTATTCTAAAACAATTATGTTCTGCATCTATTGGACAATTGTTTGTGCTAGCTGAGCCAATGAAACCTACAAGACTTTACAAAGTTTTATAATTTAATCAAAGTTTTAGAATTTAGAATTTATAAAGTTTCAAGGTCTAATTATTTGAAGGGTGCTATCTCAATGGAAGAGCACCTGCTTTACAAGCAGGTGGTTGGTGGTTCAATTCCATTGTGCCCTAATATTCATAGGGAATGGTGATGATCACTATTTGTCCTTATATATTGGATGCCAAAAATGGTGTATAATTAGATGCAAATTTAGACTCAAACTTAGACACAAAATGAGATGCGAATGTGGACACAAAATGAGGTTGAAAATGATGCAAAATTGGAATGCAAAAATGATGTAAAATGAGAAACCAAAAAGGATGCAAGATTGGATGAAAAGGAGGACGTAAGTAATGGTGCAATATTGGACACATAAGTAGAAAAAAATGGTACGAAATGGGCATAAAAATAGCTCAAAATTGGATGCAATGTTGGATGCAAAATGTGATGCAAAACTTGGTGCAAAAACAAATGCAAAATTGGATATAAAAAATGGTTCAAATTGAACGTAACATTAGACAAAAAAATGAGATGCAAAGGTGGACAAAACACATGGCTTAACATAAGATGCAAATTTTGATGCTCAAAAGGATGTAAATTTAGATGCAAGAAATGGTGTTAAAAATGAAGAAAAATTGGTTGCAACAAATGATGTAACATATGGTGCAAAATGGGATCATGCGAAAAAGGGGGACAAATCAAACGTAAAAGTGGATGTAAATAATGGTCCAAAAAGATGCAAAAATGGATGCAAAATTTGGTGCTAATTCAAATTCAACATATGGTGCAAAGATAGGCACCAAAGTTGGTGCAAAACTAGATGCAAAAATAGGTACAAAATTAGAAGCAAAACCTAGTGTAAGGCTAGATGCAAAGCTTGACATAAGACTAGATGCAAAAAAAGGTGCTAAATTGGATGCAAAATATGGTGTAAATTTGATGCAAATGATGGCACAAAAATGGAAGCAAATAATGACACAAAATAGGAAACAAAACAAGATGAAAAATAGATGCAAAAAATGACACAAAACTAGAAGCAAAACCTATCATAAAATCAGATGCAAATCTTGGTACAAAATTTGGCGCAAAAAATGAAGCATGATCTAGTCTAAAAAAGGATGCAAAATCTAGCATGAAAAAGGATGCAAAATCAGGTGCAAAAACTAATGCTTTAAAAATGTTACAAAGAGCCATATTTATAGCCAAGTTCCTCATCCCAATTGTAAAAAAAATGTACTAAAATCTAGCACTAATGCAAATGGCTTGTTTTGTTGTAGTGATTGGATGTGCATAGGAACATGGGATAATATGAAATGTTGGTTGATGTAAAGCCCTATAAATGGTATTTTGACCCTCAAATGAAGGGTGTTTTATGTCATATTTTCCTAACCCACTAATGAATTTGGTGTGATTTCAAGTTTTCTAATTTTATTTTAATAGCCAATGACTCATAATGTAAGAATCCACTAGTTATAGTTATTGAATAATCTAGGGCATCTAAGTTATAATGAGATTCTTCTGAAAATGATAACTATTTGTGAAGCACTTTTTATTTTCTTATTAGCACAATATTCTCTTATTGTTATTTGTGTGTGTTTTCTTACTTCATCAAACAATTACCAAAATAAAAGAGACAAGAACACAAGATGTTGGCTCTCAGCAAGGGAAAAACCTCTCTCACCTAGAAAGGAAAACCCTTCAAATTTATCTTATTGAAGCTTCATTTGATAAATTCCAAACCCTAAACCCTTGACAAGTAGATCCTCCAAGCACAAGACACAACCTCTCTTTCTTTGTCCTTCAATTGATGACTTCTTCTGGGTTTCACCTTGATCTCTTCCTTCACACTTCTTTCGGCAACATGCAACTCTTTTTTCGGCAACTGCAGAAACCCTAGGTCTTCTTAGAGACCTATTTTTTGGTGTCCTTGTTTCCTTCTCTACCTCGCTTGGAAATTTTCCTTCTTCTTGATACTTAGGCTAGAGAATGAGGCCTTTCTTGAGGTATATCCTTGAGGTTATAGGCTGATCCTCTTAACCCTTAATACTATCCTGATTTCTTCGCACATGTGGCTGATGTAGGGACTGAAATAAGCCCTTTCACTTCCTCCTTTCCTTCGCTAGGTGTGGGACCCCATTCAATTGAGATGAAGGCCTATTTGGAGCCTCTTTTCCACCCAATCAAAACTTCTTGTAGGATGAAATTCCTGAGTTGTTGCAACAACAAAATGTCCTCTCTCACCTTCGCACGTGTGACATAAAAGAGCCCTAAAATAGTCCCAAAAACTCAGATTTCTTTCTTCTCTTTTTCACTGCCCTAGAAGCACTTCAATGCTCCTTTTCATACCTCTTTTTCGTCCTCTTTTCTTCACTGGTTTTAGAGATGAGTAGATATTATTTTGTGAGGTCGAACTACCCTATATATAAGAGTTTGTTGCTTCTTTTAGGCTGACTTGATTAACTGGTGAGACTGACTTGACATTTGTGCATAAAAATTCATTTCTTGAGCTGAATTGAAGATGAGACTTGTATTTTCTTTGGAGGATCACTTTAAACATATTTCTTTGACTCTAATACATATGTTTACATAGTGTAACATGCCCACATGGGTCTTCAATAATTACAATGACTCTTTGACTTTCCTAGAAGAACTTAAACGTGTGCTTGACCTATCGAATGGACAAGAAATCCATTCTTGATAATGACAAAAATAATAATTCTTTTCTTTTTAAAAGTACAAAGATAAAAATTACATTTATGAAGACCGAACCTAGTTACACTTTCTTAAAAAATCCCTATTAATTATGGAGGTGTTCATAAATCATTCGAAGGTGTTTGGACATTTTTAATTTGAATAAATTCACATAAGAAAAATTATATTGGAAATCCATTTATTATAGCATCATAGTAACCAACATGGTTTTCACAACAAGGCCTTGACTGACAACTCTATCTCTCAATAGATCAGAGCACAATGTTGGCGAGACCAATTATTATAGACACGTTCATCATTGTATCTCAAGGTACATACCCTCCCGAGTGTTCACTGAGTATGATCTTCTAGGACGATTCTTATCTTGGGTTTCCAACCCTAAAAGAATATTAGTCCTCTTGCCTACTCTTATATTGGATTCCCTACACATCCTCAAAGAACATCGGATTCCAGATGATTACCAAATCCTTCCATTCTTTCTTCCTAAGTGAACACAAGAATGTTGTGTCTATCTCTCCCTCTCAACTAGGGAAGGTATGCCCATTCCTGTGAAGGAATGTACCCAAGCTCCCTTTGACCAGGAACTTGCCCAAGATCCCTCTTAATTAAGGAATTGTCAGATCTCCCTCTCAACTAGGGACACTCCTTTTCATTAGTAACTTCTTCTTTGTGGGTCCTTCAGCTGCTTGATCACTTTATTTCCTTGATGTCATGAAATTTAGTTGTGCTTCATCTTTGTAGGGAATCAACCATCAATCACTTTCCTCCTTACTTCGTCATGTCATTCCTTTCAACATGCAAAACGGCCTTCTTGATGCATATTTGGAACCTTCGTCATATGTATACTTCTTCCTCGTCATGTTTATTTTCAGGAATTTACATCCACCACTAGTTGTACTTACAACCCTTGTTACAGTAGCCCTGCATGAACCCATCCATATATGATTCAAGAAATCAAAGCATAACATTAAATCAAATAGTACCTTTCGAGATGGCTTTCCATCATGACATGTTGTTGGCTTGAATCATCATCATCCTGCATTTTCACATCTACAAGGCCTTTCTGAGTGTCAAGGGTCCTTTGATATTTTTCTTCATTTGTCAAAATTCGCATGCCTTCTTCTGGGAAATGATTTCAACAAATCTGTCGGATGTTGATTCCTAGTGTCCATGGTTTCCTTTTATCCTTGATATCTTTATCTCATATTCTTATTTATAGATTTTCTTTGTCAACCACCTCATACTCTATATGAGGACATTTCTCATGTTGACTTTTATCAATGAGTGGACCATACCTTCGTGCAATTTCTTCAATGAAAGAGATATACCATGTCCTTGACCATGCTACCAGAGAAATTCTCCATGCTCATTGATACAAATGATGACATGACTTTAACTGAAAACATAGATGCATACATACCTCATCTTAGTTCTTTCCTTGATCATCTCAACTTCCTTTGACAACTTCCAAGGATAATTTTAGGGGCGAATGTTCGCCCTTTGGCGAAATTAAGGGGTTTTAAATTTTTAGTGGGCGAATATTTTGTATCATAGTACATTTTTACAAATCACCTCAAATAGCCCACCTTATTTTAAGGGAGAGGGTAAAAAAGGTAAATTTAGCCCTTGAAATTAGGACTTACAACTTTCCATTCGCCCATTTTCAAGAATAGGTTTTATTTAAGTGAATCCATTCGCCCATTTTCAAGAATAGGTTTTATTTAAGTGAATCCTATGGGCCAAATACCATATTTTTAAAAGAAGTATGGTAAATTAATAAAAATATAAATAAATGAGAGGTATGGTAAATAAATAAAACATTTTTTATATTTACTCCATAAGTCACCTTATATACATGTAAGGGTGTAAACAAATAAAAATATAAGTAAAGTGGAGGTATGGTAAATAAATAAAACCTCTTTTTATACTTACTCAAAAGGTATGGTAAATAAATAAAAATATAAATAAACTAGACGTATCGTAAATAAATAAAACCTCTTTTTATATTTAGTCCATAAACCTCGTTCTATTTAGAAGGCTCAAGAAAGAGGTTTTATTTAAGTAAATCCTATGGGCCAAATACCATATTTGTAAAAGAGGTATGGTTAATTAATAAAAATAAATAAAACCTTGTTTTATATTTAGTCCATAAACCTCGTTCTATTTAGAAGGCTCAAGAAAGAGGTTTTATTTAAGTAAATCCTATGGGCTAAATACCATATTTGTAAAAGAGGTATGGTAAATTAATAAAAATATAAATAAACGAGAGGTATGGTAAACAAATAAAACATTTTTTTTATATTTACTCCATAAGTCACCTTATATTTACGAACACTCAAAAAATGGGTTATATTTAGGTGAAACCTATGGCCAAAATACTATGGGACAAATACCATGGACTAGATTGTTATTAATACCATGCAAAAAACCATTATTAACCCTAATATTAGAATTAATAAAAATAAAAATGGCACATGGTATTGACCCATGGTATTCACCAAAATGGGACATGGTATTGACCCATGGTATTCACCAAAATGGCACATGGTATTGACCCATGGTATTGACCTGGAATATAGCCTATTTAAATGGGGGAATTAAACCAGCATGTAGCCTATGCTAAGATTCACTAGGACTTTACAAAGTTTTATTATTTAGTGAAAGACTCGCCAAGATCTTACAAGATTTTATAATTGAGTAAAATATTCGCCATGTCTGGTGAGAGATTCGCCAAAAAATTATATATACATATTATATTATTGATAAAATCGCCTTCCATTTTTCCTATATACCATGGAGATTCGCCCATTTATTATATTTATAAATTTAGGGGGGGTTCTTAAAATTTTCCCTGACAACTTCCTAGATTGAGATTACCTCAATCTCCTTTTTCTTTGCTAGATATTTCCTTTCTTGCATGTCATCCTTTCTTGAATCCCCATAAGTGGAATTCTTTATTGATACATCTTCTTTACCTTAAAGTCATGAACCCTCTATTGAATATTTCACCGTAGGATCCTTGTAGTCCTCTTCCTGCAAATTCTCCTTTCTGCTAATGATAGTGGCCTTCTAAGATGATTCTCCTTGATCATGATCATTCCTTTATACATTGACGAGGTCATTCAATGGTTACATTATTCCTACATGAATATCGTTATCTGAGCTATCTCTGCATAATGATCCTATATTTCTGAAGATGCCATTTTCATAAATCATGCATTCTATCCTACATCTACATGTTCTTGTGATACCCAAAACTTTAAAGAATACTTATGTGAAGAAGTTGATCTTAGTCATAGTAGAGATCCGAAGGGTCCTCGTTCTTCTGCTTCTTCTCTTCTTCTTTCACTTCTTGGGTAATGTGGGCTTCTTCTCGTTTCCTTTTATTTACTTAAATTTTTATTCAAAAATAATATTTTTCCTCACCCTAACATGACTCCCTATTTCTTCTCCTAGTTGTCTCATCCCCCTTTTCTACCCCTTAATTTGTGTTCATTACTAAAGTCAAATGGCAGGTCTCAGATTTGGTTCCCCAGCTACCCCAAATTTATCTCAAATTGAATCTTAGATGGAGATCCTTATGTTGGCTCCTTCCACATGGAGGTGTTATCTCATGAACCTAAATTTCTATAATTTAAATTATTATTCTTTATTTTCATTCACCTCTGTCTTTTCTTATAGGGTTAAACTATACTAGGATTAATGTTTTTAATTAAGTCTATGTCTCTTTCCCCTTTGTGCTTATTAAAAACTTACATATTTTGGGGTTACTTTATATGCACATTATCTACCCAAGATTTTCAAATCATCGGAAGGGTAGAGTTACTCAATTGGTCCAATATTTTTATTTCTTCCTATCCTCCATTTACCCCAAGGTTTATTCTTGATTTAGATAAATTGGTTTTAAACCTCATTAACCACATTATGTGAAATAACATGATTATCATATCTCAATTATATATATATATATATATATATATGTATGTATGTATGTATGTATGTATGTATGTATGTATGTATGTATGTATGTATGTATGTATGTATGTATCAATAGTTTCTTCTTGATGATAAGGATGTGGCAAATTGGTAGTTCCCTTCAAGAACTTCCCTTCAAAGTTCCAAGGGTACCATGCCAAACCATTTCTTCTTAATGCCAAGGGTGCCAAGTTGGTCATGCCTTTCAAGAACTTACCTTTGGAAGTTCCAAGGGTTCCACATTGCTTTCCCTTCAAGCATCTAGTGACTATAAGGGGAAAAACTATGTGTGCCAATAGAGAATGGTTTCCTCTCATATGCTTCCTTTTATAGTGAGACTAATGGTGTTGGGGATCAAGGAATCTTCCTTGATGCACTCCCCTAGAAAAATATTCGTGAGCGACCCAATCCGGCGTCCACCCCCACGATATTGTGATCTTCAAGGCAAAGGTATCATAACACCTTCCAGCCTAAGTGAGGTGGGAGTGTTAGCAGGTGAAATCAAGGGTTCTTTCCCACCCTTCTCATGAAGTTCCATTTATCTGTATAACCCCATCAGTCATGTGTGAGTCGTTCAACCATGAAACTAACCTGTGCTTGCAACCACTATAATGTCATTAAAATTCACAATAGAATGTTAAATTGAACTTTAATTTTTTTTTGAGACAGTAATATGTAATTCAAACCAAACCAGAGGTTTCTGACTCATCACATGCAAGTGCATCTGGGTGGTCTCTTGCCATACTCAATGATCATCGATAATATTTGATTCATAATATTAGTCACCAATATGGCAACCACACGTTGCCGGAGATGTGTATAGTTTGTGTGGTTGCCATATGACTGCGTACAATTCTGGTGCAACTTTAGAAGTTACATTTGGTTTGGGGGATGTCTACAGGCTCATGGATGGCCAACTATAACATTTAAGTTTCCCAGAGAGAAAAAAAAAATTTGCTAAGAGGAGAGGGGAACAACCTAAGCAGAAAGAAAAACACCCAACAATGCTAAATATGCTCATGGAACACTAGACTTATGTAAAACAATTTGGAAACTTCCTATGTCAGTGCAACAAATCTGAGATAATTTCCATTGATCTTTGACAATCTTTGAGTATAATGTATGGAGGAAAATATCTACTTGTTGAAATTCATTAAATACTTGTGGGAATTATAGGATAGGATGAATTTTTTTTTATCTTAACCATGTGTGAAACTAACAATAACAATACACCATGATTGACAACAATAATCTCACATAGAGTACATAACATTAAAACACATTGTGTGTTGATAGATGTTCTTGGAAACCCAACTGGGAAGGAAACCAGGTTGACTGAAAATTTTATTAAGCATGCAATTAATTACAAAAGTGCGAATTATACACAAATTTAGTGTATTGTTATTCATTGACAGGAAATTTGTAGATGGATTTGGCTCAACAACAATCTTCACTCACCACATGACAGAATATGTACTCTTCTCATCTAATCATCAAATAGACTACTTATTTGAGTTCGCATCTTTGTTATTCTCCATTTCCTTGTCATCTCTTCTATCTATTGAATGCACTTGTTCTCCTTACCTTAATTTTTAATGGATTTCCTTTGAAACACAACCATTAAAATGGTTCATTTCAACTTCCAAGTGAATTATGGACATTTCCTCAACTTTTCCAAAATAAAACAATTAAATGCTTGTTACAAAATTTACAAAGAGATTTTTGCGAAGATCCAATTCGGATCAAATTTCCTCTTTCTCCATTTGACCTTGTTTAGTTTTTATCTCAGATTGAATTTCCTTTTGCTTGACATGTTGTTCTTCTTGATTGGAATCAATATTTGTACAATATTTAAACTCATACTTTTTATTTGTCTTTCTTCATTTTTCCCTGGTGTTTCCATCTTAATTCTTATATTCCTTGTTTCTTAGCATACAAGATTGGAATGTTCTTTGTATAAATTATTGATACTATCGTTCATGCTTCATCAGATGCAAAAATGTGCATTTGAAGAGGAGGGCCTTCATTGCTTATTCTCTACTCCGGTTCTTGATCCACAGATCAGAAAATTATTCTCTATCACAGTTTGTATGCATGACATTAAGGAAAAAACTTCATATACACCGTTATACCTCTCCCTTATTATGTCCATAGATCTAATATATTCTTCTATTATGTTTTATATTTATTCAATCACTTACCAATACTCTAGTTGGAGTGTGCATAAACTAAAACATATTGGAGTTGACGATGGTAATTCGTTTGTTGGATCAAATTCCAATTTCCAATATTTCATGGATAAGTCTACCCTGTCAAGGAAGCATAACGCTCTTCGAAAGATACCTTCTTTATCCTCTATGGTACTAAATTATACTATTAATCAATCTTTTGTACATGAATAATGTATGTATCTTCTCTTTGGTTAGCCATTTCTGATGATCCAATTGATTAACATTCCTTTTAGATGTACTCAAAATAAGTCACTATTAATGAATGTTAGCTCATAGATGTTATCTCATCTTCGTGCCATGTGTTTTAAATCTACTCTTTGGGATTTCCTTTGCTAAAGGTAGATATATACTCCACAACCTTTTCATCAGTGGTTTTCCTTTTCTTCCTCTTTGGAGCATTCTTGATTAAATCCTTTCATTTCTCAACTAACAAGTCTAATGAACCCTCCTTGTGACATCATGTTTAAAGGGTATTTCATGGGACTGTTCTAGCATCGTTTTATTAAATTAAATTATTTTTTTTTCTCTATTCTATGTCCAATTTGTTTAACTAAGAATACATATGAGGCGATGGAAACAAGAGTTGAATGTTTTATAAGTACATTTGTGATTTTCAATGTTCTATAATATTCATCAACTACATTTTGACTCTCTAAAGTGTAGCAACTATATTTTCATGACTCTAATAGTGGTGTTATGTGTGTTGTTGCAGACACCATGATGAAGTTTGCATATTTTGAAACCATAGTAGAGTTGATCTACAAGCATGTAGTTCCCATCCCCAAGGACCAATGTAGCAAACTCTACAACTCAAAGTGAGTTTTGCAGAAGGATACATTGCTGGTGTCTTCTGTCCAATTGTTTCACACCCTGCAGACAACTTGGTTTATTACCTAAACAATGCTAAGGGTGCTACTCGTGGTTTTCCTTTACGTATTGTTATGATTGGAACACTTCCTGGAGCACAATGGGGTATCTATGATGCTTTCAAGGTGTCTGTTGGCCTGTAAGTTCTCTTTCCTTCTACAAGTGAATACACCATTATGGGGTATTTATGATGGTTTCAAGGTGTCCATTGGCCTATAAGTTCTTTTTCTTTCTTGCTACAAGTGTATACACCATTCTTGTTATTGAATTAATGTTGGGGTACTCCTGAAATATTTATGTTTCTACATGTTGGGAAAAAGCTGTGGATTGAATAAGGTTTGCATGTCATGTATTTTGACACAAGAAAACTATTGACTTCTATTGGGAATCCTGAACCATTTTTATGGTCTAATTTTAATGTTGTGGTAATTTTTGTTTTATTTTGCTACTTTTTGAGTGACATTATTGGTGGGCTCCAGTATTGTAGCAATAATGCTACAACTCCTGGAGCTTCCTTCTCTAATTTTATCAACCCGGTAGTTCGTAACAAACTTGGAAGCGACGGTGCTGTATGCACAAGTACTAGCTCTTGTCGTAGCTGTCACTTGGTCAGCTGGCACAAGTCCGCTAGGGCTCAAGCCAACTTCTATGAGTTCTCAGAAGAAGCTTTTTAACCGATGAACGAAAGCTATCTCAAAGGAAATTAACCTACTGTAGGAAGGAACTGAAAGCCAACAAGAATCACAAACCCTAGCAAACCCTAATTCTACCAGCTAGTCCTACTGATGCAAAAGGTGGGAATGAAAACTACTGAAAGAGATGCCATTACTTCTAGGAAGGTGAGATGCATGTGTCTAGGCTACTTTGATCTAAAGAAAACATATTTTTGTATTTTTGTTCAAGTTGTTGGAATTATTATGCATGTGCTTCTAACTGGGTCTTGACTGTGCAGGGATAGATCAAGGAGGGAAATGCTTGGAAAAGGTCAGGAAGGCTCAGAGAGGGTCTAAGGAATCCCTAACATCCTTTCAGAGAAGTTCACCAAGTCTGGATGCCAAGCAACCGTGTTTATGAGCTTCTACAGGAAGTCTGCAGGGGTTCTACAGGATGTTCAGGATTTCTACAGGAAGTTCAGTAATTCCTACAGGATGTTCTGCAATCGGATTTTTGGGTGATGGATGAGTGGAAGAGGCTGTGTGGATGGATAGGGAGGTAGGAGGGGAGCTTGTGATGGCCTATGGACAGAGAGATGAGATGAAGAGGGGGCGTGCAAAGCTGGTTGGTCTAGAGGAGGGTAGAGGGAATGGAAGGCCGAAAAGGTAGAATAACGTGGGTAATAGAAGAGTTAGGAGGCAAGTGGTCTAACTGGGAGATGAATAGATGGCCTAGGCACGGCTGAGAAGGATAAGGGAGTGAGGGAGTAGTACTGCACAATGTAAATGAAACAAATCATCCATGTCTTGCACATAACCGAAATTTCATCAACCTATTCTAACTGTTTTTATAAAACCAAAGAACAGCAACGTGATTTTTAAGGAAAATCATGCATGGTACTGAAGCAAAGAATCATTCCACAAGATCTGAATGCATGGACATTGCTACAAACGAGAGCATTGCATCAAAGCTTGCATGAGCATGTAAAACAATGTTTTTGGTGGGTGGCACGGTCTGCAATTCCAGTCCCTAAACAGAGGTGAAAGTGAGTGTGCAGTCAACCCTTTTTGGAACTCTGATTAACTCCAATCTCCTTACTCTAATCTAAACTACTGAAGCAACTCTGTTCATAAAACTAACCTACTTAACCACACCAAGAAATTTAACTCAGCAAACTGTGTTTCCAAATGCATGTAAAGGAAAAGAAATACAATGCTGAAAGAAAGGTAACAATACAAAGGAAGGAAGCCTTAGGCTCTCAGGTTGGGCCTAACCCCGAGAGCTATGGCTCCTTTAAGAACTCAGAACTGAACTCAAATCTTCCTGCTTTCCATTAAAAGATAATAATCATAAGTCCCATAACATGCCAAAAATGGCTTACAAAAGAGCAAAACAGAGCTAACAGCTCATAATCCAGAATATGCAACAAGGTTTCAAAAGTCCTCTTCGAAGGCTACAGCCCCATCATTTATACATTACGAGGGCCAAGCTGGCCTCCTAAATTAGTGGGATTTGGCTGACCAAACTAATAGTGATCTGTTGCTTCCTCAAAATCCATTTGGCTGCCTTCTAACTCGGTGGTGGTGACTGTTGGAGCTCGGAGTTGGGGGTGAAGATCACAAGGAAGGCCATTCAATGCTGTGGACAACCTTCCTACAAAATCTCAATCCCATCTTGGCTGTCTCCTAGCCCTCATCTTCGTGGTTTTGCTCCATTAAATGTCAAAAAACCTGAAATAAGCACGTGTTAGCCACCTAGGAATAGTGACTGCCCTCATTCGTACAAATGACACAAATATACTAAAAAATGATGCATAAGTTATGAAAAATGAAGGGTTGAGCAAGGGTAGTTAGGCCAAATGAGCCCAAAATGTTACCAAATTTGGGGCTCATCAACTATATTGACCTAAGAGGTTACGAAAATTAAACAAATCACTATTTAGTAGCATTTTGTTCTTTGATTTCTTTTATTTTTTGTGCCTTCTAGTAGCATTTTGTTCTTTTATTTCTTTTATTTCACAGACCGACCACTAGTGGAGTTACACCCCCTGTTGCAGAACTGAAGGCACTGAGAAAACTGAACTAATTTGAAGAAGGCATTCTTGAGATCAAATTTTAATGCTTAAAGTTTGTCCTGCAACACAAAACTTAGACATGGATGAATAAAATACCATGGAGGATTGAATCTAGATTTTTGTTTCTTCCAAATTTAGGTTGATTCACACAGCTTGCAAGTGCTTGTGAAAGTCTTATTTTTTGAGGTTATTTTTTTGTTAAAAAGGTTTGTTTCATGTTTTTTTTCCAACCATTCAGACATTAGTAGAGAACTAAAGATTGAGGCTGACCATTGGGATAATATGCCTAGATCTTTAGTGCCTGTGATGTTTTTTTTTTTCTATCTTCATGGGTTGTTAGACAAAAACTTCTTGGGACAAGTGCTCAGGTGTTCCCATTATTTGAGAAGGGGGGGAGGGGGAGGGGGACTTAGATGTCCCCTTTTTGGAGGAACATGTCCCTCAGACTGGGAAAATGAATTTGGAAAGCATGTTGTCCAAAATTAGGTCCAATTAAATCAATGATCTCTAAATACTACATTGGCATAGCTAAGATGGGAATTGTCTTATGGCCAACTATCATATGCGCATGTCTCATATATTTTTTGATGCCATTTTTATTTACAAGATAAGATTTGATGTGTGGGGATCAGAGAAATCTGTAAGACTTTGAAGACAATTGGTATTTTAAATATTTGTTCCAAGGTCGAAATGATTGACAATGAATGTATCAATAGGTCTTGAAGAGCATGTTAAGCCAAGGCATACCTCCCACTCACCATTCTTCCTTTATATATCATTGGAGTTGTATATTAATTTTGGAGGATTCAAAAGAGTTACATTCCAGAGGTATGTATATTCATGGCGCCCATGTGAGAGTTGTGCATTGGATTTTATGTTGGCTCCATCATGTTCAATCCGTTTGTTGAATTTCCTACTCTACATGAATTTCATCATTAATCATAAAAGTAGCTATAATGCCTATTTTCGTTAATTTTTGCTATAGTTGTATACAATTTTTAACTTCTTTAGTAATTTCTTTCATTTGCAAACTTGTATTAAAGGAGCCATAGAACATGGAGACTTTGGGTTTTTACTTTGGTTAGTCTTAATTTTAATCAATCAAATTCGATGCTTTTTTTAGGTCCTTGAGTGTATTAACCATGTGAAAGTTGCTTCCTTATTCTAAAATAGATATGTTCTGCATCCATTGGATGGTTGTTTGTGCTAGCTAAGTGTTATATACCTAGGGGGGATAATAAGGGGTACCAAGGGAGGTACCCAAGGTAATAATGTAATAATGGGATGGGCCATAGTAATAAATAAGGTGGTTAACCCATATCATGTAAGGGACCACAAGTAGTTAATAATACTGTAATGGGCCCATGGTATTAGTTGATGGTATGAGGGAACCATGGTAATGACCCATGGTATTGTATGTATGAGGCCTATATAGAGGCTAGAGACTCCATGTCAAGGAATGGTTAAGGAATATTGTATGAACAAGCATATGGCTTGTGGAGTGTTCTCCTTCCTTAAGGAGTGAATGTATGGTGTTTCCCTACCTTAAGGGTTTGACTAATAAAGTGAATCATTTCTATATTCAAATCTTATTATTCTTGGGTTTATTTATATTATCATATATTTCTGGGTTAGATCTATAACACTAAGCCTACGAAACCTACAAGACTTTACAAAGTTTTATAATTTAATCAAAGTTTTAGAATTTAGAATTTATAAAGTTTCAAGGTCTACTTCTTTGAAGGGTGCTAGCTCAATGGAAGAGCACCTGCTTTACAAGCAGGTGGTTGGTGGTTCAATTCCATCGTGCCCTCATATTCATAGGGAATGGTGATGATCACTATTTGTCCTTATATATTGGATGCCAAAAATGGTGTATAATTGGATGCAAATTCAGACTCAAACTTAGACACAAAATGAGATGCAAATGTGGACACGAAATGAGGTTGAAAATGATGCAAAGTTGGAATGCAAAAATGATGTAAAATGAGAAACCAAAAAGGATGCAAGATTGGATGAAAAAGCAGACGTAAATAATGGTGCAATATTGGACACATAAGTAGACAAAAAATGGTACGAAATGGGCATAAAAATAGCTCAAAATTGGATGCAATGTTGGATGCAAAATGTGATGCAAAACTTGGTGCAAAAACAAATGCAAAATTGGATGTAAAAAATGGCTCAAATTGAACATAACATTAGACAAAAAATGAGATGCAAAGGTGGACAAAACACGTGGCTTAACATAAGATGAAAATATAGATGAAAATTTGGATGCTCAAAAGGATGTAAAAATAGATGCAAGAAACGGTGATAAAAACGAAGCAAAATTGGATGCAACAAATCATGCAACATATGGTGCAAAATGGGATGTGAAAAAGGGGGACAAATCAAACGTAAAAGTGGATGTAAAAAATGGTCCAAAAAGATGAAAAAATGGGCACACAAATGATTGCAAATTTTGGTGCTAAATCAAATTCAACATATGGTGCAAAGATAGGCACCAAATCTGGTGCAAAACTAGATGAAAAAATAGGTACAAATTAGAAGAAAAAACTAGTGTAAGACTAGATGCAAAACCTGACATAAGACTAGATGCAAAAACCGACACAAAGTGGATGCAAAAAAAGGTGCTAAATGGATGAAAAAGACGGTGTAAACTTTATACAAATGATGGCGCAAAAATGGAAGCAAAGAATGACACAAAATAGGAAGAAAAAAATAATGAAAAATAGATGCAAAAAATGACACAAAACTAGAAGCAAAACCTATCATAAAATCATATGAAAATCATGGTACAAATTTTGATGCAAAAAATGATGCATGATCTAGTGTAAAAAAGAAGAAGTAAAAGCTAGCATGAAAAAGGATGCAAAATCAAGTGCAAAAAAAGATGATTTAAAAATTGTACAAAAGATCCAGATTTAGCGCCAAGTTTCTGATTTCGACGAATGGATTTTCCAGAATCTTCACAGGAACTTTCTTACCCAAAAGCTCTCACTTTTCACTCTGAACTCAAATGGTAAAAATGAAGTTGGAAAACCCCTTTTTATAAGTTTTTTTGAATAAATGAATTTTTAATCTATTTATTTTTCACTTTAAAAAGTCAATTTTTAAATCTTTTTTATTTATCTTAAACAGGTATGTGTAATGTTTTGAGTTTTTGTGCAAAATATTGGATTTTTCGGGAAAATTTATCATTTTTCAACAAATAGCATACTTTTATCACTTTTTTCGGACTCTTTCAAAAATTTATGAAAAAACGAAACATTGGAGTCCTCTTTTAGCTCTTTTCAGACTCTCGACAATTGAAAAGATTGCCGAGCACTTGATTGTTCGAACTCGTTAAAATAAACGAACAATCGTCCCTTTAGTATAAGTTTACCCCTTTTACGGACTGAAATGGACTATTTACGAAAAAGGTACAATAGAGTCCTCTTTAAACCCTTTTCAGATTCATTAAAAATGAAAAGATTGTCGAGCGTTTGTCTATTTCAGCTCGTTAAAGCATTGAAGAGTCATCCCTTTTGTATTATTTTATCCTTTTTCGGGCCTAAGGGATTATTTTACGGAAAAGTACCCCCATGGAGTTTTCTTCTGACTCCCTAAAATTGAAAAACACCGAGTTTTTCCTATATTGGACTCGTTAAAATTAACAGTAAAGGACCTGTTCAATTTCAAACACGAACGAACCACTCCTTCTTAGGGTTCAAATTTTAAACTAAGTTGGACTCATTTGAAGGATGAGCTTATAAACAAGCAAATGTTATCCTCCTCAAGCTTGTCAAAAATAAAGAGGTACTTGCCAGAAATGGTGGGGGAAAAGAGAGAAAAATGAACCTACTTGTTACACTTTGTTTTATAAAAACCCGTCAACCACTCTTGAACACGACACTTTTTGTTCACCTGGGTTGGGAAAATCCTTTGCCTAACAGTTAATCAAACCAAATTGAAAGTCTTCAGCCGGTTTCTGGGTATTAGCTTTGGGTCAATTGTCCCCAAACCATTTGCAGTGTCGTTATGTGTTCAAGAGAACAGTTCAAACCAACCATTCATCTGCAAAATATCTGTCATCCATTTTGACCATCCTTGAGTCAGTCCTTGCCACTATATTTCTTCAAAACTTGATTTATGATTTCGTGTTGTGGGCTTGCCCATGACAGATCACTTTCTATCGACTTCAGCTCATTATCTGGAGAGTTGATCTAGAAATCGTCAGTACCTTGAAAGCTGCATGCCCTAATGGCAGTTTTCTCGCCTTCGACGATAGGTTGCATCATTGACCTTCGATCGAATGATTCCGTGACATGTTCGACTTCGACTCATTTATTCACATTTCATGGATTGTACTGGGTACTTTGAGGGCCATTGACATTACTGGTGGTTTCTCTCACACTTGTTAATAGTTCACATCATTGACTGGTAATCAAGTGGTTTCTACCATGTTCGACTTCGACACATTCATTCACATGGATAGAATCGTACTAGTTCAGGAAGCGAAAATAAAGACCTTGGATCTACCATCCAGGCTGCGAGGAATTTTGTTATTCATTATGCAGTGGACTATTCATAAATATATGGCTGCGTCCATACTGTGTCTACACATGTCTATACTCTTGATGTATTACAAAAATCATTTCTGTATTAGAACAATTTAGTCAGTTTTCTAGCCAGTTTTGATCTGAGTATGGGAATGCCTACCTCAGCGATGATATGGCTATATATATATTTTGCATTGAATGTTTTTAGAGGTTCCGACTGGGGTGTCCATAGGATGATCCTTGAAATGATAAAGTAATTCACTCTTCATACATGAAAGACTTCATCTTCATATATTATAGACTTCGCACTTTAGGGGGAAATCTGTTGCACTAAAAATTGTCACCTTGACATTCTGCAATCTATGTGAGTCCATTATCACTCATACTTTCCTCATTTGCAAGTCTAAAGCCTTAGTTCTTCATATCAGGCCTTGAAAGTAAGAGAAAAGCCCTAAAAGTCTCTAAAACTTTGGTTCCGCACTCTCTCTTTGCATTATCTACGGTCCCTCACCTAATGGTCATGTCCCATGCGCACCTGACTGCTTTGTCCTTGTGTTATGGGTGCAGACCCCTATAAAAGTTAAAAAGGCGCGAGTTTATTCTAAAAAACTCACTTTCAGTCATTTCTAGAAGCTTCTGGAAGGAATCTTAAGGTGGCAAGTTCGCTCTTTTAAGGTTCATGCACTCCATACCTTAAGGAGCTAACCCCTTGATGTGAGGAGCTTATCCCTTTGAAGGAGGATTCTATCCCTTCATAGATGGACCTGTAACCTCCTCCTCTGCACTATAAAATAAAGCATTGGGCTGGTTACTTGGGAGGTTGGAAGCTGAATATTTTTGAGGTGAAATGTTGCTGGAACTTAGTCTTCTTTAGTTGAGATTTTATGAGGAGAGATTACATACCTCTAAGATATCATTTGGAAGAGTGCAAGGCTTGTCAAAGTAAAGGAACTTCCTGTTTCGGACCCTAGGAAGAGCTTGTTCAACATTAAGGCTGAAAAGGTTGTAAGGTTCTTCTACTTCAAAGTTAATACAAGTAAGTTTGTTTTTCTCAATAAGCAGTTTGTTTATGATTTATTTTATGGATTCCTTGATCACCATAATAGACATGATTTATGATATTTGCTATGCAGGTGCTATTTTATGTTTGCTTGTTTGTGATTCTAGGTATTTAAAGATAACTCTTTCGGACAATTGAGGGGTGACTACAACGAACAAGCGTTGGATCTAAGGTAGGATCGTAACACCTCTATAGTATTTATTTGTAAATTGCATATGTCTAGAGAAAGATAGATTTTCTGTTTGTTGCTAGATTATCTTGTGATACTAGGGAGATCGGTCTTGTTCGCAAGATCGATTTATTCCGCCAACAAATTGGCTACTCCGCTAGAGAATGAATTTGGTTTTTGGTTTTCCTTTGTTTTGACTTGAGAAAAGTGTTTTCATTTCTGGTTTTTGATTGATGTATATTGGTTTGGGTAGTTTTTAAATCTTGTAGTATTTTTTGTTTTTTTCGAAGTTTTCAGGGGACTGCACTTTCTCTTCACAGACAGTGTGGGCATCTCCGCACTTTTCTTTTAGTAAACAGAGCGTGACCACACCTGTTACTTCTCGAGCTTGCGGACCCTGTAAATTTTTTTGAAAAACCTAAAATACCTTTTTCCAGTTAGGTTTAGGTTTGATTTAGAAGCTTTAGGGTCTACCCAGATATCTGTTTTTTCCTGTCAAAAACCTCTTGTGAGTGAGTTCCGATAGTATTTGTGTTTTAGATGATTTTCTAGAAGTTTCCATAGTGTCCTGTACCTGACGAGTGACCACCTCTTAGTCACCAATTATCTTAAGAAATTCTACCTTCAAATCGATGGATTTCTTTAGTCCAAGTACGAGTGCTTCATATTCGACAGTATTATTTGTACACTCGAACTCCAAATGACATGAAATGATATGCTTTTTGTTACATGGGTCTATAAGTACAAAACCATCTCTAGAGCCATCTTGCATCTTTGAACCATCAAAGTATAAATTCTAAATATTGTTAGCTACTAAGCTGCTTCCTAGACTATTATTAATATTACTATGTACATTGATATTACAAGATTCATTCACACCAGCCGGAGAATTAGGAAGGATATCCAACTGTGTATCTGGTGGAACGGGTTATGGCTGTGTTTGATAACACCCATGATCGGTTTCCAAGAAATAATTTCCAAAGATTAAGTCAGCAAAGGAAATAGGCTCATTGCGGCCCTCAAGTGGTGTCACAATGTATTTAATGTATGATTCACTTTCCACTCGAATATGGTTGTTCTTACCCTTGTATGGAAGCCATAAATGTGACCAATCTGTAGAAAAATACCCTTGTAATTTACTAGACTAGTCTCTACTCATGAATATGCTGTAGGCTTCAGGGATGTCCACAATTACAATATTTATACATTAATGAACTCAGTGATCAAATGATAATCGAATAAGAATATTATTGAGTTCACCGATAGCTTGGACAAGAGATCTGTCTATTTGAATGATTTGTGCATCGATTTTGTCCCATTTAGACTTTATTTTCTTAGTAACAGATAATGGAATTACATTCACAAATGCACATGAATCGACTAAACAATTATGGACATTGTAATTGAAAATTTCAAAGGTTAACAAAAATGGAGGGCAGAGAGTGTTAGCATCTAATGTTACAACATTAACTACAGATTCAAGGGAACCAGAAGACTTACCAGACACCTTCTGAGAGGAAGAAGCTTTGTCACCTGGCGAAGGTTGTGAACATTATCTTCACGACCTCATAGATTGAAATATTGGCTTGATCTCTCTTCAAATATTCAACTATGTTATAATCAATCATTTCAACTTTAGCAGGAAGTGTTGAAGTGTCTAGAGGAGTAACTTTATTTGGAGGAAGTTCTTAGAAGAAGTTGCATTTCCAGACTTACTTTGTGCATTCTAAGCAAGATTGACCGGTGGTGAGATCCTTCTTAACAATTACTCCTTCAATTTATGTCTCTCACATCATGTTTAGAAATGGGCCGTTGACTCTTCAAGTTATATCGACCATTTTTCTTCTGAGGGGGGGCCTCACCTCGAGGTGGTGCTTCAAATTCTTCTTGTTAGCACTAAGAATACAATCAAAATAATTCTTTGCATATCCAATACCAGTTATTTCTTCAGCTACTGTAGGTTCTTCTATTTTTTTCGTCTACTCTAATTGCTCATATGCTAGTAAGGAATCCACAATGTGTGCAACCAAAGCATTCATGTTGTGGTTTCACTTCGGGCATGTTTCTTCTGAACTATATTCCTGGTGGAAAGAGTAATATTTATACATACCCATGCTCTCAATATTCAACACAACATTCGAACTCTGGGAAGATTTGGCCGATTGTTGCTATTGTTGTTGTTATTATTCCTTCATAATGGGAAGAATTGGGAGGCTTACTACTGGTAGAAGTATTTCTTGACCTTCTCTTTAGTTCTGAAATTCCATTGTTAAGTGCTTTAACTGTCTGGGTCAAGCTTTCAATTTTTGACAAATCCCTTTATTTAGCCTTACTTGAGGAAGGCTGAGACTTCCTATGAGTTTCCTTGGAGTCTTTAGATTCATAATCATCAATAATAAATCCAATAGTGGGCATGTCCTTTTCCATGACGATTTATTTTGCAAAGTTTAGTGCTAATGTTTCCTTTGCAGCTCGTTTAATGAATGAGGAAATGTTGGTGGGAAAGTTAGTTGCATAATAATCAATAGTAATTGAACCATGAGGTTGTGTACCCTAGGAATAAAATTTCAGTATGCAATTGAACTTTTGGTTGAAGTATTTTACTTTCTCCTTTTCCCCCATCTTACTATTTTCAAGCTCTTTCAATAACATGGCCAGAGTCTTGTCATCAAATAATTTCTCCAAAAATAAATTTTTAAACTCCGTCTAGCTATAGACCGAATTGACAAGCAAACTATGGTACCATGTTGCTGATCTACTTTCTAGTGTAAAAGGGAAAAACCTACAAGCAACATCATCGTACCATACCTCTAACATCCGTAGATGCATGTAAAAATAACTTATGTTATCTTATGCCTTTGTCTTCTTATCTGGATCAAAATTTGATAACAACTTTTCCAGATGTCTGGGCGTCTTATGAAGGTTATTTGGAATAGAAAGGGGCCCTTGGGCCATCCAATCTAGGTCCTGGTCGACCATGTCTTCGTATTTTGGTTCATCCTCCTTTTAAGATTATGAGGAGCATTCTCTTTCACTATCTAAATCATTAAAATTGTCATTAGAAAGAACAATGTCTTCTTTGTACCCTTCGTTAATGGGTGGAAGTGGATCTTGTTGAACTGTGCCTTTTGAGGACTTTGATAAATCTTCAAGAGTGGAAATAACCAAATATTCCATTGTTGCAACTGATACAATGGTATAATTTGTTTCTTTATTCTTAGGGTGATGCGGGAGATTATGCACAGCAGGAAGTAAACCAATAGATTTTGTGAACCGACGAGTTAAAGGTTGAAGTGCCTGAAGTTGTTCATAGGTAACCTTGTATGCCAACTCCGGACCAAGCTGAGAAGACCCTCCTACTTTGGGAATAGGAGTTGGAATGGTGCTCGGAAAATTGCTACATTATCTAGAGGATGAATGGTTAGGGTGTGTGGAGTTATCAACCATAAAAATGGCTGCTCTCCTTTTAGCACCAGAATGTTGACGGTGTTAGATACCACCAAAATATAGAGGATATCCCCGATATGAGGTCCCAATTAGATCTCACATCGTTTGGTGTAGGAGTCCCATTTGGAATATGGCCCAACCACCATTTACTTAAAGATATGCCTTGGCTTTAACTATTAGCATGAGAGATATGCACACATGTGCTTTTGAATGAACAAGAAAGTGTGCCTGGTGAATGTTCGATTGTAGATGTATTAAGGTTCTTTCATTACAAAGAGGAAATAAAATGAGCATCTAAGAGAGAAGTAATAGTACTACCCTAATGGAGGAAAACACACACATGAAAAAGGATTGTCTAACATCAAGAAAAATAGTTCACATAGACGCGACGATCATTACAAGAATTACAACACATTTCCAATAGGTTAAGCACCAAAGTCACCAAAATAGTTCAATTACTTCAGTACATGTGAAAGCAAACATGAATCATAAACATTCAAAGAAGGGTCTTTGAAACATCCACAATACATATGTGAAAATGTGCCAGCCAAAAGGCTTCAAGTATTAAGAAAAAGTTCTAAGATACATAAGTACAATGAACACCACTAGCTCCAATAACGGAGCGTTAGAGCCAAAATACTTGCTCCCCAAAAGTACTAACTCTATCTCTCTAATTCCTTGTGGGAGAAGCTAAGGTTAAAAGTACTTTGCATGAGTAATGAGGATCCTTTTATAACTTGAGGTATGACCTTTCACCTCCTCATGACTCTTGACTTTCCAACTCCTAGTGATCTTTGGACTTCCAAATGACCTTTGTAATTACATATGACTCTTGGTATTACATGTCATTTGTACTTCCATGAATTATTTTTCCATACATGACTCTTGGAATTCCACTTATTTGTATTTACAATGATTACATCATTACATCATAACTTCCACATCATCATGTGATGAGACATGACAAGTCACTATCCTTGATGACTAGGACTAATAGTGATTGACGACATGGACTTTCTTGAATGGTGACATGGTTGCCACTTGTGTCTTCGTTTTGGATGCAACTTATGATTATTGATGCCTTCGCCCTACAAAGAGTCCTTGATCTTATGGAGCTTTTTGGGTACTATTGAAAATGGCAACAATAAATTGGTAAAAATAGAAGTGATAAAAATAATACTGCTAAAAATAGAAGTTTGGGTACCAGTGCTGGATTGGGCAACAGGGAATGAAAAATGGAAGTGCTAAAAATAGAATTTACATTTTTAGCAATTCAGTGTGGATTCCTATTTTAGTCAGTCCCTGGACTAGAAATAGGAAGTAAAATTCGAATTTGATATTAAAACAGTTTGGAAATATTAATTCAATTTGAGTTAATTAGTCAAGGAATTATGAACTTGAAGTCTATGTGAGGACATGCAACAATTTATCTATTAATTGAGGAATTTATCCATCAGTTAAAGAGATAAGGATGAGTTGTAATCAGTTGGCTCAGTTAACTGAGTCAAATCCAGTTAGATTAATTTAACAAGTTTCTAAATTAATGAGATTCAATTTGTTAATGCTTGCATGCATGTAACAATTGGTATTTTTAGATAACTGAAGATTCACTCATGGATAAATCATGCATGTTAGTTCAGACAGAGACCCAGTTGAGATCAGATGGAGGGACAGTGTACTATCAGTTGCTAGGATATTCCTTGGTGAATATTCCTTGCATGCAGAAGGAATATTATTCCTTATGGATTGCATAGTTGGACCTGAGGTTACAGCAAGTATGATGTGGCCAATTCACACATGTTATGACATTGGACCCCAATCAAAACTGCGCAAGGAAATAGGAGCTTGGAGGACTTGTGTAGCCTATATATACAAGCCTAGATAGTCCATGAGCTACATCATCAGAGTACAGAGAGAGCAGGATAGCTTTTGAGCTGATTCTTTTTGTATGTTGTTGAGGATTTTCACTTGATTGATAATATAGAGATGGGGTTTTATGCTAGTGCTTTCCCCAGGTTATATCTTCTGTGTTATGATTGATTACTTCTCATTCTCAGTTATATCTGTTCATGCTTGATGTTGCTCATGTTCAATTAAGCTTCCGCAAAGTTTATGGTAGATGTAGATCTAGTATTATGCTTTAGTACATTGCATATATCAGTTTGATCTGCAGGTGAAATTTCTACATGATATCAGTGAGCTAGCTTATTTGTAGAGAAAATTCTACATGGTATCGGAGCACAGGTGATCAAGGAAGAACAATATACAAGAAGGGAGAAGTTGAAGTTTGTGGTTTCTGAATATTGAATTGAGTTCTTATCACATCTATTTCACTGATGGCGTTCTATGGTTTGAGACTCAAATATGCCCTTGATGGTAGTTCGAATTATATAGCCTGGAAGGATCGCATGGAGGTAGTATTAGAAGATAATGGCCTTAAGGACTTCATTGATCAAGAAGTCCTAAAGTCGAATGATGCTACTCAACTGGCGGAATGGAAGAAGTGTGTGGCTAGAGCAAGGAGAATCCTTCTGGAGGGAGTTCGAGATCACATTGTCTCGAGCCTCCATGGGAGGAGACTCTGTTTTTGATGTGGAAAAATTGAAAGATATTTATCAAAATAGAAGTGATCAGAGGAAGCTGGCACTGAAGGACAAACTTCGAAAGATCAAGTGTGAAAAGGGTGACACAATCTCTATGTATCTGAACAAGCTCACCACATGCAGGGATGAGCTTGGAAGTGTTGGGATCGTGATAGCTGATGATGACATGGTGAGTCTTGCACTCCTCGGTCTTCCTAAGAGCTGGCATAGCTACCAAGACTCAGTTAATGGAAGAGAGAAACTGCCAGATTGGGAATGACTTTGGTTGGATTTGATGTAGGAGGAGATAAGAAGAAGCACCAGAGATGGTTCTTCATCCATGGACAATGAAGAAAACTGTGCCTTAGCGAGTAAGGCGAAGAAGGGGAAGGAGAAGGTTTCTCTTTCCGAGTCCAGTTCTTCCCATGGTGGGAAGAAGTTTGACAAATTGAAAGTGCGATGCTTTCGTTGTCATGAGGTGGGCCATTTTGTTACAAATTGTCCATTGAGGAAATCCAAGAAGGGATCTGGGGAAGGATATGAAGGTGAGGCACTTGCTTCACAGTTCGAGTTGGATTTCACACTCTTCACATGCATGGTTTAATCCATGGTGGGAAGTGGTTGGTTTCTTGACAATGGAACTTCTTTCCACATGACCTGCAACAAGAGTTTGTTCAGTACTTTGGAGGAGAAATATCTCCAGATACTCATAGCGATGGGTAATGATGAAAAGTATAGTGTCTCAGGTGTAGGCACGGTTATTTTTCAGAGGGAGCATGGAGCTTGCCTTACCTTAACTGATGTCAAGTATGTACCAGGACTGAAGAGAAACTTGGTGTCGATTGCGACGCTGGAAGACAAAGGCTATGATGTAGTCTTCAGTAAGGGAAAGGTTTTCCTTAGACACATCATCACTAAATAGGTGAAGTAGATCAGTTCATGGGTCAAGAACCTGTATACTGTTGAGGTTCAAGATGCATGAAAAGCCTTGAGTAGCAAGGAAACTGATGGAGACTTGGTGGTTGAGAGGGAGAGTATATTACCTCTCAACATGCAGCGCTAGAAGAAGTCTCAAACGATTGTGGAGGAGCCACGATTGGTGTAGCAGCTTTAGGAGGTTGTGGAGCAGCCACAACAGGGGAAGCTGAGCGGAGATCGAGTAGATACATCTACTCATGCAGAGACCTCCACTAGGGGGAAACTTGAGTCAGGTGGGAAGAGGGATCACATGCAGCCATACCTCCAACTAGGAGGTGGGGTGATGTGGAGTGATCATCCCAAGGAGGAGGGGTAGGATCCTTGAGGTACCCAACCTCTTTGATTCGACTTTGCTACAGGAGCCCCGATGAGGAGTAGCAGAACTGACTGATTGGGTAGAGACAGATGCAAATGGAGCAGCAAAGAGAGCTACAGTGCAAGGAATCACAGGACAACGCAGAGCTAGCAGGCTGTAGCAATGCGAGAGGTACAAGTGTGTTGCACCAGTGCAGGGTAGCACAGAGAGGTGTGCAACGGTGCGAGATGCATGGAGATGTTGCAGTACTGTAGAGGTTAGAGAGGGAGCACTTGTCAACAGTAGGTAGAGCTTCATCATCAGAGTATGCTTCTAGCCCAACAGAGAGGTTAGTAGGGAGTTTTTTTTTGTTTTGTTCCGAGAGTTGCTGGAGCAACCAAACTTGGTAGAAGTGTTGCAACCAGAAAATTTCGAAGGTACAGGATCAGGTTCGAGAGGAAGCCTTTATTTTTGAGAGGGAGTGTTGAAAATGGCAACAAGAAATTGCTAGAAATAGAAGTGCTAAAAATAGTAGTTTGGGTACCAGTGTTGGATTGGGCAACAGGGAATGAAAAATGGAAGTGCTAAAAATATAATTTCTATTTTTAGCAGTTCAGTGTGGATTCCTATTTTAGTCAGTCCCTGGACTAGAAATAGGAAGTAAAATTCGAATTTGATATTAACAACAATTTGGAAATTAATTAATTAATTCAGTTTGAGTTAATTAGTTAAGGAATTATGAACTTGAAGTCTATGTGAGGACATGCAACAGTTTATCTATTAATTCAGGAATTTATCCATCAGTTAAAGAGACAAGGATGAGTTATAATATTGAGTTGTAATTAGTTGGCTTAGTTAACTAAGTCAAGTCCAGTTAGATTAATTTAACAAGTTGTTAAACTAATGAGATTCAGTTTTTTAATGCTTGCATTCATGTAAAAACTGGTATTTTCAGATAACTGAAGATTCACTCATGGATAACTCATGCATGTCAGTTCAGACAGAGACCTAGTTGAGATCAGATGGAGGAACAATGTACTATCAGTTGCTAGGATATTCCTTGGTGAATATTCCTTGCATGTAGAAGGAATATTATTCCTTATGGATTGCGTAGTTGGACCTAAGGTTACAACAGGTATGATGTGGCCAATTCACACATGTTATGACATTGGACCCCAATCAAAACTGCGCAAGGAAATAGGAGATTGGAGGACTTGTGTAGCCTATATATACAGGCCTAGATAGTCCATGAGCTACAACATCAAACTACAGAGAGAGCAGGATAGCTTTTGAGCTGATTCTTTTTGTATGTTGTTGAGGATTTCCACTTGATTGATAATACAGAGATGGGGTTTTAGGCCGGTGCTTTCCCCAGGTTATATCTTCTGTGTTATGGTTGATTACTTCTCGTTCTCAGTTATATCTATTCATACTTGATGTTGCTCATGTTCAATTAAGCTTCCACAAAGTTTATGGTAGATGTAGATCTAGTATTATGCTTTAGTACATTGCATATATCATTTTGATCTGCAGGTGAAATTTATACATGATATCAGTGAGCTAGCTGATTTGTAGAGAAAATTCTATAGGTACTTTGATCATCAAGACTTCAATGTGTTCCTATTATTTTAATGCTTCCTTTATTTTCCTTCTTTGCTCAATCTTCTTCATGCATTCTTGCCACGATGTTTTTGAAATACCTGTTGTTGCAATCACCCATGACAAGCAACCATTATCCTAAAAATATCCTATTTAACATGCTTTATGCAAATTTTATGTTCAAGTCTTAATAATGCACTTGGAAACAAGAAGGAGAGCTTTTGGGTACAAGGGAAAACTTTGAAAGGCTGAAGGGATTAAGAGAAGAGGCTCTAGGGCTTTTTCATGTGCTCATGCGCTTAAAAGAAAGAGGCACTCAGCGTAGGGCGCATGGTGCAATTACGAAGGACAAAGGAGTAGGCTTTGGGCTTCACAAGTGTGTTGTGCACTCAAGGGAGACAAGGAGGGCACATGGTTGACTCCTGAAAGCTGAAGGATGGAACTTACTGTCTTCAGAGTGTGCTCATGTGCTCAAGAGACCAAATAGGGAAGATGGCACAACTATGAAAGTTGAAGGATAAAGCTTCATGCCTTCGGAGTGCACTCGTGCACTCAAAGGGTCAAGAGGGTGCATGGTACATTGTGGAAGGCTGAACGGTGGAACTTAAGGCCTTCAGGGTGCACTCATGCACTCAAGGAGGTAACACTTTTTCGAGTTGAAGGAGTGCATTCAAATGAAGGATTTCTTTCTCAAAGGGCATAGTTCAGAACAAGGAAGGGGAAATATGGTTAAGGAGTATGCTAAGCGCACTTGAAGGGAATAGGGCACACTTCCAAATAACGAAGGGTTCCCAATCAAGGCTTAAAAGTGCATTCATGTGCTTTTTGCCTTTATGGGATGATTTTACAACTGAAATTTGTTAAAGTTTGGAAGATGGGACAAGGGTTGAACATGATGAGTTTAGACATAAAACCATGTGTGACACATACCAATTCATCAATAAAACTTAGACAAGCTTGAACAATGATAAATAGACATCAAAATGCCACTTTATAAACATTCCCCAAGTAGAATTAATGAAGTGTGTGCGATTGCGACCAAAAAGTGTCATTTTGTAACAATAAAGGTTTTTTCGACTATGATATGCACTAAAGTTATTCTAATCAGTTCCATTACACATGAGAGCAATCAAGAACACTTGAAACACATAGGATAACCCGAAAAACACTTGAAAACCAAAGTGACACTAAATATGATGGTGCAGTAAGCTCCGAAATTTGACTGTAGTGAAAACTTTGAAGGGTGTTGTAGCAATGACAACAACGAGAAAGAGGGGTTGCTGCTTATTTGATAGAAACTAAAATATATGTTGATTTAGGTTTTGCCCCATGCCACACTTCTATATCTCATCTCTGACTGACAGGTGAACAATGAGAACATACGTAGACATATTCAAGGCCAAGTTGGAGATAGGGTTTAGGTTGTAAATGTAGGTCACATGAACTAATTAGGGTTCCCCACAATCACTTTTTCATATTTTCCTCGTTAGTGGGTCATGTTACCCACCATCTATGGGTAGTGTCCATAGGAGAAATTTTTCTCCTAGATGGTCCTCAAATGACAACCAACAACCCTTTGCAGCCAAATAACTCGATGTGCCACTATCTCGCCACTTGAGCCAACCATGTGGTCCCTAGCCCATTTGTTATGATCGTATGTTTGAAGGTGGGCCTCTCAACCCCGAAGGTATGTATTTTTGTTGGTGTAGTTGAGTAATTTTGTTTACTTATCATGGACACTTTTGGGCATGGATTGGTGGGGGGATTCGACGGAAAGAGGGGGCTATGTCTGTACTCTTGTCTCCTCCACATGATTTGGTGGTTAGCATTGTGTCCTAGTCCCATGGGATCTCCTTCACTGGCTATTAGCTTTAGGGTCGGCACTATGTGGGAAATACTGATTTTGGTTGCATGGTCCCACTTCGCAACACCATATACATCACTTCCCTCCACTCACTTTAACCTCATTTCATCACTTTTCCCATCTGGGTCCACATGTGTCCACTAGCTCCACATAGGGTTAGCCTCCCCCAAATTCACACTTTGGGCTGGGCCTGGAATGATGCCCAAAGGTTGATGCAACTAAAAGGAAAAGAAAAAGCATAATTTCACCACTCTCAATAAGAAATGTACCAAAAAATGCAAAATATGGTTGGGACATACAAATTTAGCACGTGCGGAAAAGCCAAACATGAGCTCTACCCCTTATTTATGGCCATCACCTTAGTTCCTATGGGCCCTATATGAGACCCATCCACATTAAGGAACCCATGATCGTCCCAACCCCTAATGGGTAATGAAATTCCCCACCTTAAAATGGGGTACTTAATGCTATATCCCACACATCATGCTCTCATCGCATGGAGCCCCAAGTACTTATGATGAAAAAACAATCAAAGGAAAAAGGCATATGAAGAAGGGTGTAAAAACAAAGGCTAGGGTAACTCATATACCATGATTTTCTCCCTCGTAGGATCGTATACCCAAGCGTTGGATTCACTTATTATAGCTACCCTTGTACCATGGCATGGGGCACAGAGCATTCCCTTGATTCTCACTTTGTTCCATCACTATGTCAATGCCACCTACCACCTGGTGGATGTACCATGGACATGCCACCCACTTTAAAGGCTGAAAGCACCTAACAAGGTCCTTGGTTAACTGCCTTATTGAGCTTGGAGACACTTGTACATGCCAAAGCCCACTATGGAAGCGCATGCCACCATGAAGTGCCCCATTTATTCTATGTTTTGTAAGCTCTTTTACTTGACTATTCTAATGATTTGATGTATTGGAGGGAAAGGGTACACATTGGATCTTATGTAGGATTGTAGGTGGTCTCCATTTTGGGTTTGTTCTCCCTATACGGGGTCCAAGCCCTCCAAAGGACCACATTGACACTTGTAGGGTGAGAATTGAGAGTCATGGGTCTCCACCATAATAGAGAGTAATTCATGAATCCACAACACCACTAAGAGATTGCTCATGTTCCACCTTTTTGCATGAGGTGATGCACCTAGTTCATCATGCCCATCCGGCGATGTGTCTCATTGCAAGAAACAAAGGGAGGGCTTATGTCATCATCCTAGCCCTTATAGACGGTTTATATGCATTATCGATCCACTTGGAGACCCATGAGGTTGTCCTTCTACCCCCACATCCACTTGGGAGCACCACATGTGACTTACTTGGGAAACAAGGGGCCAACCCCTTGTCCACTATGTTTGGAGTCCATCCTCCCATCATGGCACACTTTGGACTTCATTAGGCCTTCTCAATGGCCCAACAACTCATTATATTGATTATTATTCCATCTTGAGAGGCTTATTTTTATGTTATTGAGCTATATTTGTGGGCTTGTCACCAGGGGGTGTTATTATTGCACATTATTTTATTATTTGGGGCTTAATTAGGCCTAATTAGGAAAATAGAACTCATTAGAGATGTTATAAATTGATGAGAGGCTCATTCATTCCTCTCATCATCACTTGGATTGGGTTGGTATATCTTAAGAGATTTTCACACTTTTTGTTAGGATAAATTTATGGAGTTCCTTGATGCACTATGATGTTTGGATTTTTCTATTGTCTTTGGAGCTTCTTTCTAATGAAAAGTGGATGAATGGATGTACTCTCTCTCTCATGTAAGTCAAATTTTTGATGCTATTCTTGTTATCTTACTTGTCAAACACATGTATACTGTTATCATTATTCTTGTATGGTTTAATGTGATGTGAAATTATTTTGGGACCTTGAATAAGTGATTTAATGCATGTGTTACTCTTTGAGGGATTGGGTGAATGTTCCTAGAGGCACCTCTTAGGTTGAAAGACCTCGAAATTTCATCTCTTTGGAAAATCTAAAGTATAAATCCCTATTGACCTAGTTGTTTCCCTTGGAGAGGCTATCAAATATCAATTAGGGCTCCTTCACTCATGAAAATTATTTATCTATGTGTATCTTGACTTCATTAAGTCTAAGAAATAAGGCACTGATCCTCGTATCCCTTTGGTGGTCAAATTTACCTCCCTTTTCTTCATTTTTCCAAATTCTAGGCCTAACCCTAGAGGGTCACCTAGGTCATCAAGATAAATCTTTATAGCCATCCAAACATATTAAAAATTGGTCCACAACTGTGCTGGGGTATTCTCAAGGGGTCCTCCAAATTTTAGCACAATCTAATGGTGGAATCCCGAGATATCACAAGCCCTACCTCGAGGATAATTTCTATCCCTAGGCTGATTTGGGTTGGTGTCCTCATTTGGATCATTGCATTCAAATTTCAAAATAAAATTAGTCCCTTGATCCTATTCTCTTCCCTAATTAGGTTACTACCCTCCTTGAGTGATCAACTCCACACTCTTGACCTAGTTTTGGTCCACTTGGCTTCTTTGTGGTCCCACATATCTACAACTCAAATTCCACAAGGATTACTTGGAAGCCATTCCTTCATTAGGATCCTTGAGTCTAGGAACCTTCTTGTCAAAGCATATTCCTTAAACCTAAACTCAAGAATCCCCTTAGCCCTTCCTAGAGAGCCTATCACCTTGCTTCTTAAGCAAGTAATCCATTTTTCTGAGCCTCTCTTGAGAATAGGATTTGAGAATCACTCCTTATCCTATTATTGTTTCATTCATTTAGTGATTCCCCTTATACCAGGTCTCCTCCCATCGATGAAAGTTTGTAAAGGTAAGGGATCCTTAACTTAGGTGAAATTGGGCTATCTTTTCATTCTTTCCCCTTGACCTAGTAGTTTCTTTATAAGATCCCCTCCTAGGATCCATGTTAGTTTGAGCGGTAACATGTCAGACTCATAGGAAGGATGTTCGAGATGCAGTTTTGATAATTGGACCTATGAGAGGCTGTCTCTTGGATCAGCCATGATAAACACATGCAACCATTAGTGTTTCAAGATTAGGGAAAAAGAAGAAAGGAGTTATTCTATGGTTTCATCATATGCATAGGGGCATAAGGGAAGCTTATTGTGACATACAAAGTTTGCAAGGATTAGGCATATAACTAAGCTTGTGAAGGCTGATGCAGTGCCATGTAACATATAAAACAAATGTAATGCTCAGTCAACAACAAACAAATTCAAAGCAAAGTTTAAAATGAAAGCATGATGCAATGCAACGAATGCAAGATGCAATGAGTGAATAAAGCTACATGAAATACAGGAAAAAAAATGTGGTGCAATGAAAAATCAGTTAACTACAATCAAAGAGCCACACAATGCTTATGCATACAATTCATAAATGCAATGCAAGATAAATGCATAATGTCATGTGACAAACTAAACCACCTACAATAAAGAACATACAACAAAATCATGATTAAACCCTAACTAACCTAAACCCAAAACCCTAATTTAACTAGAGAGGAGATGGGGTCATGTGAATTCAAACATCCATTGTAGCCACCACAACTTTTCCCAACCTGAAATAACAAAGAGGTCAACGATTAAATCCAGTACAAATATTTTGCAAAAAAAAATGTTTACCTGTAAAACATGCACAAAAGCAAGAAGGTCACATTTGCTGGCACGAAATCATGCCAGAAAATACTATTCTAACGAGGCTGCAACTCTATCCTAGTAAAAAAAATGATAAACTTGAAACCATGATCATTTCTCCACGATATGCATTTATTCATGAATAACCCTAAATCATGCATAAGAGAGATTATAAGATGCTCACTTGTAGAGGAATTGGTTAGATAAGACTCTTGCAGCTAGTCAACAATCCTATCATGATACTGAAAATTATCAACTTAAAAACCTTGAAAATATTTCAAAGATGGTTATCTGTCTGGTGCAACTATAATATGAGAAAAATCCAACCCAAAAACCCTAGTTTGATCTTGTTCAAGTATTCTGTCAAGAACACGAGAAGCTAACATAACCATCAATGAGAGTTGAAGTGCCTCACTTTTCTGACAAAAAATTGAATCTTAAAATGTTAGATCATCGAATATCGGTGGCTTCATAAGATTAAAAAATGAATGTATACATCCACCATCAGTTGTGACGTCAAAATCAATAAAATATTGACTATATTGTTGGCTTGATCAGATATTACATCATTTCCAAACTATTTGTTCAATAGATAAGATTCTTCGGGTTTGCAAGATGGAGATGAATCAACTATATGAGTCTCATGAAAGAGATGAGTCATGTGACTCCTTCCCTCAGATACATTGGTTTTCCAATCAGAAGATAGATGGGCCAAATTCTTATTCTTTTCCTCTTCCAAAGGTAAGATAGCACCAAGCTGTACCTGATCAAATTCTGCATTAGCTAGTGAGAATATAGAGGATTTGGAACAATTTCTGGTGTACTCTCTTCAACAAATATATTAGAGTACAAGGAGTGGTGCATAGCAGCTAACAGAGGTTGAAAATATTCTCTCAGAGAAACATCACTTGGATCAGGATATTTCAGAAATGAGCTTTCAATTGGTGAGATGATGCTAAAAGGAGAGTATTTTGAGTAAAACCTAATCTGACCTAGTCAAGGGATCTCATAAGGATCATGAGAAATTGACATAATCATTAGTGAAAGCTGAAGTGCCTCAACTTCCTAACAAGTCCCTAAAATTTCAAAAGGTGAATCATCAAATTTTGATGGGTTAGTGAGGTCAACATTTGAAAATGAGCAACTATAACTAGATGTATCGATGAATACCTTGTCAACAAGATGACAACTATTAAAGCTACAAATTTTATCAAATTTTGTAGCTAAAAAATGAGACTCTTCAAGGAATAATAAAGAAAATGTATTTACCAGAGGAATCTCTTGAAATATTTGAGATATAGAGCCTTCCTCTTCACTTGTTAAAGATTGCAAATAAAAAAGATCATGAACAAGGGATTCAATCTTTTCATTTTATGATTTTGAGGCAACACCATCACATACCTAATTGGAATTAAAACCAACATGATAAATATCTAAAGGATTTAGAGAAGCTTTTGGTGTAGCAGACTTATCAAGTAAATAATGGTATAGAAGATAAAAAGACTCTGGTGAAGAGACATCAATTCCAACAAAATCTGGTTCAAGATCAAATCCTACATGATAACGTCAACTTGAGGAGGTAACAGATAAACATGTATGTTATGCTCTAGGGAATCAACTGAACATTCACTGTCACCTAATACAGATCATTGGTCATGATAGGGAGGCATAGGTAAGAACATGTCATGGAAAGATGAAAGACAAGTATTATAAGTTTGAGATTCATCAACATGACTGCTAGATGATAGATTACCGATGAGGTTATTAGATTGGGCTTTCTCCTTTTCAACAAAGTTTATTTGAGCTTCTAAATCAAGACAATTCTGCTCCTTTTCAGGAAAGGTTTCCTCATTACTTGCTTCATCAAAAATAAATATCTACATATTAGGAAAAGAATCAAATTCATTTGTCAATGAAGATGAAGGAGGATAAGGGAGATGAAGGGGAACCATTTCCTCCTTTGCAATCTGAGGTTGTCTTTTACTTACACCTGAAGAAAATGTTGAAATCATGCAACCGGGGAGAATAATACTAGAGCTCTCTAATGATTGACTGTCAACGTTCAATTCATATTTATATTCCCTCTCTGAAAGGCTAACTAGATGAGGAAATTCTTTCATTAGATGATACCAATCCCTATCTTTCTCTAGAATTTTATAATATATGTTAAGAAACCTCCTGGAAAAACCATACAATGATTCATCCTATCAGATTCTATGTTCATCAATTTCCTTAAATAAATCCTTAGAATTGAACTCTTAAAAAGCAGACAAAAACTCATCAATGAATTATATAAAAGAATGGATAGATGTAGGTGGTAAGGTCTTACACCATGAGTTGGCACAACCCTGCAACATAAGAGTGGAAATTCCATATATAATACTATCAAGGTACACATTTATAGAGATACAACTTTAACTAAATTGAAGGGCATGCTCAAATGCAAAGATTTCACCCTCACCATCAAACTTACTTTTTGACAAGATATTGATTGTCTTCTTAGGGAGTGAAACACTTTTTCTTTCAGAAAAACAACCCAGAAGAAGGATTTGGGGAAAGAACCATATAAAAATAAGAATTTAAAACAAACTCTACAATGTCAACTTGTCATCTACCCTCCTTCTAGCGCCAAAAATATGTTGATAGGCTAGAATGTATCGCCAACAGCTAGGGGGTCTCCCCAGTGTGAAGTACTAATTATACCTCACACTGTTTTTGATAGGAGCCCCATCCGATATGTATTCCTGACAAACATCATGTTGTTTCACTCTTGATTTTCAAATGATGAGATGCTAGAGCAAGGGAAAGACTGAAATGCCCAAATAATGGGAATGAGGTCAACCCACGATTGATAACATGTATAATGAGATATAAGGATATAAAAATAAAGCAATAATAAGAAGCATGCCACAAGAAGCATTAATAAGCTAAAACCATCTCAAATATACATGAACAGGAACATGCCAGAGGTTAATTACAAATCAGTTCGCAATAAGTTACCATCATGGCATGGAATAAGAAAGTAAAGATTAAAAGAAAACATGAAATCCATAAGCTAAGAATGAGTTCATTAACATATTTCATACATGAAAACACACATGCAAATATAATGGAAATATTGGACAACAAATACAACCATGATGAAGAATCATGGGAATCAATGCCGGAAGCGAAGAAATTCTTATTAATGCTGTTGTAAATACAAGCACATGTCCTGCAAACCATCAAATCCCAACAGTTGAATATTGGATTCTTGTTGTCTAGGTAAATACTCTTTGTGGACAGATACGATCCCTCTAACTCAATGAGTGGGACTAGAAACCTACGTGACAATCTACAAGACACTTTCCTAAATTACAATCGAAAAGAGAGAAGAGGAAGATGACCTACCTTGTTCTGATGCTATAACACACTCCTTTGTTGAGGATCTCAAATCACTTGCTCCTCAGGTTTAGCTCTACTTCTCACAACGTTTGAATACTTGCACAATAGATCAAAGACATGGAAAAGCATACAAGTAAACAAGCATAATCAAACGTAATCCACTTAACAAATCAAGGATTATTAAGATAAATAATGCATTAACACAAACATTTATGGAAAGTGAACTAGTAGTTGTATATATTAATGAAATAAAGGAGGAAGCATAAAACCAAGCCTTGATGTCAATAAGCTCTCCTTGAGTGAATGTCCAAGTCCAAGCTTAAGCTCTCCAAGCACTCCTTCTGCAAGCTAAATGAGTATCATGTAGGCACTATCTCAGCATAAGGGTACAAATAATCAGAGACCAACCATTTGTGAATGGGAGAGGATGAATATATAGGCAGGGAGAGGGAGTTAGGATCTCTCCAAAGATAGGGGAAGGCCCTTATCTCAAGGAGGTAGCTCATAGGGATAAGATCAAAGGGAAATATTGGAAGAATTTGACCACATCCACACCGAACAACCTCCAACTCGTCATTCTGGAAGCCTCTAGATCATGAATCTTCTTGTCCTCTTTGGGAAAAATTGCCTTTTAGGGATCAACGCGAGTCTCTAAGTAAAAAGAGTGTTGGTAGCGTGAGTCTAGTATCATGAAACTCGCCATTAGAACTAGTTGTCAGTGTCACAGTCGTGCTGGTCCTGAAATTAGGGTTTTAGAGCTTACTTCTTCAAAAAATGCTCAAGTCATGTTTCCATCAATGTTTCAGGGAGGATATGAACTGAATATCGGGAAGGGTACACTGCATGATTTCCAAGTTTCAGGCACTTCAGGTTATGACACATGGAAATGTAAGAGGCATGAAAAAACACTTTGTAACAGATGCCCACTAAAGCATGAAGGCAGAACAAGGAGTGATGGCCGAGATTCTTTACAATCTTTTGCAAGGATGAGAAAAAACACTGTTAGGAGACCTGCAAATCAAGGATGCATATACAAATACATATCTGATATCAAAACATGAATCCATGGTATGGATGCAACCATCTGGATAGAAAGGACTATGTGAAAAGATCCACGACATGGGTGCATCTATACAAATGAAAAGGATCGTATGTAAGTCAAGATCCAACGTATGGATGCAGCCACCTGATATAGAAAGATCATCATCATCATAAATATAAAGTCCCACGATATGGTCACAACCATCCGTATAGAAGAAACACATGTACAATCATGAACAATACATAACTCCACGCAGCTTGAGTCATATCAGACAAAAATCAAGGCCTTGCGCTCCATCCCTAGCCCGATCAAAGTATGAATTCTAACATGCGAATGAATGTATCAAAGTCAAACATGCTAGAAAACCACCTAATTATCGGCCAATTATGTGGACCATTAACATGCATGAGAGGAACCACCAATAATGACAATGGCTCTAAAGGTACAACAATACAATGAATGTGAAAATGAAGCAGAAGTCGAACACTCATGGAATCATCCGATCGAAGGCCAATGATGAAAACCTATAGTCGGATGCAAAGAACTTGCCGTTGATGCATGCAAGCTCTAAGGTACTAAAAGGGAGTCTCTAAGTCACCTCCCTGGATAATGAGTTGAAGTCGACATAAAGTAACCCGTCGAAGGAGGGCCATGATGATTCCCCCATCATCGACATGAAACGAGGAATAAAGTGGAATGAATGAGCATGATCCAAGACTATAGCAAAAGGCCAGACAATGTATATGTAATCAAACTGTAGATAGGAATTCTCTTGAACATATCGGCGACACGACTCCAGAGTGTGGCAGCATTTGACTCAACATAAGACCAAGGGTCATGATGACGAAATAGTCAGATGAGAGGAAAAATGGATCATCCAAACCTAGAAAGACAAGTGACTGAGCAAGGATATCCCAAACCCGACACAAGAAACATATGAGTGTCATGTTCAAGAGCGACATGATACCTATACAAGAGATGTTTCACTTTCATTTTCCCCACTATTTCTAGCGAGTATCCTAATTATTTTTTATCACAAGCATGAAGGGGATAGCACATGCTTGTCGTATAAGTTCATTCTTTGAATGAATCCAACCTAGTAAGTTTCACGAGCCCTAGGAAGGAGAAACTCGGTCTCGTCATAGTGACAAGTCTTTCGCCATTTATTTTTTTATGAGTTTGATGGAAGAATAACTTGATATCTTTTTCATATTTAGAGAGTTTGAAAAAGAGATGAAAAATAAAACTCCATCATGTCCCTTTTCATAATTTTTCTCTCGAACCCATAAAGGTAGAAAACATTATTCGAGAGAACCTCTTGACCATGTCAACCAAGATGTACCTTTTTCGTAAATAGTCAATCTCAGCCTGAAAAAGGGGTAAATGTATACTCAGACGACGTTAATTAATTTAATTTAAGGAGTTCGAAAAGACAAGTACTCAATGCGCTTTTCATATTTAGAGAGTCATAAAAGAGCTTAAAGATGACTCGGGGGGGTTCCTTTTTCACTTGTTTTTAACGAGTTTGAAAAAGAGATAAAACAAAAACTCGTTGAATAAGTAAAAAATGATCACTGTAACCACTGAAAAGAACCTGTAACTGCACAAAGACAACCACACATCACTGATATTGAGGAAAATAATAAAATATTGGCACAAATGTGTTTAAAAACCTATAAATAGACCAAAAGTAAAAACATTTTTACCATTTCACTTGGAGTGCATTTTACCCTATTTTCCTTGATTCTTCAGGCAAGCAGTGTGGGAGATTCGGGGTATCATTTCATGAACCGTTAGCTGCAGGTTAGATCTCTTCCTTTTTTCTTGCTTTTCATTCTACGTTCATGTCATTTCATAGGATTTTGTTGGTTAAAAGGGAGGATTTAAATTTTTTAAAATCGGGGGTGACCAACGCGAGTCTGCTCATTGGATCCATGCTGATCGCTTTTGAGCCCAAAAGGCTATCATGCTCCCAACGTGAAAATAATTAAAACATACTTGCTGGCCATAGGGTAGAAAAAAGAAAGAGAAATCCCCTCTCTTGATTGATTTTTTTGAGCTTTCGATCCATGAAAAGGCATTTAATCAATGTAAATGGTTGTTTGTAGGAGATTTCGACAACATGGTCATTGAATGGAAGGAAAGGGGCCATGCTGCAAAAGTTCACTAGGCTGGCCAAAAATTTCAATGTGTCAATGCTTTGAGGGACTGCGGGATATTGAAATTCTTCTAAACCCTAGGAATCAGAGCTCAAAACGAGATGCTACATTATATGATCAGTCTATGGGATGTTGACTGGCAAATATTCATCATTGGAGACCAAGAACTAGAGTTGGAAGTAGCTGATATCTACTTAATTACTGTATTTTCTAGAAGAGGGGAAGGAGTTCAACTCTTCTGATCCCTATGGTGGAGGTGAGAGCACCAATACCTAATCATAAGTCATTGCTCGGGTGCAGAGACAACTGTGAGTGGGAAGGTGAAGATAGAAACCATTGACAATATTCCCTTGAGGACAATCCTCCACACCATGGCCTGTATAGCTGGGGTGCAGGCTTTGCACAAGATCTTGAAATCACAATTCCAGTATGCAATGGATTTCCTTGCTCCAACATTGTTCAATTGGTGCGAGGCACTGCTGGTCAACATGAAGAGGCAACTGACCAAAGGCAAGTTAGTAAACTTGAAGCATTTTGGCTTTGGTTTGATTTTGGTCACTTTATTTTTGGAGCGTTTGCCCCTATTTTGGTACTAGTAGGTAGAGGTGGAGGATCTAACTCCATAAGATCTGAGGCTGCCCAGATGGAGTGAGATCATGCCTCGAGGAGGAGGGGGTCAATGGATGCATTTCCCTCCGCCGTTCTTTGGTTTACTGTGTCAACAACTGATTGTTGTGGATGACTATGCTTATGTAGGCATAGACTTTAGAGGAGATCCAGATCTACCTCTACCACCAGGTGAATAACGGACTGATGTAGAAAAACTTGTTTTTGGAATTTTTTCAAGTTTTTTGAGTTTTATTTTTTAAAGTGTATTTGAAAGTTTACTGGTGATAATTATGTAGATGTAGGACCAAAAAGGTCTCCTGGCATGTCGCCAATAGCATGACGAGTAGCACGTTAGATAGAAGGTACTCCATACGAGGAAGGAGCAGATCCTATGGTAGAAATGGAATGAAGTCTGGAAGTGATCACTCGAGGGGTTCGAGAATATGTGATTATAGATGACGTGCCATTGCGATACTAGATGCATATAGTAGGAGTGTCTATGAGACTGAGTCGACTGTTAGGCTGAGTGATCAGAGCGGTATCATGCTATCACAAGCACCATGTGGGTGAATAACCTTTTCTAGTTGTGTTTTTTGCACTATTATAGGATTTGAAAGCCATGTGTCCCAGAACACTTATTTTTGAGATTTTGATGAACAAACTTTGATAGACATGATACAAACACACACACACACACACACACACACACACACACACACACACACACACACACACACACACACACACACACACATGCATGTTTCTATCTTCTACTTATGTGTTGATGTATCATGATGATGTGATTAGTTTGATAAGTTACGCAAATGTCTATCGAGAACATAATTTGCTAATGCATCTGTTAGTGTATTCAAATTCCGAGGAATGTTTTGATATGTGATACAATCAAAATTTCTTTCCAGTAATCGAACACGTAGATACATACACAAAATTTGTGGATTTCTTACTGAGTAATGACTATTCAATTATAACACAACGAGTTATGAATCTAACTTAACAACTAAATTTCTAATGCCAAGAGCAACTGCTTCTGATAACAGTTCAATAACCACACTATACTTGAAAATATTATTAGTTGTTCGTCCTAGGAAAATACCTTGTAAATCGATCAACTCACCATCAGGGCAAAGAGTGCCCAAGCTACGGAGGATAAGTTCCCTATGCTACGACAAGAACCATCAACAAAACTAACATAATGGTTGGATGACATCTGCAAATCGAGTGGAACACAAGGTAAGCAGAGAAAACATGTCTGCAAAGCAAACATTCACACCAAAAAATCAACACTGCACAGTAATGAATTCACACACTAATGTAAAAAAATAATTACACAGAATTCACGCATAATACTTTTTCAGATAAATCCCATTGTGGGGCTGTGATAACGCATTACCTTCGTAGTCAACGAGCTCATAGGCTCCATTTTGCAAGACACATTTAACGATGTATGGTCCATGCCACATAGGTTCGAACTTCCCATCTCCCAACTTATTGTTAGCTCGGTCATACTGTAAGACCAAGTCACCTTCAGAAAAAACTCGTGGATAAATAGTTTGATCAAAATAAGCTTTAACTCGTTTTTTCTGTGCTTCAATCACCATCGCAACAATACGATGGGTCTCACTAAGCCTCTCGAGATAAAGTAACTACTCCTCTTCAGGTGAGGTATCGGGGAGTAGCTTGATAGCTAGCTTTAACGAAGGAATTTCACACTCGATCGGGAGTGTCGCCTCTAAACCATAAACCAGCTGGAATGGAGTGAAACCAGTGGATGTCTTAGCCAAAGTCTGGTAAGTCCAAAGAGTCGAGAGTTGCATGAGATGCCAATCCTTTTTATGCTTCCCAATGGTTCGTTTAAGCATAGTAATCAAGACTTTGTTAATTGCCTCAACTTGGCCATTGGCCTGTGGGTAGTAAGGAGTTGAGCTATCATGGTGAAGACCCAACTGAGAAGTCAGCTCTGCCATCATGTACTATTAGAAATGTGATCCGTGATCAATGACAATGGCTTGAGGGACAACAAAACGGGCTATGACATGGTTAAAGAGGAACTTGGCAGCAATGATACCGTTAGCATTATATATGGGCATCGCCTCAACCCATTTAGTAAAATAGTTGACAACGACGATGATATAGCCATGCCCCCCGGCTGAGCGAGGGTTACATGTCATGAAATATATGCCCCATTTAGAAAATGGGCCAATAATAATGACTGGGTGTAAGGGTATTGGCGGGGCGTGCTGTTTGCAAGTTATAAATCTGACATTCATGGCACTTTTGAATTCCCATAATACAATCTTTGAAGACAGAAGGCTAGAAATAACCGACGAGAAGGATCTTCTGAGTAGTGGCATAACCTGACATGTGACCACCACATGCCCTAGAGTGGTAGTCATTCAAGACTTGTTCAACCTCTTCAAGTGTTATACATCTGTGAATAACAGAATCAAGACTGACTCGGTACAACATATCACCAATAATCTGATAAGGTTGAGACTGATGCCGGATGTGGCGTCAGTTGGATCGAGACAACTCAGATCAGAAAGTTTGGGTCTGAATATAAAAAATAATATCTTCGTACCACGGGTCAAGAGTGCTGATGAGAAACAAAGTTTCATCAAGAATCTATTCAGTAAAATTAGTGGAGGTGTTTGCAGAAGGAAGGGTGCAGATCAATTTGGAAAAAATGAGTGACTTCTTCGATTTGGTGGCAGTGAAATCAAAATAAAAGTCTTGTAGGATAACAATCCATTTAGATTATTCCCCCCCAAATAATTTATGAGTCAGAATATAAGTCATGGGGTTACAGTCAGAAATCATTGTGGTCATCCGTAGGAGAATGTAATGGCGAAATTGTTGAACAACATGGACTGCTACCAAGGCAAGTTTCTCGACATGAGCATATCAAGTTTCGGCGTCAATAATATTTTGAATCAAATAATAAAGAACATGTTCATTTCCATCATCATCGTCTTGGACCAGCACCATAGCAATGGTACTGTCAACCGTGGCCAAGTATAGGAAATAATCGTGGTGATAGTCAGGGGGATGCAATAAAGGAGCACTGATGAGTGTTTGGTTTAGAGCATCAAAATATTTTTTGGGAAATTTAATCCCAAATGAATGGGATCTCATTCTTAAGCAAGAGAGTAAATCCCTTGGAAAGCTCAACGTAATTAGGGACAAAGCAATGAAGAAAATTAGCCTTTCCTTGCAAACTCTGCAATTGGTGTAGTGACGAAGGAGGGGGTAAGTTTACAATAGCCTCAAATTTCATAGGATCTTTTCATATGCCTTCTTTGGACACAAAAAAACCCAAGAGTCGACTAGATTCTACACAGAAGACACATTTATGCAGATTGATATGGATATTATAGTGTCGACAATGTAGAAAAATTTCTCGAAGGTGGTCCAAATGGTCACGACGCTTAGTAGAATGAGCTAGTAAGTCATCTAGATAAGGTTGAACAATATGTTTAATATCATGAAAGGCATGTGAAATTTCTCTCTGAAAGGTAGCACCTGCATTTTTTAGACCAAAAGGGAGCTTCTTTTAAGCAAAATCCCCCATGGACAGATGAAAGCCATCTTGTTTTTATCAACAGGTAATATGTTAATCTGGTTGTAACCAGAAAGACATTCCATAAAAGAGAAGATCTCACTCCCAATTCACTCATCAATGATTTGATCAATAAAGGGAGTGGGATAGTTATCTTTAGGGCATGCACATTTGATGTCGCGGTAATCAACACAAACTCAGATTGTTCCCTTCTTTTTAGTAACATGTACAATATTAGAGACCCAATATGCCAATGGGATAGAGTAAATAAAACCAACCTTTAGAAGTTTTTCAACTTCTCCCTTAATAGCAGAGGCCTTCCTGGGATGCACGGGATAGAGCCATTGACGAACAGGCTTCACGTTAGAATACATGGGTATTCCGTGAACCATAATAGCTGGCTCAATACCAGGCATTTCCTCATACGAAAAAGCGAAGGAATCACACAATTCTTTGAAAAGGTTAGTGTAAACCTTGATCTCATCAGGAGAACAGGAAACCTTAATGTGAATGCTATCAACAATTCCAGGTTTAATGGAAATGTTGATTGGCATGGTTGCAGTAATATTTCCCATATTACCTTCGGACAAAAGTTTGTGCACCAGAACATGTGTTTGAAGTGGATGCGTCGGGTTATGAGAAACAAAAGCTTTGAGACATGAAGGAATCTCACTTAGACTTGGAAGAAATGAGGAACGATGATGGGCATCATTCCAAGGAGTTTCGTCAAGAGACATAACCTCAACAATACTCTTGTCGGTGGGGAATATCTCGTTCAAGGGATTTGGAGAATCCCAAGAACCAAGCCAAGGAGATTGCGAATAGGTATCTAGGTGCATACTGAGAACAACATGACTTTCTGAAGCAACCGCTGAAGCCGAGACAATTTCATGATAAGCTTGTTCTAAGGGACTTAGCGACATAGCGTCACCAAACGAATCAACCTGATCCAAAGAAGGAATGATCCACGGGTCAGTGGAGATAGAGATCATGTTGATCGAGGTGACATGCAAAGGCAGGAGAGAAAAGTTCCCATTAAGGTAGAATCTTTGAAAATACCTTCCCCTACACTTTCATATGGAATATCATTATTTCCTACATATGAGACGTTTCCATTTTAAGCACCGGAAGAGAAAAAGGACAATTGATCGACGGTGACAATTTTTCCTTCATGAGGAAAATGGAGCACTCGGAACAAACAGGAAACCACACAAAACATGGCATGGGTCTAACTTCACCCAAGTAGAAGGTTGTAATTTAGATTCATATATATACCTTCTACTTCTAACTCGACAATCTTCCCTTTCAAAGTGATGGGAAAACTTGTGAGAATACCATAAGGATGGGAGCCTCTACCATCAAAGGCCTCCAAGGTGTTTGGGGATTGGTTGAGAGGTGGGGAGCCAATGGATTTCCAACATTAAACATACATGATGCAGGTGGAAGCACCTTCATCAATGACAGTCTGATGGATCGTCTTTCCTTTTATAATGACTTGAATAAAAAATACAATTTGATGTGGAAGACGGGGAACATGGTTTTCAAGATCGAAAGTAATAAAGTTCAAATTAGCAAGATCGATGCCTCCTATAGGGAACAATAATTATTTCCATTGCGTTGGATAAGTTTGGAGAAATTCCAAAGCAAACATCGTTGAAGGTGCTTGAGATAAATCTTTGACAATATTGTAATGTTGAGCAGCTCTAGCATTCGGATTATGGGATGACTTTCGAAGCACACATTTGGGAAGTGGTCAGATGACAAATTCATTAATATTTCTCTCGATATAGAGAGGACCAGAACTGGGTGGAGCGAAAGTAGAAGGTATATCAATGGCTTCCTCTTCCACGATCGGCTTTTGAGGGGTTTGATAATCTTTCGATCGAGTGGCTATAGAGATAGGAAATGAATCCATCATCATGTAAACCTAAGAACCAGATGAGGCAGAGGATTGTGGTTGGTCTACCAACTGAGTCTGCTGAGATGGAAATGTCACTTTCAATACAGCCGAGGTCCCTTTCAATAAACGATTAACTTATGCACGTCGGGAACAATCCTTTGTGCAATGATCTTCCTCATAAATAAGGCAAGGATATTTTAGCTTTCGTTTGAAGAATCATCAATAGATGACTTAGGAGGATCCTGTTTTGGGGTATCAGATTTTGATTTACCTTTACCCTTATTCTTACATTTCCAGGATTTATCTGCGGTGGTAGACTGGACGACATTGGCCTTGGAGGTTTTACTAGGATTCGATGGATTTTTCGAAGGATGACTAGAACCAGTATTCGAAACAGATTTTTGCTTCGAAGAAGATTTAGTGGAAGTTTGAGATACTAATCCAATTATACGATCAATAGGTGGCACATCTGGAGACTTCAAATATTCTAGATCCGAAGATGGCCTTGGAGCATCAGGGAACATTTCATACAACGTGCCAAATCAAAAATAAACCAAATCCAAATACTGGGCATAGGAAATAGCTCGATCCTCTATAACACAACCTCCCATTGCTATATCTGCAACGATTTTGTTTATGAATGACTTGGTGAACCATTTAGTCAACAACTCATAAGGGATTTCAAATTTGATGAGGTGATGCTGACGTCTCCATTCATTGATGTGATCGAAGATATGTGTTGCGGTATCCTATTTCAGAGATGTGAGCAAGTGGGTACTAGTTTCGTAATGAACTGAAAACTAGAAGTGGGTGAGGAAGGCCATGAAAAAAGAGTTGAAGCCTGCATAGGTACCTCGAGGCAACTTGATGTACCACTTTGTGGCAACACCTGTCAAGGTTTGCTGAAAGAGGTGGATACGAACAGAATCGTCAATGTAGGAATTGGAAGAACACCAGAAGTGATATGTCATCACATGGGCCTGAGTGTCCTCTTTAGCTTTTCCTTCAAATTCGGGGCAATCGCTTAGAATTTTAGTGGGAAATGGAGGCCAATAAGGCAAATGAAGAATTGGATCATTAGTAAGCCTCGAGCCATCAAGCAGTTCCAACGTCGCTAAAAATGGCAATTGTGGGTTAAAAGGAATATAAGGCCTCTGATAAGGCCCATTCTGTGGGTTCCAACCTTGTTGATAAGGATTCTGGCCCCAAACTGGAGGATATTGACCATAAGGGGCTTGATTTTTCCCCCAATGAGGGGTACCTTGACCATAAGGGGCTTGATTTTTCCCCCAATGAGGGGTTACTTTACCATAAGGTGGATTCTAAATGATGTGCTAATCGTTGTGCTATTGGCGACATGCCAGGAGGCCTTTTCGGTCCTACATATGCACAATTATCACAAGTAAACTCTTAGATACACATAAAAAAAACTCATAAAACTTGAAAAAATTCCAAATAAAAGGTTTACCTGCATCTGTACACTATTCACCTGGTGGTAGAGGGAGATCTGGATCTCCTCTAAAGTCCGTGCCTGCATAGGCATAGTCATGCACAACAATCAGTTGTTGGCGCAACCAACCAAAGAACAATGGAGGGAAATGCATTCGATGACCCCCTCCTCCTCGAGTCATGATCTCACTCCATTTGAGCAACCTCAGATCTTATGGAGCTGGATCCTCCACCTCTACCCACTGGTACTGAAATAGGGCACACAATCCAAAAAGAAAGTGACCAAAATTGACCCAAAGTCGAATTGCTTCAACTTTCCCAACTTGCCTTTGGTTAGTTTCCTCTTCATGTTGACCAGCAATCCCTTGCACTAGTTGAACATTTTTGGAGTAAGCAAATCCAATGCATACTGGAATTGTGATTTTGAGATCTCGTGCAAAGCTTGCCCCCCAGCTATACGGGCCATGGTGTGTAGGATTGTCCTCAAGGGAAGATTGCTGATGGTTGATATCTTCACCTTCCCGCTCACATTTGTCTCTGCACTGGGGCAATGCCTTCTGATTAAGGTATTGGTGCTCTCACCACCACCACGGGATCCAAAGAGTTGAAATCATTCCCCTCTTCTGGAAAATCCTGTAATGAAGTAGATTTTTGCTACTTCCAGCTCTAGTTCTTGGTCTCCAATGATGAAGATCCGCCGATCAACATCCCATAGACTGATTAGATAATGTAGCAGCTCGTTTTGAGCTCTAAGTCCTGGGGTTCAGAAGAATTTCAATAACCCGCAGTTCCTCAAAGCATTGACACATTCAACATTTTGGGCAGCCTGGTGATCTTCTACCTCATGGCCCGTTTCCTTCCATTCGATGACCATGTTGTCGAAATCTCCTGCAAACAACCATTTACATTGATTAAATGCCTTTCCATAGATCGAAAGCTAAAAAAAACCGATCAAGAGAGGAAACTTCTCTTTCTTTTTTCCACCCTGTGGCCAACGCATCTATTTTAATTGTTTTTGCACTGGAAACGCGAGAGACTTTTGGGCTCAGGGCGATTAATGAGGATCCAATAAGTAGACTCGCACTGGTCGCCCCCGATTTAAAAAAAAATGAAATCCTCCCTTTTAACCAACAAAAATCATATGAAATTGCATGAAAGTAGAATGAAAATAAAGGAAAAAGGAAGAGCTCTTACCTACAGCTGATGGTTCATGAAATGATGCCCCAGATCTCCCACACTACTTTCCTAAAGAATCAAGGAGAATAGGGTAAAATGCACTCCAAGTGAAATGGTAAAAACGTTTTTACTTTGGTCTATTTATAAGTTTTTAAACACATTTTTTCCAATATTTTATTATTTTCCTCGATATCAGTGATGTGTGGTTGTCTTTGTGTAGTTACAGGTTCTTTTCGGTGGTTACAGTGATCATTTTTTACTAATTCAACAAGTTTTTGTTTTATCTCTTTTTCAGACTCATTAAAAACAAATGAAAAAAGAACCCCCTAGAGTCATCTTTAAGCTCTTTTCTGACTCTCGAAATATGAAAATATTGTCGAGTACTTATCTTTTCGAATTCGTTGAATTAAATGAATTGAGGTCGTCTCAGTATACATTTACCCCTTTTTCGGGCTGAGATTGACTATTTACGAAAAAGGTACACCTTGGTCGACATGGTCAAGAGGTTCTCTCGAATATTGTTTCTACCTTTTCAGGTTCGAGAGACAAATTACGAAAAGGGACATGATGGAGTTTTCTTTTTCATCTCTTTTTCAAGCTCTCTAAATATGAAAAAGATCCTGATTTGTTCTTCCGTCGGACTCGTAAAAAATTAAACGACGAAAGACTTGTCACTATGACGATACCGAGTTTCTCCTTCCTAGGGCTCGTAAAACTTACTAGTATGGATTCATTCAAAGAATGAACTTATATGACAAGCATGTGCTATCCCCTTCAAGCTTGTGATAATAAAAAATTGGGGTTCTCGCTAGAAATAGTGGGGACAATGAATGTGAAACATCTCTTGTATATGCAACATGTCGCTCTTGAACATGACACTCATCTGTTTCTCATGTCGGGTTTAGGATATCCTTGCTCAGTCACTTGTATTTCAGGTTTTGGGTGATCCATTTTGCCTCTCATATAACTATTCCATTTCATCATCATGACCCTCGGTCTTATGTTGAGTTAAATGCTGCCACACTCTGGAGTTGTGTCGCTGGTATGTTCAAGAGAATTCCTATCTGTAGTTGGATTACTTATACATTGTCTAACCTTTTTATACAGTCTTGGTCATACTAATTCATTCCACTTTATTCCTCATTTTATGTTGATGATGGGAGAATTATCATGGCCCTCCTTCAATAGGTCACTTCCTGTCGACTTCAACTCATTATCCAGGAAGGTGATTTAGAGACTCCCTTTTAGTACCTTAGAGCTTGCATGCCTTAATGGAAAGTTCTCTGCATCTAACGACAGGTTTTCATCATTGGCCTTTGATTGGATGATTCCATGAGTGTTCGACTTGAGTTTCATTTTCACATTCATGGATTATCCTGTCGTACCTTGAGAGCCATTGTCATTATTGGTGGTTCCTCTTGTGCCTGTTAACGGTCCACATCATTGGCTAGTAATTAGGTGGTTTTCTAGCATGTTTAACTTTGAAACATTCATTTGCATGTTAGAATTTGTACTTTGATTGGATTAGGGATGGAGCACAAGACCTTGAGTTTTTTCTGAGATGACTCAAGCTGTGTGGAGTTATGCATTGTTCATGATTGTACACATGTTTCTTCTATATGGATGGATGTGACCATACCATGGGACTTTATATTTATGATGATGATGATCCTTCTATATCAGGTGGCTATGATCCTTTTCATTCGGATGGCTGCGCCCATTCCGTGGATCTTTTCACATAGTCCTTTATATCCACATGGTTGCGTCCATACCATGGATTCATGTTTTGATATCAGATATGTATATGTATATGCGTCCTTGATTTTTAGGTCTCCTGATAGTGTTTGTTCTCGTCATTGCAAAATATTGTAAAGCATCTCAACCATCACTCCCTATTCTACCTTCATGCTTTGGGGGGAATCTGTTACACAATATTTTGTCACGCCTCCTGCACTTCCCTATGTCATACCCTGAAGTGCCTGAAACTTGGAAATCATGCAGTGTACCCATCCTGATATGTAGTTCAGATCCTCCCTGAAACATTGATGGAAACATGCCTTGAGCCTTCCTTGAAGAAGTAAGCTCTAAAACCCTAATTTAAGGACCAACGAGACTATGACACTGGAAACTAGTGCTGATGGTGAGTTTCACTATACTATCCTCGCGCTGCCAGTGCACATTTTACTTGGGTACTCACACTGATCCCTAAAAGGAAAGTTTTCCCAAATATGACAAGAAGCTTCGTGATCTAGAGGCTTCCAGAATGACGAGCTAGACATTATTCGGTGTGGATGTGGTCGAATTCTCCCAATATTCCCTTTGATCTTATCCCTATGAGCTATGTCCTTGAGATGAGGGCCTTCCTCTATATTTGGAGAGATCCTAACTCCCTCTCCTTGCCTATATATTCATCCTATCCCATTTCCAAATGGTTGGTCTCTGATTGTTTGCACCCTTATGTTGAGATAGTGCCTACATGCTACTCATTTGGCTTGGCGAAGGAGTGCTTGGAGAGATTGAGTTTGGACTTGGACATTCACTTAAGGAGAGCTTTGACATCAAGGATTGGTTGTATGCTATCTACTTTATTTCATTAATATATACAACTACTAGTTCACTTTACATAAATGTTTGTGTTAATGCATCATTTATCTCAATACTCCTTGATATGTTAAGTGGAATACTTTTGATTATGCTTGTTGTACTTGTATGCTTTTTCGTGTCTTTGATCTCTTGTGCAGGTGTTCAAAAACTATGAGCAGTAGAGCTGAACTTGGGGAGCAAGTGATTTGAGATCTTCAACAAAGGAGTGCGTTATAGCATCAGAATGAGGTAGGTCATCTTCCTCTTCTCTCATTTCAATTGTAATTTAGGAAAGTGTCTTGTAGATTGTCACGTAGGTTGCTAGTCCCACTCTTTGGGCTAGAGGGATCATCTTTGTCCACATAGAGGATTTAACTAGACAACAATGCTCATACCATTATCCAAAGCAAAACCCTAACCTCATCGCAACTCACCTACTAGCTTCCAAGAGATGAATGCCTCTAGCTCCTTAAGCACAAATCAACTATCTAATTCTAGTCCTACCTCAAGTGCTAAAGTCCCTTATAAATGAAGAAGGAAGATATATTTGTAAAAATGGGGAGGTGGATTTTCACCTTAATTGTGACCTTTCATATTTCCTCATGGTTGTAGTTGTACTTCCAAATTATAATCACCCTTGTAGTCGCATTCACAGTTTCTAGTGATAATGGCACCTTGTAGTTGCAATCACAATTTATAGTGGTAGTCATAGTTTCAAAATGCGACTTGGATTTGTTGCATATTATGAGAACAATCTTAGTCACGAGTCACATTTGTAGAGGGTATGTTATGAAACTAGCTCACAAAAAGATAGAAAAAAGATATCCACACCTTAGAATTCAACCTCTTCGAGGGGGAAACCTCCTTTACATTACATAAATGAGCAATTCTTGGATGATACAAATGAAAAGACCTCCTTTCTATATATAGGAGTCTAAGGGGCCATAACATGATCAGAGCCGACATAACAATAATAATGTAAGGGCACAATAATAACAATATTGGGCTTCTATGGGGCACAATAGTAACAATATGGGCACTACATGGGTACATCAATATAATAAGTGGGTTTTACTAATAACAATAAGGGGTTACACTAGTAGTATAGTGGTCTAACATGTCCCTATCCTTCAAAAAGTATTGTCCTCAACGCTTGAGTAGTTCTTGATGCTTATGTATAAAATTCTTGTCCTCCCATGTGGAATCTTCAGCGGGTAAGTTCTTCCACTTGATGAGATACTCTGAAATTGATCGATTTCGTAGCTGTCGGGTTCTTGTTTCTGTGACTACTCCAGGTTCCAATATGATTTCTCCTTCCTCTTCAATTTCTAACAATATTTTTTGAATTGGGATCTTTTGCAACTTTTGAATAAGTGGCCATACTTCTTCATCCTTCTTCCATTCATCCCTTGCTTTGTTTATCCAATCTGGTTGGATAATAAAAATAGCACAAAACAATGCTTCCACATCCTCATCCTTGAAGAGTCTTCCCATTCGGTAAGGTCGCCAGTTTTTAAGTGCATGTAGTATTGCCAACATTTCCTTCTCATAAATAGCTTGCTTGAGATGTAGTAGTAAAAATACCCAATCAAAACATTTTTCACTACGATGTTGATCTACTTGTTGTTTCGTTTGATTTTGCACCGAAGTGGCGTTATCCTTTAAAAGTTGGAGAACTTGTTGTTGATGCTCGATGTGATCTTTCATTGCTTGAACCTTTTTCTTCTTGATATGTCCTTCTATCTCTAGAGTTTGAGGAGTGGTAATTTCTTCCAATCGTTTACAAGATATGGTCAGATTCATTTCTTGATGCTCGATGTGATCTTTCACTTCTTGAACATTTTTCTTCTTGATATGTCCTTCTATCTTGATAGTTTGAGGAGTGGTAATTTCGACCAATGAATTACAAGATATGGTTGGATTCATTTCTTCTTTCTCGATATGATCTTTCACTTCTTGCACCTTTTTCTTCTTGATATGTCCTTCTATCTTGAGGGTTTGAGGAGTGGTAATTCTTGCCAATGCTTTACAAGATATGGTCTGATTCATTATTTCTTTCTCTAGGGTGGGGTCCTGGCATATATCTTCTTCTTTTGATGTTTCTTGATCCTTTTCTTCCTCCTCTTCATGTTCTATGTAAAATAATTTCTTCTCAGCACACTTATGACCTTTAGTGTATTTGCTATCACAATTGTAACAAAGCCCTTTTTCTCTTTTTTCTTCCAATTGTTGTGGTGTAACCCTTGTAGGTTGTGGAAGGCTAGGGGAAACAACACTTCCATCTTTATAGTTGTGAGGGGTATGCTTCCTGGTTTCCATAATTTTGCTTTCCACTATGTCACAAAGCCCTTTTACTCTTTCCAATTTTTATGGTGTTGCTCTAAAGAAGGTGTTGCTCTTAATGTGCTATCATTTCCTCCGTGAAAATTGACCATGTAACAAGTTGTTTACGAGAACAAAGCCCTTCATACCATAAAAATTGATCCGGTTCTAAATATGAAGATGCAATACATACCTTTTGTAATAGTGGTACACCATGTAGATCAAAATATTGCTCCATCTGAAGTATCCAATTTACCGGATCCTTGCCATCAAACTTCCTCATCTTGCTTTTTCTTGATTTTAGAAGCTCTATCTTGAAACGACTGTAGCTCTGTACTTTTGGATCTTTAAGTTCTGAAATTGCGACCTGTAGTAGCCCTTTGTGTCCTCTTTCCAATGCCACTATTATGATCCAAATTGGATTTTCCAAGAAAGAGTTATGCACAATCTCCCAAGATGACCTGATTATAGACCTTTCCAGAAGAGCGAACTTGTATGAAGTGCCACGTGTCACTGTTTCGACCTTTGTCTCTGAAAAATATCTACAAGAAACTACAGTCCATCCTCTTTCTGTACCTTCTTACGAAATTTCAATCTGATGCTCAGAGAGAAAGTTATGATTATTTTCCTCAGGTCACCTGTTTCGAATGTAATTCAGGAGTCTATAAAAAGACCAACTTCCTCAAATCATATCTCTGCAAATATAGTGCGAAAAGCTCTGAAATTCAGATCTGAGATTCAACACGATTTCTTATCAAATGGGTTTTTTTTTTTAGCTTCTGAAATGTCGCAGAAAAAAAGTTATAGCGAAAATTCCACGATGACCTATTTGGAGCAGCGAAACCCTAGAATCCAAAGCTCTGATACCAAATGTTATGAAACCAGCTCAGAAAAAGATAGAAAAGAGAGATCCATGCCTTAGAATTCAGCCTCTTCGAGGGGGAAACCTCCTTTACATTACATAAATGAGCAATTCTTGGATGATACAAATGAAAAGACCTCCTTTCTATATACAGGAGTCTAAGGGGTCATAACATGATCAGAGCCGACATAACAATAATAATGTAAGGGCACAATAATAACAATAGTGGGCTTCTATGGGGCACAATAGTAACAATATGGGCACTACATGGGTACATCAATATAATAAGTGGGTTGTACTAATAACAATAAGGGGTTACACTAGTAGTATAGAGGCCTAACAGGGTAGTTAGTAAGTCACAAATCACAACAACAGAGATTAGTCACATATTCAAGTCACAATGTTAATTACAAATCCTCTTCATAGTGTTGGTCTCATTTCCTCTTCACAGTGCTCATCGCATCTTCAAGTCGTGCTGGTCACATCTTCTCTTTATAGTGCTAGTCACATCTTCAAGTCACGGTGCTGGTGACTGAAAGTGCGACTTGTGACCTAAAGGAGAAAGAAGGCCAAGTCTAATCATAGCTCGCAATGATAGAGGGCAGGCAATGACTATTGGTGATGGAAAGAACAATTAGGCGCTAAAGATTCCTTTTCATGCTTAAAGTGTAAGTCACTATCTTAGCTAGTAGTGGTAAAGGGTGAAAGTTAAAGCCTGAGAAGTAATTGTAGGTTGTGATAGAGGTGTAGTGACTACAAGGAAAGGACAACTTGGAGAGTGAGCGCATAAGAAGGATATTCAAAGGATGAAGAAGGATAGAGTCTAGGTGTAAAATACAAAGGGGAAATATGCATATAAAGTTGAGGTTTAGGGAAGGAAAAGGGTAGGGGAATCTGAAGTGACAAGAATATAAAGAGACACAAAAACATACCGCAATTGCAAGATGCAAGAATAGGGAGTCTGTAAATCGCAAATCTAATAACGAGTCACAGGTCGCAGATCTAGTGACTAGTTACAAATTACATCAGTAGAGGATAAACATGCTAGTCACAATTTAAATATGCACATTTTTTTCATTGCATGCGCTAGGGTTAGTCCAGTCACAAATCACACTTTTATATGATAGTTCCAAATGACTGTGAGCTAGAAATGTGATTTGTGACTAGAGAGAATGAGCTGATTAGAGTAAGTCACTAATGACAATTCTAGTGGCTAGTCACAGGTCACAAGTTTATTTTCCAATGAGGATGTCACACTTAGGACTTACACACTGAATCTACCACATGCAATGGGCTCAGTAGGGGCCACATATCGTGATTACAGATCGCAATAAGAAGCCAACTTCGAATGTGACTTGAAAATTCATGTGAGAGGTGCTTAGAGGAGGTCTCAAGTCATGATATCGGAGCACAATGAGGAATCAATTTAATATCACTCCATGATTTGTGACTAATGGTGCTCTGAGGAGGTTGCAGGTTGCAGTTTTAGTTGTCAGTGAGTCTGACACTACAAATTGCAAATGTGACCTGCGATTAAGTGAGAAAACCTAAGTTAGAAAACTTTAGGATTAGATTTGCTAGATCCCAGGGAGATCCAGATAGGTCAAATGAGGACTCACACCCTAAGAGATCATAGAGAAAGGAGCTCGGGGACATTCCAAATGGATGGGAGTTCAAACTCATTATTACATGTGGATTTAGGTGTGGATGATGCTTGATTGACCCCTGCGGAATTATGCCAATATTGAACCGAAAATGGCTTATGATGCATCTTATAAACCTTTAAATAGTGATATCTGCTTTCCATTAGGAGCTGCTTCTAATGGTAATAAGCCTTGTATTCTTATTGCAACTTTCTTCAAAATCTTGGACATACAAAAGGCGCATGTAAGTACCGAAACAATATACTTTCCACTCAAATAAACAAACATGGAGGAACAATGCTGCAATATCCTTGGAAATGAATGAATGAAAAATTACCTAAACCCTAGTGTTGAAGATGAAAAAAGACATGTAAGCTTAGATCATTTCCTCATGAATCATACATAAATTGTAGCTTCGATGATGGTCGAAGTATTACAGTTTTTTGGCCATTATGATCAATAGGGATATGTGTTAATACCTTGAAAAGCACAGGGGGGACCTAAAATTTAGATATATAGGTTAGAAATTTTGGGTTTTGTTTTAGTGGCTACAATGGGTTCTCAAGACCCCTCTTTGTACTCCTATTTTTTTTATGCATTAGTTCAATAAGTTATTTGTATAGTTTTATTTCTAAATATTGTCTTCTATAGGATTAATGGATCTGTTTTCTTACAAGCCTTTTTATTTTCATATAATTTTAGTAAATTTAGAAATAGTTATTTTATACAATTAACATTCCTTTTCATGCATTATCTTGTTTAGATAGTTGTTCTTTACTTGTTTTCCATACAATTTGTGTGGTGTTATTGCATAATTCCTTGTTTTGTAGCTACAAGAAACCCTATGATTTCCCTTTTGATGAATAAAGTTGTATACCATAGGCATAAGGACCTGGAAAATATCTATTGACTATCCTTCAGTCTTCCCTTAGCTCATATTTCCTTCAAACTGCATCTAGAGTACATTTTTCTGTTTACTGAACTATTTCCTGTAGAAAAACAGGAAACCTTGTCACAACCCACGTTTTGCATAAAAAAATATCTAGACTTGCATTCAAAGCATGCTTAAGCTTACTTGGCATGTTCAAGTCCCTAAGACCCTGAGGATGAGGTTTGGAAACTAACATACCTCATAGAGTCTTTGACCTAGTTGATGTAAGAAAATGACCTTTTTCTGTCAAATTAGGGTTTGGTGTTTTTATGCTTTATTTCAACTGCAAGTTTGATTTCCATGCACAATAGAGTATACTTAATTTTATTTTAGCAAGGATTTTTGAGAAATGGCAACAAGAAATTCTAGTTTAATTTTTCCCTGAATTAAACTGTGAATTAAAATAGAATTATTTTCTCATAGCAATTTGAAAATAATTAATTAAGTTTAATTAACTTAATTAATTTAGGAAATTCGAATTGGAAGTATTTTAGAAGACATGTATATGTTCTCCCTAACTTATAGGAGTTTAGGATGCGTTATGGATGAGTTGTAATTAGTTAACTCAGTTTATTGAGTTAAGTCTAGTTATTAGTTCCAATCAGTTTCAGGAACTAATAATGAGTAAACAGTCAGTTGGGACACTAGTGACCTAATTAGTGCTACTCTAGTTAACTGAAGATTCCACCATCAGAAACTCATGCATGTTGATTTTGAGAAGGACCCAGTTCAGACTAGAGTGCAGGGACAGTGTACTATTTATTTAGATTTTTCTGAGTTGCACTAATAATGCATGCAATCAGGAATTGATCCTTGAGGGACTGCGCTATTTTTAGAGGCTTTATTTCCCTTTGAATATAAGCTATTCTCCATAGGAATTACACATTGGAACAAAGACTTGTTGAGATCTTGTGAATTGGCTAAGCTTTGGCCTTGATCTTGCTTATGAGTTGGAGATTGAATCTATTGAGTGCTAGGGTTGTTCTAGAGAGAACAAGCATTGTAATTTCATCTTGATTTTCTAGATTAATACAAAATAGATAGTGGGGTTTTGAGCTGTGGATTTCCCCAGATATTTATTGTGTTATGTGCCTTTGATTCTCTTCCTCTATTGATTATTTTTTTCTCGATGTTTATGGGCTTCTACTATAAAGAGTATAAGTAGATTCTTGTCTCTTGTTTTAGTAGATTACATGAGCTTGTGAATCTATAGGTTTTTCTACGTGGTATTGGAGCAAGATTATTTTTTGGGCCAAGAGTTTGCAGAGAAGTTCTGTGAAATTTTTTTAGAAACAAATCGCTGATTTGGAAACCTTGGGAAAATATACTCAAATTCAAAAAACAAATTGGCCAAATTAGAGTTCGAATGAGGGAGATATCGTTGATTTAAAATCATCTCTTTAGAGGAGATTTCGAAGTTTTGAGTTCCTGGGTTGGGTAAAAGTCGAATTTGCATACATACTTCAGGATCGACAGATGGATTTACATGGGTTGAGGCTTGAGTATGCCTTGGAATATATCTCAAATTTCATAGCCTGGAGGGACAAGAGGGAGGTTGTGCTAGAGGACAATGGCTTGAAGGAATTTGTTGAACAAGAAATTCCTAAGCCAACAACTACTAATGCACAGAACTTGATTGAGTGGAAGAAGTGTGTGGCGAAGGCAAGGTGGATAATCCTTGAGGGAGTTTGAGACCACATTGTCTCAAGTCTCCAGGGCAAGGAAACCCTGCATGCTATGTGGAAAACATTGACAGACTTGTATCACAATAGCAATGATCAAAGGAAGTTGACACTGAAGGATAAACTTCATAAAATCAAGATGGAGAAAGGCGAGATGATTCCAAAGTACTTAAACAAGTTCACTCAATGTCAGTATGGAATTGGAAGTGTTGGAATCATAGCTGCCAAGGAGGATATGGTGAGCCTTTCTCTTCTTGGAATCCCAAAGAGTTGGCATAATTATCAGGACTCTGTCAATGGTTAGGAGAAGCTGCCAGATTGAGAATGAATATGGTCGGATTTGATGCAGGATGAGATCAGGAGGAACACTAGGGATGGCCCTTCATTAAATACCGATGATGAAGATAATTGTGTCTTAGCTATTAAGGCAAGGAAGGGGAAAGGTAAAAATTCTCGTTCCAAATCAGATTCTTATCATGGAGGTAAGAAGGAGGACATGACAGAATTTAAATGCTTTCATTGTCACAAGATGGGTTATTTTGCTACAAATTGTCCATTAAAGAAGTCCAAGGAGAAGTCCTCAGGAGGAGTGGCAGCTGAGGCTTTGGCCTCCCAATTGGAATTGAACTTTTCCCTCATTGCATGCATGGTGTCTTCAATGATGGGAGGTCTCTAGTACTTAGACAATGGAGCTTCTTTCCACATGACTGGCGACAAAGATTTATTCAATAAACTGGAGGAGAAAGATCTCAAGATGCATATCGAGATGGTTGATGACAGTAAGTATAGTGTTACTGGTATGGGCACTATTACTTTTTAGAGGGAACATGTAGCTCCACTCACCTTGAAGAATGTTATACATGTACCTGAAATGATGAAGAACTTGGTATCCATTTCTATGCTTGAGGATAGAGGCTATGATGTGATATTTTCAAAAGGAAAGGCATTCCTTCGACACATAGCCACAGGTCAAGTAAATAAGATAGGGATTCGAGTTTAGAATCTCTATAAGATAGAGGTAGAGGATTGTGTTTCTTTAAGTTCAAAAGTGGAAAAGATGTTGAGCCGAGACATCGGCGAGTTGTGGCACAAGAAATTGGGTCACTTGCATCATGGGGCTTTGAATATTTTGCAACAAATCTCTACCGGTCTTCCCAAATGTACGCTTGAAAAATTTGATACATGCAAGGGTTGTACTTTGGGAAAATACACCAAGTCTTCCTTTAGAGATAGAGAAATTCGAGCAGATTCTATTATGAAGAGAGTCCATTTAGATGTGTGTGGACCATTCTCGATAGTATCCACCGCCAAATAGAGGTATTATGTTATATTTGTAGATGACTATTCTCGTAAAGGCTGGATATTTTTCATGCAGAGAAAGGATCAGACATTCATAAAGTTTTGTGAATTCAAAGCATTGGTCAAGAAAGAGTTAGGCAAGAAGGTTAAAGCTCTACAAAGTGATAATGGTGGAGGATATGTCTCCAATGAGTTTAAGAACTTATGTGTAGTGGAAGGGATTAAACGAGAGTTGATAGCACCTCATAACCCTCAACAAAATGGGGTTGCTGAGAGGAAGAACAAGAGCATAGTAGGGGTAGCAAGGGAAATGTTGCATGATGAGGGCCTACCACTACACTTGTGGGCTGAGGCATGCAACACAATGGTTTATGTTCAGAACCGTAGCCCACATCAGATACTTGAGAGTAAAATACCAAAGGAAGCTTATTCCGGTAAGAGGCCAGATGTTGGTCACTTCAGGATTTTTGGGTCATCAGTTTATTGCCATATGACCAAAGATGCACAGAATAAGCTTGAGCCAACAACAGAGTTGGGGATCTTTGTGGGGTACATTGATACTCCTCAAAACTAATGGGTGTACATGCAAACCAGTCAGATGACAGTGGTTCGCAGGGATGTCAAGTTTGATGAGGAGAAGGCGATGCGAGTATCCCTTAAGAGGGAGCTTGAGCTACATGTAGAGGAGGAAATTTTAGTTCCTAAGGTTGAGGAGCCTCAGATTGATGTGGATCAGCCAAATGCAGAGGTTCCAGGATGGAGACATCCACTCAGGCAGAGTCTTCCAGAGTGGGAAGAAAGCGCATTAGAGAGGCTAACAGATTGTTGGATGATGCACAGGAGAATGTGGGAGCACCATCTTCTCAGCGCAGAAAAAGGAGGTCACCAGAGAGGTACACTGGATACATGGCACTTATGGGTGCATGTGTTGTGACAGAGCCATCTTCCTTTCAGGAAGCAGTGCAACAACTAATTTGGGTTGATGCGATAGTGGAGGAGTATGACTCCATAGTTTGAAATAGTTTTTGGGATGTGGTCCCGAGACCAGAGGATAAGTCAGTTGTGAGCTCCCATTGTCTTTACAAGGTAAACCAAGCTGCAAATGATAGTGTGGAGAAGCATAAGGCCAAATTTGTGGCCCATGGCTTTTCACAGGTAGAGGGGATTGACTATGATGAGACCTTTTCTCATGTTGCAAGGTACTCATCAATCAGATCTATTTTGGCACTATCATTACAAATGGGTTGGAAGATCCATCAGATGGATGTGAAGATTGCCTTCCTCAATGGCATGATTGAGGAAGAGGTGTACATAGAGCAACCCAAAGGTTTTGAAACCTTGGATCATGTGTCGCATGTGTGTTGACTCAAGAGAGCGTTGTATGGGCTGAATCAAGCACCCCATGCTTGGTACACTAGGATAGATAGCTACTTCAATGGGTTGGGTTTCACGAAGAGTGAAGCAGATGCGAACCTGTATCACATAGTGGTGGAAGGTAAGTTTTTGATCATTGTACTTTATGTAAATGATCTTATACTGACAGGTGATAAGAAGCTCATCAAATCTTGCAAGGAGGATCTTGCAATAGAGTTTGAGATGAAGGACATGGGGCTCATGCATTACTTTCTTGGCATGGAGGTATGGCAGGGATATGGGGAGTTGTTTGTTTCTCAAGGAAAGTATGCCAATGAGATACTCAGGAGATTCTGCATGGAGAGTAGTAAACTCATGGAGACTCCTCTAGCTGGTAATTGGAGGAAGGAGGATGCTACTTCAGGAGAAGTAGAGGAAGCTACTGTTTAAAGGCAGCTTGTGGGTTCACTCATGTATTTGGTGAACACACGACCATATATGTGTTATGCAGCTAATTTACTTAGTCAAGCGATGGTTAGGCCTACTAAGCTGTATTGGAAGGCAACAAAGCATGTATTGAGATACCTTAGAGCCACTACTCAGATGGGTTATGGTACAAACGAACAGAGGGAGTGAAGCTTCAAGGATTCGCAGATGTAGATTGGGAAGGGATTCCATCCGATAGTAAGAGCACATCAGGAGGGATCTTTAGTATTGGGTCAATGACGATTTCTTGGTACAGAAGGAAACATAGATCAATTGCACTCAGTTCGGCAGAGGTAGAGTACATGGCTACAAGTCAAGAAGAATGTGAGGCTATCTAGATGAGGAAGATCCAGGTTAGTTTGTTTGGTCAACAAATGGATCCGATAGTGATTTATTGTGATAATTAGAGTTGTATCAAACTCTCTGAAAATCCAACTTTTCATGATCGTTCCAAGCATATAGATATCCGATATCATCATATCATAGATTGTGTATTGAGGCGGATCATGTTGTTAGATTACATTCCCATGGAGGAGCAAGATGTTGACATCTTGACAAAGGCATTGCCAAGATGTAAATTCGAGTTTCACAGAGACAGGATCAGGGTAGTGGATAATCCTTTCTTGTTGAGAGGGAGAGTTGAGAAATGGCAACAAGAAATTCTAGTTTAATTTGTCCTTGAATTAAACTGTGAATTAAAATAGGATTCTTTTCTCATAGCAATTTGAAAATAATTAATTAAGTTTAATTAAATTAATTAATTTAGGAAATTCGAATTGGAAGTCTTTTAGAAGACATGTATATGTTCTCCCTAACTTATAGGAGTCTAGGATGAGTTATGAATGAGTTGTAATTAGTTAACTCAGTTATTGAGTTAAGTTCAGTTAAACTAGTTCCAATCAATTTCATGAACTAATAGTGAGTAAACAATCAGTTGGGATACACTAGTGACCTAATTAGTGCTATTCTAGTTAACTGAAGATTCCACCATCATAAACTCATGCATGTTGATTTTGATAAAGACCCAATTGAGGCTAGAGTGCAGGGACAATGTATTATTTGTTTTATATATTTTGAGTTGCACTTACAGTGCAGGCAATCAGGAACTGATCCTTGAGGGATTGCACTATTTTTAGAGGCTTTATTTCCCTTTAAATACAAGCTATTATCCATAGGAATTATACATTGGAATAGAGACTTGGAGAGCTTGTGAATTGGCTAAGCTTTGGCCTTGAGCTTGCTTATGAGTTGGAGATTGAATTTGCTGAGTGCTGGGATTGTTCTAGAGAGAACAAGCATTGTAATTTCATCTTGATTTTCCAGATTAATACAAAACAGATAGTGGGGTTTTGAGCTGTGGCTTTCCCTGGATATTTATTGTGTTATGTGCCTTTGATTCTCTTCCTCTATTGATTATTGTTTTCTCGATGTTTATGGGCTTCCACTGTAAAGAGTAGAAGTAGATTCTTGTCTCTTGTTTTAGTAGATTACATGAGCTTGTGAATCTATAGGTTTTTCTACAAGGATTGAATTGGTTTGCTTCCTTTTCCCTACATAGAGTATAGGTTTGTTTACTATTCTTCCTCTCTTGCAATTTTGAATATTTCCTTATAGCATAGACAACAAAATGGTCTCTATGTAACTTAATTTATCGTCAGTTTCTTTTACCTACATAAGAGCAGCAAAGGAAGAAGATAATATATGCTACACACATAGTTGTGGACCCTCTTAAGTTTGTATGAACCTTGGGTTTAAAATTAAAGTCAAGACCCTTGGGAGTTGCAACATTCTTGTTGTGATTTTAAGGGCCATCACATGTAGAAAGCCTAATGGAATCTATGTCATTAGATTGAGACATCCAAAACCATTGGATTTATCATGTGCACAATCACATGTTACACTGTGTTCATGTTGTGAGCCTGATATCAACCTATGCCATTGGATTGAGACATCCATAACTATTTGACCTATCAAGTGCACAAGCACACCAACCTTTAGGTGTGTTGTGTATTTTGTATTAATAAAATTTGTTGATTGGGACAATGGTGATAATTTTTGGCCATTGATTTTTCATTCCTACATCATTCACTTGGACACCTAGACTGCCACTTCATGTTGCCACCTATTAGGTGTTGACTTGTAGGCTTAGACTAGGAAATTGATGTCTGGTCTTTGTTCGTTATGTGATACCTGTTGTGAATTCGACCCCTTGGATGAACATATAAGAAATAATAGCTCAGATCAATTTGGTTATCTACCCATCTAGCCCGTCAAAAGTCATTTTCCCAAATGAATTGTGTGTCCTAGATATACTAGGGCCCCAAATATATTGAAGGCCCTGATATTGGAAAACCTTGAAACTTTGCTAAACTATCTTCACTTTAGAGTAAAATTTCTCATCTTTCCTTGGGAGTTTTACCAAGTGCCATATAATGTTGGAAATATATTTGAGAGGCCTATATATCCAACCACTTTGAATGCTCATTAGATCAAAATAAATAAAAATAAAATTCTCGCAAAGCTAGGTTGTCAAACTGACTGCATTTATGAATTGCAACCTTCACTTCAATCATGAATATTCAACAAGCTCCCCCTGAACTTGACATTATTGACTAAACTTGAAATTAATGACAACACATTCAACCATCTCCCATTCTGGTGGACATTGACATGAATGACACTATAGTTGACATATGCACAATAAAGTCCTTATGAAAAATGGACATGTAATATGATTTAAGTCTAGAAAATTAAAATACCATGAGAAGAACTACGCTAATCATGATTTGGAGTTATAAACAATAGTTCATGCTCTCAAGATGTGGAGAAATTACTATATGGGTAATAAATTTAAACGTGGAACATACCGTAGTGATTTGAGACATTTATTTGGACAACTAACTTTAAATGTTAGGCAACTTAGGTGGATGGAATTTCTAGCTGAATATAATTTCAAAATAAAGCACATCAAAGAGAAATTAGGGGAATTTTGAGTTAATTTTTTTTCCTTAGAACAAAATATGTACTAATAAAATTAACTTTAAAAGAACCAATAAGATTCAAGATGGCGATGTCATCCCCAAGGGAAAATAATTTGGAGGGAAAAGAAGCAAACTACTTTTCTTAGTTGTATTTTTGGCTTATCTTCTTGTAGTTTCACTCAATTTTCAAGAGTAGAGACTCGTTGGAAGAGGAATTAGATTTCACATCTAATGAGTACCAATTTTGCATACTTTTGAGTAGATCTACATCGAAAAAATTTGAGAATACCTGAAAATAGTGTGTTGAACTGCATACTTCTGAGTAGATCCACACTGAAAAAATTGAAAATACATGAAAAAACCATGTTCAACACAATTGTTTCAGGTATTTTCAACTTTTATCAATATGGATCTACTTAGAAGTATGCAGAGTGGGTGCGCGTGTTTAACACACTTTTTCTATGTATTTATAAATTTTCCAAATGGATCTACTCAAAAGTAGGTAGAGTGAATAATCATTGGAAGTGGAATTTAATTATGCATCCAACGAGTATCTACTCTTGACATTTGAGTGAACCTACAAGGGATAAGTTGAAAATACAATAAAAAAATAGTTTCCTTTCTTTTTCTTTAAAAATTCATAGGTCTTATTTTATTTTAACTTTTATTTTATTGTTTTCCTTAGGAGGCCCAGTTTAGACCTCAAAATTCCCTTAATTAGGATAACGATACGGTTAATGCATTTAGCATAAGAATTCATGAAGTGCATGTTGCATCCATAAACGTATGCAAGTCTAATCTAAAAATCAAAATTTTAGAGGCTGTAAATAGTGATAAACTTTAAGTGCAAATTAAAGAAATACTGAAGTAGTTTAATTTGCACCCCATGTACAAGGATTATGAGTTGAGTAGGGATGGATTCCGCATGTGAAAAACTAGAATTTATATAATAAATCCATAGAAGCTGAAAAAGATGGTATTGAATGAGATGCACTATGTACCCTATATTGGACATCCAAGGTATCAAGAAATCATATCAGCTATCGTTTTTTATTATTATCAAGTATGAAAAGGGAAGGGGGATTATTATATAGCTATATGTTTGGAGTGTTAAAAAGTTAAGTCTAAGCATCACCATCCAATTGGATTGCTACAACCATTACCCATTCTTTAGTGGAAGCAGGATGTTGTAGCCGCTACAACAACACCCTAATTTTTTTTCTTATCACTAAATTTTTGGGTCACCCTTTGCTTGTCTAGGTCTCATAGGTTAAGACTATTCCTTTGAATCAATAATTTTGGAATTGACACGGTTTTTATAAACTCTATTGATCTTTGTGATTTTGCGATGCATACAACATTGCTCCTTGTGTTCTACCTTAGATATGGACCTTATTAATGCTTTGGGGTTTAGGGGTATTGTTATAGGCCATTTTGTCACATCCAATCAATAGGCCTCCTAATGGGGTCGATCAAAATCCTATTATCCCTTGTCATAATCTTGCACAAAGCCCTAAGAATGCCTTTTTCATTCCCTAGAGTTTCCACCTAAAACTACATCATCTGAGCCATTTTTAGGACCAAAGCTCCATGGCCTCTTGTTGTACAATGTTCACCTACAGGTTGCTCCACTGTGGCCTACTTGATCACCTACATGTTGCTCCCCTTTGCACCTGTGTTGGTTCTAGAAATTTGAGAAAAAGAGAGAAATTTTAGTAGCTTCCAAAATTTGTTACAACCATTTACCTCAGATAAAAAAATTGGATCCTATCCTACCCTACTTTGGAGTTTCCATCCCTTATCCTTTGATTCCATCCTCCCATCAAAGTCACCTTAGATTGGTAATTGGATAAGAACTCCCAACTTACCCTACTCCTCTATATATTTATAGCCTTCCATATGCAAGAGGTTGTATTTTGGAGAGTGATTCTATCCTTATGCTACTGTTGTGAGAGGTTTCATTTCATGCATTTAGGGTTATTGGAGGTGCACATTTTGACAAGGAAAGGACAAAGTCAACATGGAGGAGCTCTTCTACAAGATCAACATCTATTTATGGTTGTAACTCCTTCCATTTATATTAATACAAATAATTCTATGTTTTCCTATATGTAATGTTGTTATTTCATGTATTTCAATACCATGTTGATCTATTGAATATATTATTTATATGACACTGCATAGATATTGTAGTTTCTTGGCTTGTGTTATCTGACTATGTAGGTTCTAATTTTGGCAATTAGAGCTAGAATTGGAGCATTCAAGCTAAAGAAGGAGTGAAGCTTGTGACACATTCTAGGTAGGCTTCATTCCATCATTTATTTACTTTAAGGAAAGCATTGGGTTCCTTGTTTCTCTTTTGTTCTAGGTTAGCCACCAAACCTAGGGGAGATACTTTTATCTGCAATTGTAAATCCCGTATAACAGGTATATTGATTTAGAAAAATATTTTTGTAATGGGGCTAAGGGACCTTGTCTTGCCAACTATGGATTCATTTAAACCGCATTAGGGTTCAGGAAACATTGCTTTGCTCGTGCATACTTGAAACCATGAATCATAATCTTCAACCTCTTTCATACATCTCATGGCATTAAAATGCTTAAATGTCAAATTCTATGAAAATATCATTTTTTTTGCATATGAAAATGTGAGTGTTAAAGTCCCACTTTTACGTTTCATATAACTCTTTCTAGAGAGACATATGAAAGTTATTGGTATCATGACTATTTGTAAACCTTTCTGGCAATTTACAACAAGTATTTCTACTAAAATTAACCAATTCTTCTTTATGCTTTCCCATCTATTTTGTTTAAGGCCTTGATGTTCAAATTTGTAAGGGCTCATATTGTATTACATGCCCTAACTAACATATATTACAATTGTATATTGCAGATGAGTAATTGGGGTATTCTGAAATATGCTATGAAAGGCTCAAGGTTAAATTGTTACAAGGACCACATAATGATCACATGATAACACAAGTTAGGCCATATTGAAGGTATAATTAACATTTTCACAAAATATTGTATATAACACAATACCAATAATACTAGGCTATGATGTGTTGGAGTAGGAGTGCAAAAAAATACCATACAATGCTATAACACACATGAAAAAGGAGTTGAACAATGTTGCATTACAAGGAACATGTAAAAGTGACTATAACACTTTGTAAAGGCAACAATGGAGCATATTGAAAAAGGGTGATCGCTCAGATCGATTGAAAATCTAAGAGGGAAAAATGGATTTGCACCAAACAAGCGTTCGCTAGACCACATCCCCATATAACATCTAAAGGCCATGCATTATTCCAACGCATGCCACCAAATCATAAAAGATATGACAAGAATATTACAACAACGCATGCATACGTCTCATCTAGTCAACAAGTTGCTCATTTTTTTGTGCATATAGTAAGTCTAGTGTTTTCAAAGATGAAGACAATGCTGCATCAATATTAAGCAATATATCCCTAATTGATATGTTGTTCAACGCACAATTTTGTGCCCCCTTTCATTCCATTCACGGCTTATATCTTCTAGAAATGATAGAATAGTAGAATTAGAGGTGTAAATTTCCAATGTGTTGGCCCTCTTCAGTGTAATGAATATGGAAAATAGAGTGTATATATGGATCCCCCATGCACCTTAGTGGCAAGGACTATGATGAAATGCTTCTTGTTGGAGACAATGTATGTAGTCTATGGAGGATATAGGTTTTGATGCTTGTTTTTATCATGGAACTCTTGATAAATGACAAATACTCTGTGTGGCAGTGACCTTACATTTAGTTGATATCTGATGTTGTACAAGAAAACAATTACAACAAATATTTCCTACAATGAAACCAAACAACATAATTGGTCTCCTTTGTGGATTGTTATTGGGACATTTGCGATCTCGTGGGGATTACCTCCCTGAGAACATTAGTGTGATAACTATTTTTCCAAAGGGCATGAGATCATATGTAAGATGGTTGTATGTCTAAGGGTAGGATATTAATGGCGCAGGAATAAGATCTAGATTTTCTCAACATTATGATATTGATGAGAGAGAAATAATGGTTTCTTTGGGATGATCAACTACTTGGTGTTCAATGTTCACTTTGTAATGACCCTGGAGGATGAACTTGAATAGGTCACACTTCCATATTGTGAGTTTAATTAAGTCGCACTTCCTAAATGTGACTTGTACAATTGCATCATCACTATCCAAATTTGTGACTAGATCACCGTGTCAATGCTTCAGGTCATAAAATTGCATTTTAGAGCCTTAGAGGTGAAGTCAGAAAGTACAACTTGCACTGCAGTGATACTATGTGACCCTCCCTATTTATATGAATTGCGACTTGGCTTCAAGAGGTTTATTTCTCCATAAGTCACATTTCTGTGTGCGATGGGCACAAGTCATAGTCCAATTTGCGACCTCCCACAAATTTCCTTTTCTCCACAAGTCACATTTCTATGTGTGATGGGCACAAGTCACAATCCAATGTGCGACCTCTCATAGGTCCCACAGGTCACCATGATCCCATAAGTCACAATTTTGTGTATGATCTCTTACATGTCAAAATACCTCAAGTCACATTCCCAAATGCGATTAATATGATGATTACAAAGGTGCTAGAACCACGTCTGGGTCATGACAATATAATGACCACCATGTTAAAACCTTCACCTAGGAACGATAAAGGGATTTGACGAAAACCCTTTGGAAACACAACATTGAGGGAATTTTTGCACACGGCAAAGAGAAATGATTCATATGACTTGTAAAATGAATTGTAAGATTTATAGAATGTGCACAATACACCATGCATGGGAGAGGGGGCATACTATAATTCATTGGATTTGATTGCATAACATTCTGGTATGATGAGATTAGTTGATTTAAATGTATTAGAATGGGTACTTTCGTTCTTTTGATTAACAAAGATGATCGATGCCCCAGAATTCCCTTATAACTTTGTAACTGAAGGTCACACTCAAAGCTTTTATCATGACTCTGATCCACAAATGTGACTTGCACCACTGACCAAAATTGCAACTAAGTCACAAATCACGATTGGAGGTGCACTTACCCTTACCTTATGACCCTGCCAATGTGAAGTGAAACCTGCATATGCATTTGGAAAAGCGACTTGGCCTAAGTTGCATTCCCAAGTGTGACTTGCTTCTATATGTGAAATATAACCTATGCCAAATGGTGATAAAATGTGTCACAAAGTCGTAGTTTGCTACTGCATCACCTGACCTAGGTTGCATTTCAAATTGTGACTTGGCCAAAGTCGCACTCCCAAATGTGATGGACCAAGTGATGCACTTGGAAAGATTATTTAAATGATCCAAATGACCCATTGAATGATGTGACACATATGACTATTGAAACACATGTTAAAGGATGCTTAAAGAGTGGTAATGTGATACCAATATATCAGAACATCACATGTGAAAAAAATGATATATGCTCAACTAAAAAGGTGTGTTTAATAATATAGTCAAAAAAAGGTTTATGACACTTCAAGGAGATGTTGAGGAAAATTGAAAATGTGGCTCAAGAAGAAGAAACAATGTGAAATAAACCACTAAGTTGAAAGCATGAATATCTGAACAATATAATAGTGCCAGAAACATGGCTATTGATTACATTGATAGAAAACCAAGGTCAAATTCCCACATACATCTAAAAGATGTATTGAGTATGCACAACATACATACGAGTGACTATGGAAGACTGAGCCATCTTAATGCTAATATCTCAGGGCTATAAGTTCTTACTTATTATTTTTATTTGTGATATTTTCTCTTTGTTTCATTAAAGTGCATTTGTCTTGATGTTTAATCAATGGTTGTGTGTTCTTGTAGGATTGATGATTACAGAATAATTTCTCGCTGTCCTTCCTGGACACATGATCTTAGTTGAATGATCAATCCCATGAAAATGAGGTGCAAGGACAACTGACATACATTCTACATATAGATGTTGATGACAAGTGCAGTAATGCACATTCAATACAACTGATGGAAACCACAACTCTATTCATCGACTCATGCAATACTCCATAGTTTTGCAATGACATTGGAAACAAACACTTTAGGGTTCTAAGCAATCACTCTACTTTATTAATAATTTCTTTTTGTCCTAATGTAAACACTTCTTATCATAATGTCAACAACTTTGCAGAGATTAATTAAACATGTAATATTAGCAGGCATGAGATAATCATGGAGAATTTCATGAGTCATGAGGGTAGGTTAAAGGTCATGGTAGGTGAAAAATCACCTAAATTCTATAAATATACCCTCATACCTCATTCAGAGGGGACTTTAGCACTAGAGCCAGACTAGTGTTAGATAGTTGATCTATGCTTGAAGAGCTAGAGGCAACTAGTAAGGTGAATTGTGGTGAGGCAAGGGTTTTTCTTTGGGAAATAGTATGAGCAACCCATGTTCCATGGTTGGGTTTTGATGAATTGATGGACATGCTTTCATTTGCAACAACATTAATAAGAAGTTTTTTCTCTTTCAATATTAATTCCCATGCACTTCCATGGTAGTAATGATGGATATACGATGTTTCCATTATGTGTGTATCTGTGCTTGCATGTGGGTGATTTATCTATGGACCAATTCATTGCTATTGCACATATGTTTGATTTCAAATATTTGCTTTATTATTCCATTCCATGCTAGTAACTTATTGTGAACTGATTTGCAACTAACCTCTGGCGTGTTCTTGTTCATGTATGTCCAATATGGTTTTAGCTCACTAACCCTTCTTGTGGCATGCTTCTTCTTATTGTTTTATTGCTACATTCTTGTATCCTATTTTTCATGTCATCAAAATTGAGCTAATCACATCCCTATTCTTTGAGAATTTCATTCTTGTGCTTGTCTTGACATCTCCTCATTTGATAGCCAAGAGAGAAACCAACATGATGGCAAACAAGCCTACATACTGGATGGGGAGCATATCCCAAATGGTGTGAGGTATATTTGGGACTTCACACTCCCCTAGCCATGGGTATTACTGTTGAAAATTCAACAAGATGATGGAGCTTAGTGGAAAGGAGTCGCCTTCACTAAGTGGGCCCGCAGGCAAATTATGGCGCAAAGTCTATTTTTAGACATATGGATCATGGTCTATGAGTTGCAGGATGCTGTTTATGGATGATTGGTCATGCTGGGAAAAATAGATGGACTTCTATTTTTGGTTCACAACGGTGTGATCAGTTTATTTTTAGACTACCAGGCTAAAAATAGAAAAGTCAAATATTATTGTCTCATAATAATATTTAGACTATAAACATTATCTTATCCTCTTGGAGCACTTCAGTTTGAGCTACAGATGTGGCACATGCAGCTGTCAGAAGGAAATACACTTTTCTTGTGAGTCAGTTGAGCTATTGCATGCATGACATCAGTTAGAACTCATGTGGTTGAGTTTGGTGGAGTTGGACGTGGAGTTGATGGAGTTGTGTTCAGTTTGACTTGGTTAAACTAGTTGTAATTAGTTTAACTGCAAATAGACTAGTGATGAGTGATGTGAATTAATTGATTAAATTAATTCACTAATTATTAACTCATAATGCAACTGAAGAATACATCAGTTAACTCAGTGCATGTACAGTTCAGTGGAGACAGGTGTTAGAGGTTGAGATTGCTATCAGTTGTGACTATAGTTGTGTATGAGATCTTGCACAAGCAATGGATTGAGTATGCCAATGAGTATTGCACAGTATATGCCCAATATTATAGCCTGTGCTCACTTGATTTTCAGTGTGAGTGATTTTCACAAGGTAAATAGGAGTTTGGATCAACCATTCATCATTCATTCTCTTGTAGGATTATGTAGTGGAGGCAGGCAAACAGTGGAGGAGATTTTATGCATCAGATCTGAGCTAGTTTGAGTGTAACAGGTGGAGATAGTACTGAGTACTTGTGAGGAGTATTGTACTATGTATTTTTACATGTTCTCAATCATTAATATATAGATAGTGTGGGGTTTTCAGCTGTAAGCTTTCTCTGGGTTACATACTGTGTTAATGTGTGCATGCGATTGATGTTTCAATGTTTTTGACGCTGCTAAATTGATGATCAAAGTAGAGGAGATTATGTATTGTGCATGTATTTCGCAAAAGTGTATAATCGGGATAATCTCTGTGAATAAGTGTTTATTATTCAAAGTTTCTACAATTGCATTGTTATAGATCCATTTTGGCACATCAACCCCAAATTATAGATCGATACTATTAGGGCCCATCAACCCCTAGTGCAATTGTTACATGCCCTAAAGAAGTTAGTCATCAGAATGCCTCACTTCCTAAGAAGTTCCATCACTAAAAACATCCAAAAAACTATCTCTAAGAATATCAGCGTAGGTAGGCCTTCATTAGGGTGCACTGCAATGCAAACCATGCACTGCCAGGGTGCTATGCAGTGCACTTGGTCCCTCTTTGGCCTGCGTTGAGCGAATTTGCGCGAACTTCCGTGAGGGTTTGAAGATTCCTTATCCATTGGAAGATTATAGAAGTTTTTCAATGCCACCTACACCTTTGAGTTCACATTTGGATGAGGAAGGGAATTAGGAAACATCAATCCCCTATCCCTTCTTCCATGGAACTGATTTATAAATTTAGAAAGGCATTCATTATCACCATTGATGGCATAACCTCCTTCACTCACCTATAAAAAGATCACTCATCTAAGAGATCAGGGGGATAGAAATCATTGAATTGTAGGGAGATGCTGGTGATATGAGATTAGAATTGCTTGCAAGTATTGTAATAGTGTTGAAGTGTCTTGCTTGTCATGAGGTGAAGAGGGATTGAATTGGAAGAGTGTCACTAGATCGAGCACATATGGGTTGTAATTCTTCCTCTTATCAATAAAGTCTTCAAAACTTTTTCCTTATGCTTGTGTTATATGTTGATGCTTTCATATGTATATCATGTTCTCGATTACATGTTATTTATAAGCAATAGATCATTATCATTTGCCTTGATGGTTTTTTGTCTCTGTGTTTGTGCAGGTACTTTTCAAGCGGTTTAAGTATGGAAAAGAGCGGCAATATTGGTCAAGGGAGACAAGGAGTTAGTGAAAACTACAAGTATGTTTCTCTTCTTTCTTGTTTTATCTATTGATTATAGAAAAGGTAGAGATTGATTTGTCTGTTGTTTCTAGACCTGCTACTAAGTTTAGAGGGTTAGGCGTTTGTCCAAGAACACTAAATATTCCCAAAACAAATTGGCGACTCTACTGGGGAGAATTCATCCATCTTAGTAGCTTATCAGCCTCTTAAGACATTTCTACATACTGTACTTGTGGTCGTTGATTGAATTTCAGTCTTCTTTCATTGAAAATTGAGTCGAAACTGTGTCAAAATTGCCTTCAGAATGGCTTACTGTCACCAGCACAGTCCAATGAAGGACACAGTGCACTGCAGTGCACTTCCCGCATAGATCCAGTGCGATTCAGTGCACTGTCTCTAACTGCTGCCTGCGTTGATCCCTTGAGGGTCAGTTTCCCATCTAGGAACTGAAAGTTTTTGCCAATTTTCTCTTGTTTGAATGAGTTGCTGAATGTCAATGATGTTTTGTCTCTGAAAATAGTCTTTTCATCTCCTTAGCCAACCCTACTTTGATTGGATTGATTAATGTTTCTTTAATGTTTTCTTTGTCATTATCAGTCTATAGTCAAAGTTAGTTTTTGGTCAATTGATCTTTGTTCCAAAGAAAGTGTTGCAAAGTCATCTTTTTCTTCGAATACTGAATTGTCATAAAGTCTTCATTCATAAAACATTGATTGATTTATATGTGCATATGGTTTGTCTTTTCGTTGAAAGTGTCATAATTCCTCATTTCTTTGAAATGGAAAGTGTCGTAAATTATTCTTTTCCTTGAAAAGAAATTGTCGCAAAATCGTCATTTTTATGAAAAGAGATATTTAATCGATTGTGCATATTTCCTTTTTGTTCGTCATAACATTAAGGGATTTGAAAAGAAAAACATGCATTATGCATATTAAAATTTGTGAATGTTTGAAAGGAATGGTTTAGGGAATTTCATCTAGTTTGTGCTCTTTGTTGATTGATCAAAAAGTACTTGTTTTCTCTATCCCTAGTAGCTAGGAATTTCATTGTTAAATTGAATGGAAAGAATGCTTATCATATTAGTTGTATTTTAGGAATTGCAAACATACATCACGTGGTGAACCTTGAAAGGAAAATTCTAAAGAAGACCAACTTAAAATTTATCTTAATTTACCTAATGGAGCATTGTCACCTAACGAAAAACATTTATAGGTCTAGGCTAGAGACGTATTCCGGCGTCGTAAAAGAAAGTAGCTGTCGCTAACTTGTCTGCAATACATCTCGAGTGTGATACCTCATTCCACGTACGTGAGTATATCGTAGCTCATCCATGTACCTTCGAGTATATCGGGTGGTGTTTGATGGGTAGCAGAGGTCCCGCGTAACGGTTTTGGGATAGAAAGCCTACAAATTAGGATTAAACTATTGTAAAAACTTCGAAGTATGTGGAGCACGATGTGTAATAAGTCAAATTCAAAAGGGTAGTCCGCCCAAAAATAATGTAAAGAAATGTAAGTTGAGTCGGCCCGCCTATGGATCGCAGTCCATGGAAAGGTATAAATAGAGTGAGGCTCTATGGGTAGTAGAGTAGCTAAGTTTTTGGTATGATTTTGGGATTTGAAATGTAATGGGTGTTTGAGAAGAGGATTCTGAGAGTGTTTGTAGGTCCGAGTTGGGGGTTTGGGTAGAGGATAGAGGCTCTGCAACTGTGTGCGAAGAGGCCCGGAAGAGTCCGCAGCTGTGTGCACAGACCCCTGCAGCTGAGTGCGCAGGGCAGATCTGGATGTAAGAGTGATAAGTGGAAATAAAGATAAGTTTATTCTGAATTCTGTGTCAATTCTGAACTATCACAACTCTATTCTTTTATGGTTTATGAAACTGTGTTGATCTGCGTGCAGATGCTTATAGAGTACTTGTGAATCAAGTTTAATCTTAATATGTGAACTAAATGAAAGTAATAAATGTTTGCTTAAAGACCTCTCTAAGTAGATCTGGGTTATAATACCTAATTGAATAAATTAGATCTAGCCAAGATTATCAAGATCTGCGCGAAGCTACAGGACGGCGCGCGAACCTCTCAAACCACATCTAGACATCCCAAGGGTGCGGAAACCTGGTTCCAGCACCCTCCCCTGCTACCTCGGGTGAGACCTCAGTCCGCGCTTCGCGGGCTATTGCTGAAAGGGCCGGTTGCTCCGGGATTTGCTTGGCTAAATAATTCTTCCGAACCTGGGTCAGGTCGATATAAGCCAACAAATGGTTCCGTTGCCAGGACTGAGATCTGCCTAAGGGGTGTCTGGTGTGGAGCGCGGAAGGATCGAAGGGATCAGGGATGGTAATAGATCAAGGGTAATGATGGCAAGTGTGATTCAGTTGCCGGTATTCAAGGGAGCATGAGGCGAAGACCCGGAGTAATTTTGGTTTGTGTTGACATCAGTATGGAACGTGCAACAAATTGCAGATGATGATATTAGGAAAGCTACCTTAGTCAGCGCACTGTAGGACCGAGGATTGACATGGTACATGAAATATTCAAGTGGTAACCCAACAATGGGGGTAGCGGAAATCTAGACTGAATTAAAAAAGGAATTTAGCAGGCCGAAGTCAAGAAAACAATTGGTCGTAGGGTTTAAAGAGATTGTAATGATGCCGAGTGAAACTCCGTGGGATTTGGATCAGAGGTTGAAAAGTGCTATTCGCAAGGCCAATATGACACTGACAGATGAGCAACACTGTGCTTGGTTCATCGCATCATTAACGCCATATCTGAAGTCAGATCTATTACAACAAAAGATCTCAACCCAAGTTGAAGTGCTGGAGGCAACAATGTGGTTGCACGAAACCCTGATACCAGACCCGGGGTTGGGAATTCAGAAAATTCAAGCGTAGGTCCAAAATTTATGCTTGGAAATGTAGAAGTTAAAATAAGAATAGACATCGTGCTCAGAAGTCCAGGAGGAAGTATGGTGTGTAAGGTGTAAGAGCCAGGGACACGATAAAGATCACTGTCTGGTCTCGGTGAATTTTGTGGTAACAGGGGGACCAACACCATTGCGACCAGAGGCACAGACAGGGTCGAGCACAACCACCCCGCTCTGGTGCGCAATCTGTCAGGTGGGAGGAAAGCACAACATTAATAACTGTCATCTATTACCAAAATACAACCAGACCCCCCAGCAGCTCTTTTGCAACTTTTGTAGATCAGTGGGCCATGAAGAAAGGGATTGTCGTAGCTATCAAATGTTGATGGATCAGTCATCTGCCTATAGAATGTAGATGAAGGCGCGAAGTCAGGATCATGCCGTGATGACTGCGTGCGGTGGGTTCAAAGGGCATGGTTGAGGATGGGGCAGAATGGGACTAGGAAGGGGTTGCGGGCAGCTAATCTGTTACAACTGTGGAGGACTAGGAAACTACGCACGAGATTGTATCAACCAAACTAGAATTTCATGCAGCTATTGTGAGCAATTCGATCATGAGCTTCTAGAATGTCCTTCGCTGATAGCACATATTTGGGAAAAGAGGGCAGCGCAACCAACAACGACCCAAAATGTGTAGATGATGAGGTCCAAACCCCGCGAGGAAGATCCCAAGGTCAACATGGTGCTGAGGAATGGCACGGCCACAGGAGCGGATGGATAGAATTCAGGTGGCGATCGGGAAGCTCGGGGGAGCTTCGCGGAGGTCTCTACCCCAGGTAGTAGGGATCAGCCTGAGACAGACAAGGATCCCTCGATGATAACTACCTTTTTAGAGACATGTATAAAATTGCTTCGTGACAACAGGGTGGTTAAAGGCTTACAGGAGTTGATAAATAGATGCGCAGGGTGGAGTGAGCCTCACGTCATTCGAAAGTTGGGAAGACATGCATCACGGACCGGAAGGGAAATGCGGTTAACAACGCAGATCAACGATTATGAGATGGAGCAGGTCATTCTGGATTTGGGCTCAGATGCCAACGTATTGCCGAAACAGACATGGGAATGCATGGGTAAGCCTACACTACAATGGTCCCCTATCCAATTATGGATGGAAAATCAACAGAAGGTGCTACCCATGGGAAGGCTACAAGGGGTTACGGTAGACCTTGACAGTGCAAGTACCCGCACAGATTTTGAAGTTATTAAGCTCATGGATGAAATTACGCCCTATCCTGTGTTGTTAGGAATAGATTGGGCCACCGACATGAACAAAGTTATTAACCTAAAGAAGAGGACAATGATATTTGAAACAAAGGTGCTCCACGTCATCATTCCACTAGATTCGGCTGAAGGACCGTACATCGAACCGGTGCACAATGATGATGACAGAATGACTACCTAGGAGCAAGGATGGATCAGGACATTGGAGGATTGAAGAATATCACGAGGGGATGGAGAATCCTGTGCTGGTGATCTAGATGAGGAAGACGAGTGGCGGCGCAAATGGTTGAGCGGAGTAACCACGCTACACTGCAACATGGTGACGAAATCGCTGTACTACGTAAAGGCCCAGGATCACGAATTGCTAAAATATGATGGGCTAACGATGATAGATGAATTTCTGACCAAATTTGAAATCGCGGTACCCGAGCACCAACGGTTTGATGTGATGAAATAGGCACTGCGTGTGATGCCTGTGTGGTGGTGGGGCACACATGAAGGAATGCTCGAAGATTGGCGTGACTACAGGTTATGATGAAGATCAGATTTGGGAAGCTGGAACTATGCATAGCAGAGAAATACGATGGATGGGATGATCTGTGCATGCACCTGACTAGGTGAATCAAAGCATACAGAGAGGAACCGCAACCAGAATGGGTGCAATTTTTCTATCATACCCTGGACGTCATTCCTAGAAATTGGTACAAGGAAGTGGAGCTTCGGCACAACACAGGCGAATGGGATATCTTGCGCGCAAGGTTTTTGTCGACATTTTTGTTCAAAGACCAATGGATGGATCCCATGGATGAAGCGTTACAGCTGGTAAAGGCCGCCATATTCAAGACATCGTTAGAGCCAGAGGGAACTATACAGCTTGACTGGTCGCGAAAGCTGAGTCAGGCCCTCGAATGCTATAATGTCCAGGTAGAAGATGATGAGGATGATTCGTGAAACGTCAATATTCCAGAATTAGAGGGGAGCCGGGAGGTGCACGGACCTGAAATTGAAGATCCAGATATCACGGCACCATTGAAAACGAAACAAGTTAACATTGGAACCGAAGAAGAGTCGAAGTATGCAATGCTTGGGGACTACTAGGACGACGCCACAGTAGAGAAGGTCATCGAGTTGCTTCAGGAATACTGAGACTTGTTCCCAACAAAGATCACGGAGCTAAAGGGAATCCTAGGAGAACTAGGAGTGATGAAGATCACATTGAAGCCAGACGCGAAACCAGTGAAGCAGCGACCCTACCGATTAAATCCAAAATATAAAGCAAAGGTCCGTGAAGAGTTGGACAAAATGCTGGCAGCAGGAATCATTGAACCAATCGAGGAGTCGGACTAGGTAAGTCCGATAGTTGTGTAGGAGAAGAAACAAAAGGGCGAGATTTGCATCTGCGTCGATCTCAGGAAACTCAATGATGCCTCCGTCAACGACCCATTTCCAACACCATTTACAAATGAGGTACTAGAAAACATGGGGGGGCGGAAGCCTACTCTTTCACGGATGGGTTCTCAGGATACCACTAGATCAAGATTGTGCCAGAGGACTGGAGTAAGACAACGTTGGCTACTGAATGGGGTTGTTTTTAGTACATAGTAAAGCCTTTCGGATTGAAGAACGTGCCAGCCATTTTTTCACGAATAGTAGTCACGACATTCAAAGAATTTATTCACAAGTTCTTGGAAGTCTACCTGGATGACTCGACTGTGTTTGGACTGGTTAAGAAGCACGTAGCGAGCTTACAGTTGATGTTGGATACTTGCCGCCATCATAAGATTGTGCTAAACTTGAAGAAGTGTACTTTCATGGTTCCATTTGGAAACCTACTGGGCCACGTGGTCTGTAAGCAAGGCCTAATGGCGGATTCGGTGAAGATCGCTGTCACACTCAATCTGCAAGCGCCGCACAGTGTCAAGCAATTACGCGCCACACTAGGGCACACAGGCTACTATTGAAAGTTCATCCAAAGCTATGCTGAGATCACGGCTCCAATGGAACAGTTGTTGAAGAAGGACGCTACCTATTGCTGGAACAAGGAATGTAACAAAAGTCTAGAGACACTTAAGGAAAAGATGGAATCGGCCCCTATATTGGTCTTTCCAAAATGGGACGTCGAATTTCATGTGCATGTCTACGCATCATGTATCGCCCTAGGGGCAGTACTTACACAACCGGGAGTAGAGGGAATTGAACACCTGATTGTGTTCGCAAGTCGCTATTTGTCAAAAGTCAAGAAGAACTATTCCACTACTAAGCATGAAGGATTAGCGATGGTATACACACTTCAAAAATTCCGCCATTATCTACTGGGAGGTCACTTTAAGATGTATACCGATCACTCGACGTTAAAATACCTCGTGAATAAGCTTGTGTTGGTGGGCGTATCTATCGATGGTTTCTGTTATTCCAAGAGTATGACTTTGAGGTCATCGTCAAGTTGGGACGTCTAAATGCAGGCCCAGATCACCTGTCCCGAATTGAGATCGGCGAAGAACCCACAAATCTAGAAGATGGACTTCCGGACACTCAGCTATATGTGGTGCATGTAGCAAATGGTCATTTTGAAGATATAATCCATTTCTTAACTACAGGGATCGTGCCGCAGGGATAATCCATTCAGCAGAAGAAGGAATTGGTGATACGTGCAACAAAATTCACCGTGATTGCAGGACACCTCTACAAAATGGGTAATGATGAGATTCTATGTCGGTATGTCCCAAAGTTCGAGCGAGGACAAATCCTGGCCGAAGCCCATGAGGGGGTTGCTGGCAAACACTATGTAGGTCACGCCATAGCCCAGAAGATACTTCGCACAGGATTATGGTGGCCCACTCTGCATCAGGATTCGAAAGCTCACTGTCGAGCCTGCGACGTCTGTCAACGGATGGGGAAACTGTCGCGGAAAGATGAAATGCTGCTCCTACTGCAAATGATGCTACAACCCTTCGAAAATTAGGCAATCGACTTCGTAGGACCTATTGAGCCACGAGGAAAAATGGGTGCGCGCTATATCATCACAACAACAGATTATTTAACTTGATGGGCTGAGGCATAACCAGTTAAGGATTGCATGGCTGCAATAGTTGTGAAGTTTTTGTTCGGGAATGTACTGACAATGTTTGGCTATCCCAAAATTCTTATAAGCGATCAGGGAACGCATTTTCTAAATGAAACCATCAGCTCACTCACTTAGGAATTCCAAATATATCATCAACAGAGTATGCCATACCACCCACAAGCAAATGGGATCGTGGAGGCATTCAACAAAATCTTGGAGACTGCATTGACCAAGGTCTATAATGTGCGATGAAATGACTGGGACTTGCGCATCCCTGCTGTGCTATGGGCATATCAAACCACGTGCAAGAAATTGACGGGCCAGACACCTTTTCGGTTAGTCTATGGCAAGGAGGTCGTCATGCCTATGGAATATATTGTGCCTAGTCTGTGGATCGCGACAATCACAGGTATGGCAGACCGTGGGGCTTTGGAGGAAAGGCTCATGCAGCTCAAAGAAATGGAGGAGGAACAATTTTTGGCTGGATTCCATCAGCAAGTGCAGAAACAATGGGAAAAAGCGTGGCATGATCGCCATATCAAGGTGCGCACCTTCAAGGAGAATGATCTAGTATTGCTATACGACAGTAAATTCGAGAAGTTCCCTGGCAAACTCCGAATGCATTGGTTGGGACCTTACATCATCAAAGAAGTTACCGATGGGGGCGTGGTTCAGCTTGCCAAACTCAATGGGGACCCCTTTCTAGGCCGAGTAAATGGCAGTCGCCTGAAGCTCTATACGGGCGGGCCGACTGCCTAACTAACCATTCGAGGGACAGTCTCACCGCTCCAGCCAGTTGAAAGAGAGCACAGGAAGATAACACAGTCTGGGAGAAAAAGGCGCGAGTGCTAGGATACGCATTGATTGGCCCATCATCAGGATCGTAGCCACACGGTCAGAAGTATGTTGTTGTGTTGCTCTGAGCAAAGGTGACCGTTCAAGTCACTATTCATGACACGATGTCTACATTATGGCAAAAGGGAGCGGGCAACGGGCAATTAAGGGAAGGAGTACGAGCCAGATATGGCACGAGCTGTTGCAGAATTTACACGGGGACGCTGGAACAAGTGGCAATCCAGGAATTTGAAATTCGACTTTCTTATAAAACACTGAGGAACAACTACCAGGTGATCCGAATTGGATCCATAAACGACTATCATAGAACTGTGACTAAAATAGGTCGAACCAGTGGCCATGGCAGCCGGCGTGGAACGACGAGGACCTCGGTCAAAGCGCGCTGACCGATGCCCATGGAGACTGCACAGGAGGTCAAAATAGCCCCTGGGAGCCTCGGAATGGGAAAAGGAGCTGGTTTTCGATGCAGAAAACATAGCTGAAATGGTAAGGCTTAAGAAGTCGGTCACATCGGGGAGCCAGAGGACCGAGAGTGAAAAAAAGGAAAAAGTGTCAATGTACGATGGTGGGACCGACGACCTGGAAATCGACCGTTTGATCGGGACGCCCTTGAACGGTAAGAGATTTTGGAGAAAGCGGAGCGATCACAATCAATGATCGACGCATGGCAGTGGAGGAGAGAGAAAAACTGCCACGATCGCGCGTTATCGATCGAGCAAGTCAACCGTGCTCAACGTGTGAATGACGTTGGATCTGGAGGAGCCCAGATCGGATGGCTCAGATTGTGCTTGATAGATAGAGTAGAATTGACAGGGGATAAAGCCGCGATTTAAGAGTATTTGGAATTCGTTGACCACCACGGTGGAGAAAGCAACGAATCGAAAAGCAGACTGGTACAGTTCCGATGGAGACACGTGGCTGCTTCCTGAGCGTTATGCTGACACCAAACAGGGAATTCCAAGAACACAGGCGACAGGCGAATTTACGCAGGAAGAAGAGGAAACAAACAGGCCGAGGATCGAATGACTAAAGCCATGAACGAAGGCAGTCGAATGGGAATATTTAGAGATCAGAAGGGAGATTTAGATCTAGGAGTCCAAGTGACCAAGAGAGACAGTGAATAGTGAACCCTGAGAGGGGGACTGAGCACAGAGAGTAGTAAAGCCAAGCAGAGGAGACAAAGGGCCGAGCTGACCACAGGCAGCATCAAGCACCAGAGAGCTTGAAGAATCAAGCCTTCCCATAGAGGAATCTTTCCGGATTGAGCATCACAGTTGGCTCTTTCCACTGTAGACCGAGGGTCACAGAGTGGGTAGGAAGAACAAGAGTCTATGTACTCCAAGTGGCTTGGGGAATCCAAGAACCACCCTGCCAAGAAAAATCTGCTTCAGGAGAACTCATATTGAGTCCCTGTATTGTAATTTCTCTACTCAAAGACATAATAAAACAAGGCCACCACTAAAGCTGGATTGGAGACATAGCCCTGGAGAATAGGGTGAACTCCTTATTAAAAATTGCTTGTGTCTTTGTGTCTGCTTACTGCATTTCTCTGCTATCTTTCCATTCAAAATGTCTGTGTATTGGCAATCTGATCGATCCATTGTTTCAATAACACAGAACACACACACCAGCACATGAGTCTGTAATACCTTCTGTTAAATAAATCTTTACTGAGGTCACTCATAGGGTGATTATCAGATCAAGTGGTATCAGAGCTCTAGGCTGTAAGGTTAGACAAGCTTGTGTTGGTTTAGCTGTGAATGATCACTAGATCAAAGCTCAAATTAGGAGAAGGAGAATTGGTGGAAACTAATCCTGAAATTGGGAGAGTCTATTCTCGAAAGACAATGTCAGAAGAAGGTTCTGTAGGGCCAGACCCTCAATTCCTAGAAAGTTTCCTAGCTATAAAGTCCATGGTGGAAGAAATGTATAGGGACTTTAGAAAGCATAGGGGTGAGGATTCATCAGGCTCTAAGCAAGATAAAGAAGAAGATGAACCTCATTCCCATGACCACTCCAAAGGGAAGGGAAAAGAAGAAAGCTTCCCTACACCTCCTAGTAGCCTTGTGCATAATAAGAAAGCATCTTTGATTAAGTTAGATGTTAAATTTGCTTTGCCTATATATTATGGAGAGTTGAATGCTGAAAAGTTGGACAACTGGATAAGACAAATTGATGTGTATTGCAGGGTGCAGAACATAGACTCAGACAAGAGTAAGATTTAGCTGGCAAGCCTACGCCTAGGAGGCACTGCCTTGGTTTGGTGGGAAGGCAGAACCCAAGCTGATGTGAAGAAGCATGGTAAGACCATCTCTGTCTGGAGTGACTTTGTTTCTACCATCAGAAAGCAGTTCTATCCATTGGCCTACATGCAACAAGCCATGATGAGTTGGCAAACTCTTCGGCAGTTGAAAGGGCAAAGTGTACAAGGGTATACTCAAGAGTTCCGAAAGAGAGCATTGATGTTAGGTATTTCATTAGACTCACCAGAAACTCTTTTGAAGTACATTGGGGGTCTACATAGCTACATGAGGCACACTATCCTCATGTTTAATCCCACTAGTATAGATGAGGTATCTGTTCAAGCTACTCATCTAGAATCAAGAGGGAAGAATGGAAATCCAGAAGTTGGGGGACCATCCCAACCCACTGTAAGCAAAAGAAAGGAGAAAAGAAAGCAGAAATGGAAAGCAAGGAAGGCCAACACTACACAAAAGGGCAAAGCTTCATGCACTCACTGTAAAAAGGAGGGGCATGATGATGAGCACTGTTGGGTTCTGCATCTAGAGCTGAGACCTAAGAAGTCCGAGGGCAAGAAGAAGACGACTGCTGCAGTTATTCAGAAAGATTTTGGGTCAGACTCGGGAGATGAAACAATCATAGCAGCCACATGTATAAAAGGTAAGAATTCTGAAGCATCTACTAGTAATTCTGCTCAATCTGTTATTGATGAAGAACATGAGAGAAAAAGGCGTGAGCTTTTCCATATTCGAGTTGTTTCCAAATATCAAAAGATTGATACTTTGTTTGATAGCGGCTCACAAGTAAATCTGATTTCTGAAGCAATTGTAAAGAAATTGGGATTAGCAACTACACCTCATAAGAAGCCATACCCATTAGGATGGTTGAATGATAAAGCACAACTACAAGTGACTAGACAGTGCAAACTCAAGTTTTCCTTTGGGTCAACATTTGTAGATGAGGTTGAGTTAGATGTAATTCCTTTGGATATACGTGGAATTGTTTTAGGAAGTACTTACTTGTATGATAGAAAGGCTATTTTCTATAGAGCTGAGGACAAGTATCTACTTGTTAAAGATGGAATCGAATACTTTGTAAGAGCTCATAAGCTCAAGAATAATTATACTCTCATAAACTCAGTACAGATGAAAAGAATGATAAATTCATGCAAATAGTTCTTACTAATGGTTGTAAAAGAAAAGAAAACTGAAAAAACTGATGTACTTGAGGGCTGTAATTCTGATCAGCAAGCTGATATAGACAAGATTGTTTCAGAGTATGATGTCTTGTTTCAAGAACCTCAAGGTCCGCCACCAAAAAAGGAAATAGTACATGATATTATTTTGCAGCGAGATGTTCCTTTGCCTAACATTGTGATGTACAGGTTATCTGCTTTAGAGAATGTTGAAATCAAGAAGCAGGTGCAGGATTTGCTTGAGAAAGGGTTCATCAGGCCTAACACATCACCATGTGGGTCACCAATCGTTTTGGTGAGAAAGAAAGATGGCTCGTGGAGAATGTGCATTGATTACCGAGCACTGAATAAAATAACGATCAAAAATCGTTATCCCCTTCCTCGCATAGATGATCTTTTAGATCAATTGAAGGAAGTTGTTTATTTCACCAAGATGGATTTGCACAGTGGATACCATCAGGTCAGAGTTGCAGAGCAAGATGCATGGAAGACTGCTTTCAAAACAAAGCAGGGATTGTATGAATGGCTGGTTATGACTTTTGGCTTGACCAATGCCCCTGCTACTTTCATGAGATTAATGAATGATGTACTCAGACCTTTTCTTGATGATTTTGTTATTGTGTATCTGGATGACATTCTGATTTTTAGTAAAACGTGGGAAGAACATTTAAAGCATGTTAAGCAGACATTAGATGTTTTGAAAAGAGAAAAACTTTATGTTTTCTCAAAATGTGAATTTGGCAAAACCTCTCTAAATTATTTGGGTCATATAGTAGGGGGAGGTGAATTGAAAATAGATCCCTCTAAAGTGGCAGTCATTGTAAACTGGCCTAAACCCAAGTCTGCTACAGAAGTGAGAAGCTTCTTAGGAGTAGCACAATATTGGAGGAAGTTCATTTCAAACTTTTCCTCAATTGCAGCTCCCTTACATGCTTTGACAAGATTGAACAAGGTGTTTCAGTGGGGAGGCAAACAGCAGAAAGCCTTCGACACCTTGAAAGAAAAAATTAGTACAACACCTATACTAGCACTACCAGATCTACAAAGACCATTTTAGTTACAAACTGATGCCATTGACTATGCCATGGGAGCAGTGTTGACACAGCATGGTAAACCCATGTGTTATCATTCTGAGACTTTTAATCCTGCAGTAGTTAACTATACTACCTATGATAAAGAATTGTATGCATTAGTTCAGAGTGTGAAAAAGTGGAAACATTATTTAATGGGCAAAGAAACAGTAATACATACTGATCATCAGCCACTTCAATATCTACACTCCAAAACTAAGCTACAACAATCAAGACATTACAGATGGATGGGTTTTCTACAACAGTTTCATTCAGTCATCAGATATAAAAAGGGCATACATAACATGGTTGCAGACATGTTATCTAGACCCATTATAAATGCATCTACCATCCTTAAGCATAATTCTGTACTACATGAAAGCTACATAGAACAGTATGCTTAGGACGTGGACTTTAGAGATGTATATGCAACTTTGAGTCAAGGCAAGAGAGTAGAAGAATTGGACTATCATGTGAAGGACCGACTCTTATATCATTGTGGAAAACTCTGCATTCCACAAACTGAGAGAGAAAATATAATTAGGGAAGCACACACTTCTCTGATATCAGGTCACTTTGGGATAATTAAATCAGTTGCACAGCTACAAAGGTTCCGTTATTGGCCAAAAATGAATGAGACAGATTCTAGATATGTAAAGGGGTGTGCTATGTGTGCTAAAAGCAAGCCCAGCAACAGAAAACTAGGCTTGTACACTCCATTGCCAGTTCCCTCTCACCCTTGGGAGAGCATTTCCATGGATTTTGTTGGAGGACTGCCCAAGTCTAGGAAAGGTCATGATTATCTATATGTTATTGTGGATAGGTTCAACAAAATGTGTATTTGATACCCTGTAGAAAACACATTACAACTGAACAAACTGCAAAATTATTCTTTGAACATTTATGGGTTCATTTTGGATTACCCACTTGTATTATATCTGATCGAGACACCTGATTTGTGGGGAAGTTTTGGTCCAGTCTGTGGGAACTAATGGACACCAAATTAAAGAAAAGCACAACTTTTCATCCACAAACAGATGGCCAGACAGAAGTAGTAAACAGGACAGTGATCCAGTTACTGAGAGGATATTGCAACAAACATCCTAAGCTTTGGGATGAGCACCTATGCAATGTGCAGCATGCTTAAAATAGAGCCAAACACTCTTCTACACAGAGATCTCCTTTTGAGACCTGCTTTGGTTTCATACCAAGGTCTCCCTTGGATTTTGTCTTTGGTAAAGGTACCATGGTTGATGGACACAGTGACATGGACAAAGAAACTAGGTTCATTGAACAGATCCAGGAGATCCACCAGGCAGTACAGGAATAGCTGGAAAAGAGCCAGGCCAAGTACAAGGCTAGGCATGATAAGCATCGGATGGAGCATAATTTTCAAGTTGGAGACCAAGTATGGCTGTATATCAGCAAGGACAAGATGCAAGGTGAAGGTAAGAAGCTAAAACCTATTAGGTATGGACCCTTCCAGATACTTGAGAAGATTGGTGAAAATGCTTTTCGCCTTGATCTTCCAGCTTACATGCACATCTACTCAGTTGTGAATGCAGATTGCTTGAGATTGTTTGAACCTTCAATGATTGAGGACCCTGAAGAGCAGAGTCAATTTCCTTCTGTTGATGATCTACTACCGGAATATCTTAATGAGTTGCAGGAAGATACAGTGCTGGACAGAAAGGTAAGGACGACGCATAGTGGACAGGTGGAATACCTCAGAATTGGGCTTAAAGGTTCGAAGCCGAGCAATGCGAAGTGGATTGAGATTGGACAAGTGAGACAACAATTTCCTCACTTAGTCGATGCTTAAAAGAAAACCAACTTTTGGTGGTCCAAAAGCTTTTCAGTTGGGAGGCCATGATTCGAATCGGATCCATAAATGACTATCATAGAACCGTGACTAAAACAGGTCAAACAAATCCTTGAAGAATCCAAAACAGCAATCGAAAACACCCTGAACCAGTGGCCATGGCAGCCGGTGTGGAACGATGAGGACCTCGGTCAAAGCGCGCTGACCGAGGCCCATGGAGACTGCGCAGGAGGTCAAAATAGCCCCTGGGAGCCCTGGAATGGGAAAAGGAGCTGGTTTTCGATGCGGAAAAAAGGGCCGAAATGGTAGGGCTTAAGCACTCGATCACATCGGGGAGCCAGAGGACTGTGGGCAGAAAAAAGGAAAAAGCACCAATGTACGATGGTGGGACCCACGGCCTGGAAACTGGCGGTTTGATCGGGACGCCCTTGAACGGTAAGAGGTTTTGGAGAAAGCGGAGTGATCACAATCAACAATCGATGCGTGGTAGCGGAGGAGAGAGAAAAACCACCGCGATCGCGCATTATCGGTCGAGCAAGTCAACCGTGCTCGACGTGCGAATGACATTGGATCTGGAGGAGCCCAGATCGGACGGCTGAGATTGCACTCGATAGACAGAGCGGAATTGACAGGGGATAAAGCCGCGATTTTAGAGGATTTGGAATCTGTTGACTGCCACAGTGGAGAAAGTAACGAATCGACAAGCGGGCTGGCACAGTTCCGATGGAGACACATGGCTACTTCCTGAGCATTATGCTGATGCCGAACAAGGAATTCCAAGCACATAGGCGACAGGCGAATCGACGCAGGAAGAAGAGGAAACGAACAGGCCGAGGATCGAATGACTAAAGCCATGAACGGAGGCAGTCGAATGGGAGATTTAGAGATCAGAAGGGAGATTCAGATCGAGGAGTCCAAGTGACCAAGAGAGACAGTGAACAGTGAACCCTAAGAGGAGGACTGAGCACAGAGAGCAGTAAAGCCAAGCAGAGGAGACAAAGGGCCGAGCTGACCACAGGCAACATCAAGCACCAGAGAGATTGAAGAATCAAGCCTTCCCATAGAGGAATCTGTCCAGATTGAGCATCACAGTTGGCTCTTTCCACTGTAGACCGAGGGTCACAGAGCGGGTAGGAAGAACAAGAGTCTGTGTACTCCAAGTGGCTTGGGGAATCCAAGAACCACCCTGCCAAGCAAAATCTGCTTCAGGAGAACTCATATTGAGTCCTTATATTGTAATTTCTCTACTCAAAGACATAATAAAACAAGGCCACCACTGAAGCTGGACCGGAGACATAGCCCTGGAGAATAGGGTGAACTCCTTATTAAAAATTGCTTGTGTCTTTGTGTCTGCTTACTGCATTTCTCTGCTGTCTTTCCATTCAAAATGTCTATGTATTGGCAATCTGATCGATCCGTTGTTTCAATAACATAGAACACACACACCAGCACATGAGTCTGTAATACCTTCTGTTAAATAAATCTTTACTGAGGTCACTCATCGGGTGATTATCAGATCACCAGGTGACATACACTTCCACAAAGCGTATGTTGAGTCTTAACATGGCGCTGTTTATTATCTCTGCACAAGGAGTAAGCCCGCAGGAGGTAATATGGCCAAGAGGGCAGTCAAACTATCTTAGGAGCATGGTGTTGATAGCTGCGGGCGTCCTGCAGCCTACAGACTCAACAGTAGGGGATGTACCAGAAAAGAGAAGACACGAAGCAGAAGTGGTCCGGATGCTGTCGCCCCGTCCATGGGCGGGTCGGAAAACTACAAAAATTCAGTGAAAAGATGGGAAAATGGAGACCACGGGTTAGAACAAAGTTACTAAGGCATCTCTAAAAAAATATAAGCAGTGGGATCTCACGAACAATAGCAACGGTCTTGCAAAATTGCAACACAAGCTACAACAGATAGTGCGACAAGAAGATACGAAGGTTGGAAGTGGCTGCAGAGGTATAAGGAGGTCTCGTCTGAGGCTTCCCTGCTCGAGCTAAAATTGTATTAGGGGGTGTTACAGGGAAAAGTGTCTACACAGAACTGCTTATCCCACTAAGGTGTCGTAGCTACCTTAGAAACAAACAAAGTAAAGCTAATTTCATTTTTCCTTTATGAAATATAGATGAGAGAAGAACAAAGAAGACCAACCTCTGTCTTGCGCTAATCTCCTAGTGCGATTCCTCTCTCTCTTGATAGTCTTTCGCTACTTGCTCTCTTGTACGCCCAGCTTCACAGAGTACCTGTAAGATCACAATAGCATAGCACTATACAAGAACATGGATCTATAATCATAAATAATCTAGGATCAGATGTAAATTGACCATACAAATGCATAAAACATAAATGACACAGGAGTATGGAGGAAAACTTGAATAACTTTTATTGATAAACAATAAAGAGCCAAGGGAGTTACAACCAGTTGTCTCGACCCAGCATCATCCTCTCAGCAAGGAAGCCCCTCTTCACTTCATACAAAGCTTAGATCACCCAACAATCTGATGTTGTCTCAAGAAACCAACAACAATTCCTTACAATATGCAAAATTCCAGCCTCTGGATCTCTGGGATGAGGAATCCATATATAGATATATGTAAGGGAGATGAGTCAGCTTGTGATTTGATTAGTGTCTTCCCTCTGATAGTTCTTACTTCCACTTGGAGATTGATGATCTCTTACTCATCCTTGGTCAAATTTAGAGAGGCAAGTGTCACAGGAGAAGTTTCTGGAAGATTCCATGCCTCTCCACCTCGCGGAATGACACTGCCATTTGTCACTTCTCACCGATCGCACCCCATAGAAGGGCTTTTTGAAATGCAACACACCCACACAGTGTATTTAGGTGAGATGCAACACACTTTGCCTATGGAGCAGCTGAAATGATCCTGTTTTGACCAGTTCTGAGCAGTTTTTCATGGAGAACTTCTGGGAGAAGCTGTAATCAGTTGACCTTGTTCCTTTAGGGGTTAGAACAACACTTTTAGGGACTTAGGAGCCCTTAGTTTATGGAAATTTCATGCTTGGGTTTGTAGTGCCCAAAAATGTCTATAACAGTTGCCCCCTAAAGCATGAGGTTGTTAATCTTTTGATGTCGGGTGAAATGCTTTATTATGAGGATCTGAAGTTCTTTCAGCTGGGAGGAGACCTGTAATAAGATATAATAAAATACATTATCTTCATAATATTTTCATGATCTAGCTGAGGCGGGCATTCCCATGCTTAGATTTATAAATTCATTTTCATGTACATAGGACAGAAAATCATCTGAGTGTAGACTGATGATTCTGGTAGAGTCATCATCCCTTTGATTGGATGATTATCTGTGCAGCAATGATGTACATTTGATGTCTTTATTTCCCTGAATATATATCGCATCCCGGATGGATGAAACTAGATCCGGGGTCTTCAATCTCATTCGATCTTCACTCGAAGTACAAGTCTATCCATGTGAGAGATGTTCTGGAGTCGAACATGGAAAGACATCGCCTGATTACCAGCCAATGATGTAAGCTGTTAACAGGCGCGATAGGAATCACCGATAATGATAATGACCCTCAAGGTACTGCAGTACAATTCACGTGGTGTGAATAAAGGACTTGGCGTTGAGCACCACGCAAAATCTTTCGGTCGAAGGTCATTGATGTAAACATGTCGCCGGAAGTGAGAAACTTGCCATTGAGGCATGCAAGCTTCAAAGTACTGAATGGGGTGTTCCTAGATCGAATTCTTGCATAATGAGCTGATGTCGACAAGAAGCGATCCATCACAGGAGGGCCTTAATGAATCCCACATCAATGACACGGAACGGAGCAAATGATTTTAATGGAGGTGAAAACAATCTGATGACATAAGGTTCAGGGTGGCGGTCATGAAAGAATGGAGTGTAAATGTATTGTAGCGGGTGAGACACAGGTGAATTGTCTGAATGACTTCTCTTGAACATATCAGCGACACAGACATGATGGACTGGTAGCATTAACCCCAAATGTGGATGGTGTGATGGGACCATGGTGATGTGACCGGCGAATGAAACAACCCAACCCGACTTGGATGCGGAGTGAAAGTGTCATGTTCAAGAGCGACTTGCTACCAACAAAGTTTCTTCAAGTTTTCTTCCCAATTTTTCCCCAGTCATTGCTGACCAGTACCTCTTTATTTTTGTCAAGCTTGAGGAGAATAACATATGCTTGTTCTATAATTTTCCCTTCGGGCAAACCCATCGCTATGTTTTAACGAGCCTAGCAATAGTGGAACTCGTTCTTGTCTTCTATGGACAAGTTTGTCGCTATTAAGTTTTAACGAGTTTAACGACAAAGATAACTCGGTCCTTTTCAATTTTAGAGAGTCTGAAAAGGAACGTAAAGGAAACTCCAAAATTCCTTTTTCGTCATCTAATCCCTTAAGTCCGAAAAAGTATAAAACAATACAGAAGGGATGAATTTTCGATACTTTTAACGAGCCGAACAAAACAAGCGCTCGATCTTTTTGTGTAATAATCCCTCAGGTCCAAAAAGATTAAAATATAAAGGAGGGATAACACTTCTGGTCCCTTTAACGAGCTGGAGAGGCCAATGGCTCGACAATCTTTTCATATTTTACGAGTCAGTTGAAAAGAGCTTAAAGGAGACTCGTCTTTTGAGGAACGAGTGATAAAATTGGGTAGCAGCTGATTCCAGGTAAGGTTTGGAATTTTCCAATCACAGTAGTGTTACAAGGATGGCTAGTGAGATCACTCTTCGCAGCTGTTCCTCAAAAGGGGTAAACAATCAAATGGAGGTGAATGATCGACCAATACAGAGTGGAGGTGATGATGAGAACACGACCAAGGCTTTTAAAGGCTGAAGTACTACATTCACGATGGTTATTTACTGGGAAATAGTTCATTTTTTAATGAGCTTAAACGCGGGGGTAAACATTTTCTCATGGCTTATGTTTATTTTTTAACGAGCTTGAACTATGCGCTAAAACTACTCGATTAATCCAGTCGTATAATAAGAATGTCCCATTTAAAAACGTCAATTTTTAGAGTTTTGCCCCACATCCTTTCTTTATGCAAGTTAGGAAACGACCAATCCTACGAGTTTAAAGGGTTAGAGGACTGTTGAAGCCCTGAAAATCGGGTCGACAACAAGGGGGATACCCACCCGGTCCGGACCTTGGTTGGCAGCTCCTTATCCATTTGGTATAGCGGGTCCGACTGGGGATAATGGGACCAATTTCCCAATCTAAGGGGTGTGTGTGTGTAGAGTTGGATGATGCTCATCTAGGAGTATTTTAAGCTAATTTAATTCAAACTTCTAAACTAACTCTATGCTATTGTAATCTAATAAGAAACAACACATCTAATCTACGCTAACCCGGGGTGTATTTATTCTATTATGCGATCTAAAGAGATTTCGAACAATAACTGGTAATAAAGATCATTCAGCTATCATAAGAATAGAAATCAATTAAGATAAACCATTCTGCATAAAAAGTTAAGCAAAACAGTTGTGAACAACATATCGCATAATAAGTTATTCATATGTCAAGCACAAATAAATGACTCCACCGTACAGAAGTGCCAAATGGTAACCCACACATTCATACATTAACATATAAACAACTGAAAACTGCATATCACTTTAAGAATATAAGCAGAAATTGGTCAAGAGATAAAAGTACCATTTATGACTGGTTCCACTCATAAGCTTCAAGCAATAACGATTTATCTCTACTTGTTCTAACATCTACTAAGAGTACAAAAGTGCAACATCAGTAGCAGACATTAAAAATGCAAACATTAATAAATCTCGATCCATCCATTCATCAAAACCTCCTCTGAGGGTGCAGAAGTGCATGTTCTGAGGACAAGTTTTTGACAAATTTCTGGACCCTTCTCCAAATTCCTGAGAAGGGTTTAAATACTACTAACTAATTAATCTTAATTACATAAATTTAGGACACGGTTTCAAATGACACTTTTCAGAGAAAAAAAACCCTTTTTGACACTTTTCCATTTTTATTCTCTAAAGAACAATGTCTTGGTTTGGTGGCCAAATTATGACACAGTCATTCACTTGATTTACACTTTTGCTCAACAAGCTGGCTCGTGATGAGACCCCTTGTCTTTTGATTGCAACAATCTTGAGTCGTTGCCCTGTTTTGGTAGACAGTATTGGCAAAGTCAGCAAGTTATAATATCTGTGATCATGATAAGCTGGCTCGTGATGAGACCTCTTATTCTTTGAGATATAGTGTTTTCTCAGATTGTTCCTCTGAATGCTGCGATTTCCTTTAGCAGGGAGGAAGTCATTGTTTTTCCTTAAGAAAGCTCTGGACGACAATAATAGAGTTTGAAAACAGCAGCTTTACAGAGAATATTTATTTTATTATTGATACCTTTCATTGTGCTGATACAAAACAATTTCTTACCAAAGGTTGCTTTCATCAAATTTTTGAAGTTGAAACTAGCATCATGTCTAGGCTAAAGTTAACTCTACCTGTCAATAATGAAATTCAGATTTTTCGAAAATTTTTGCTACTTGTACAAGCGAAAAGCTCAAAATCTGATAGAGAATTGGTGTCTTTTTCATGAACCCTTATAGTGACCATCTACAACTGGTTTTATTTATAAGAAAGAGAAAAAAAAAAAAAACAAATAAAAATTAAAACTATCCTACAAAAATAGAAGAGCGATCTTCTATGGGAAATACATTTTAAGAATCTGTCCATTAACAGGCAAAGAATCTCTTCTACCTGGCAAATCCTACAACACAAACGTCGATGGGCCTATGACTTCTACAATCTGAAAAGGACCGAGCCACAGTTTATGAAATTTCGTATGTTTTCCCTTTTCTTCATGAGCCTTATCCCATTTCAAAACTAAATCTCCCATCTGAAAAATTTTTCTGGTCATTATGCTTGCGTCAAAAGAGGATTTTATCAGCGCTTGGTGATGGGCATGGGTTTTCTTAGCTTGTTCTCGTTGTTCTTCTAATTTAATTATTTCCATTTGTCTTAGTTGTATGGAGGAGGTAGATACCTCATCGATGTGTTGTACTAAAGACAAAGAGGGGATGACTAAGTGAGTTGGAAGAACCACTTCTTTCCCATAAACTAAATTAAAGGGAGAAGTGCCGATTGAATCTTTATTCGTTATTCTATCCACCCATAAAGCATTTACCAACGCTTTGTGCCAATTCTTTTGGTTTTGGTCGACCGTTCTTTTAATAATCCTGATCAGGTTTTTGTTTGTTGATTCAGCCAATCCATTACCTTGCAGATAGTAGTTGGCCGAATATTTCAGTTTGAACCCTCTTTTAAGTGCAAACTCAGTGATTGTATTTCCACAAAAGTATGAAGCATTATCAAACATTAAGGCCGTTGGCAATCCAAACCTAGTGATTATAAATTGATCTATGAATTCAATAATTTTTTCAGAATTAGCTGTCTTGAGAGGAACTGCTTCTACCCATTTAGTAAAATAATCTGTTGCCGTGAGGATGTACCTATGCTGCTTAGAAGAGTGAGGAACGATCTCACCTATTATGTCCAAGCCCCACTGACTGAATGGTTGCTCGATGTTAACCGGCTGTAGTGGCATGGACGGTTTCTTTTGTTTCCCTGCAGTAGTCTGGCAGACTTGGCATTTCCTCACGTAACTTTGTGAGTCTTTGAACAACGTGGGCCAATAATATCCTGTACGTAAGATTTTATGTGCAGTAGCGTCTCCAGCATAGTGTTCGTCTGCTGGTCCATCGTGGAGTTCCTGCAAAACCTTTTCGGCTTCAGTTTTCTCAAGACACCTAAGAAGCACAGAATCGTAATTCCTTTTAAACATCATTTATGAGTTGGTATTGTTTAGCTTTCAATCTCAGAGCTCTTTTCTTGGTGTGATCTAGGTGTGATGGAGCATACCCGTTCTTAAGATAATAAATGGTGTCAGCATATAATGATTCTGCGTCATTTAGGCTTACCTCATACGTATGTACCTCTTCAGATGAGTTCTCAGGAATTTGCGATGCTCCAGCCAACATCTTGCAGAAGCCTTGACCTCTTACAATGTTTGCTGGTTTGATCTCAAGATTGTATTCTTGTAAAGCGGTGATCCAATTTGCTCTTTTTTCGCCCACATCCTTCTGTATCAGAAGGTTTCTTACCACTAGAAATGGTACTATGACTTTGGTATGGGCTTTAAGTAAGAAAGGTTTGAAATACTTGATCGCTTTGAAAACAACATATGCCTGTTTCTCCACGTCTGAATAGTTGAGTTCAGCACCTTGTAAGTTCGAGCTAAAAAATGTGATTGGAGCTTCCGCTTTCTCTTGATTTGCTTGAGTTAGAATTGCGGCATAAGATTTCTCTGAGGCAAATGTGTATAAGATAAAAGATTCTGAAAAATTCAGGGTCGCTAAAGATGGAGCGTTAATGATAGCTTGTTTGATCAAGTTGAATGCTTCATGCTCATCTTGACCCCATTTAAAATTTGAATTCTTTTTAATCATATTTTGGAAAGGAGAAACAATACGTGAGAAATCTGGGACAAATCTCTTCACAAAATTGATTTGACCAAGGAAAGGTTGCATGGCTTTTTTGTTATGAGGCATGGATATTTCAGGAATTTCTTTGATTCTGTCAGGTTCAATGTGAATACCAGATTTTGACACTATGAATCCTAGAAGTTTTCCTTCACTTAATGCGAAAAAAGATTTCTTTGGGTTAAGTGAAATCCCATACCTTAAACATTGTTGAAAGATTTGTTTCAAGTCTTTGAGATGGTCGCTTCGCTTCTTGGAGTACACTGTTATATCATCCAGGTAAATCACTACAGATTTATTGACTAAACCTTTAAATGTGATGCCCATGGCTCTCTGAAAGGTAGCGCCGGCATTGATCAGACCAAATGGCATCTTCCGATATGCGTATGTGCCCCATTTAGTTCGGAATGTGATTTTTAACTGATCATCGGGATGTACCAGCACTTGATTGTATCCTGAAAATCCATCTAAAAAAGACATTAATTCTAAGCCTGCTACTGCCTGTAATATCTACTCCATAGGTGGGAGGGGAAAATTGTCTTTTTGACAGGCTTTGTTGAGATTCCGGAAATCGATACAGATTCTAATATCTCCATTTTTCTTTCTAACGGGTACCATATTGGAAACCCATTTGGAATGTCTGACGGGGAAAATTATTCTGGCTCTCAACAACTTATTTAGCTCAGTTTTTATCTGATTTTCTAAATTGGGGTGGATTTTTCTGAGTTTCTGCTGGACAGGTTTTTCATTGTCAATCATAGGGATAGTGTGTTGAATGATAGAAGTGTCGTATGTCTTCAGCTCATCGTAGTTCCAGGCAAAAACATTTTTGTATTGCCTCAAAAGACACATATATGCTAATTTTTCTTCAGGGGCTAGGCCGTGGCCTAGATTAACGTTTGTGGTTTCTCATCGGTTCCTAGGTTTACTAATTCGTAGTTCAGAGTCGAACTGTAGAGTTTAGAATTGGTAGACCTTTTAAACCGACTTTTCAAATCATATAAGTCTTCTAACTTAACCACCAATTTAGGTATAGCATTATCAATGCTATTTTGTTGTATTTGGTGATCATGATGGTCTTCGTCAATTATTTGATTTGAGTAGGATCCTTCAGAAGTGAGGAAATTTACAATGTCAGGATCGTCATTGAATACTCTCCAGTTTGTAATGTTGTCAGGGATGGATGGTCTAAAGATTAATTCTATTGAGAATCTATCTGGACTAAAATCTTCAGAGGGAATAAAGCTAGAGGCTACGTTAGCTAACAGGTCTGTGCTCGCATTTTGAAGTCTTGGGATTGACGAAATATTGAATGCTATGAAATGTGCAGTCAGATCTTGTACTAAAGATTGATAGTGTTTCAAATGACCTGATAGGCAATGTATGGTGTTACGTACCTGTTTGATGACGATCTCAGAGTCTCCGAAGACTTGAAGGTACTTAATGTTCAACCCGATTGCTTTGTATAGGCCTTGCACCAAGGCCTCGTATTCCGCTGTATTGTTTGTGCAATCGAATTCAAGTCTACACGTAAGCATGGTCTTATTTCCGTCTGGGCTAATCAGAACGCATCCTGCTCCTGCTCCCTCGTTAGATTTAGAGCCATCAAAATATAATTTCCAAAACAAAGATGTATTTACAGGGTTATCTAAAAAATTAACACACTTTGAATTATCAGTTTGGGAAAAATTTTCGACTTGGGACAAAACTGAATTTTCTAAGTAAGGTGAGATATGAGCATTGAAATTGCCGAGGAAAGAATCTACTGAGTAATTGCCTATGATACTGCTGTTGTATGCTATTGCTTCATTTTCTCCCTCCAATTCCGTCACTATGTACTTCTGGTGTAACTCTCGTTCAACCTTTATTTGATTCGATTTACCATTGTAGGGTAACCACATGTGCGACCAGTCGGTTGAGAAGTATCCATGGAGTTTTTCGGACCAATCCCTGCTAAGAATTAAACCATAGAATTCAGGGATATCAGCTACTAGAATGTCAATAACCTGACATACCTTCGGGTTAGACGACAATCTTATGGTCACTTGATTAAGTTCACCAATCACCTCGACTTGAGATCGATCAAGCTGAACTATGCGCACCGCGGATTTTTGTGGTTGAACATTCAACTTGGGACATATTGATCTGGGTAAAATATTCGTTGAAGCACCAGAATCTACCAAACAATTGTGCACGTTTTTATTGAAAATTTCATAAGTGAGAAGAAAAGGGGGAGTGTGAGACCTTGATCTTCCTCCAATCAAGGCGATGTCATTTGGGTCAATCTTATTGATCGTGTTGGTTGGAGGTCTTCCCATGTTGTGGGAAGCTACAGCTGTAGGTAAAGATGTAGTAGGCACGGCATGTAATTCTTTCATCATTAGCTTCTGTTGATGTTTCAATTTGCTCAACTCGTAAAGAGTGATATTAGCCCTAGTCTTTTTCATGTCATCGATAATGTTGTACTCCATTTCATCCGACACAATGAGTGTTCTTGATGGAGGTGTTTGATCTGATTGGACTGGGCTATATTGAGTCGCTTTAGCGGTTGTTTTCTTTGTTGCGACTTTATCTTTTGCTGCACGGCTTGCGCCCTTCTGCTTAGGGGTAGTTTGGGGAGGATCAAGTTGATTTTTGCTTCGTGTGCTAACCAGAAATGCTTCTTGATCTTCTTCTTGTGGGAGGATGAAATCCCACATTCCTTGTAGTTCCACAACTTCTTCGTCATCGGTCTGCCCTTCAGTGGTATTCTCTTCTTCTTCCTCTTCTTCGGATTCGACGTTTGAGATAGCGTTGGGTGGTTTCACATCCATTGAAGGATTTCTTTTAAAAGCTCTGTAGGGCTTTTTTGAAGAAGTTTCTGCTACTTGTTTTTTTATGTCAATCATCTCATTGGACATGTTTTTTAATACTTTTTGTAATCCTTCCAAATCGAAAGGATCTTTCGTTTGTTTCTTCTTGGGGTCTTCCTTGTAGGAGACTTTCTTAGATTTGCGTTCCTCTATCGCAGATCTTTTTTCCAGGGCTACTACGTGTTTCTCTACTGTTATCGCCTCTGTCAAGTTTTCAACTAAGGTTGTCTTATTTGCCCTATCTACGAAGATTGCCAAGTTTGATGGTAAGGCTGTAATATACCATTCACATCTCACTTCTTCGCTGGGCTGGGAAGCAGCGAGAATATTGTTGAGGATTTTATTGAACCATAAATTAAAATATTTGATGGGTTCTCTAGCCTCGGCTTTAAGATTGGATAGGTCATTGATCAACGTCGCCGTTGATCTGTCATCCCCAAACTTGGTAAGGAATTGACTTTGAAAAATGTCCCAACTTGTAATAGACCCAGAAGGTAATGAAAAGTACCATGACCCGGTTGTCCCTTGCATTGTGTAGGGAAAAAGCCGAACGACAGCATCCTCGTTGGTAACTCCGTTGAGATTAACAGAAAGCATGAAATTATTGATATGCTCTTCAGCTAGCATGCTTGTTTCTGGATTGAATTTGGGTAGCCATTTCTCAGGATGGGCCGATATTGGGCTCAGGGGTGGAGGCATTAAAACCGCCCCAAGATTGTTCCATGGAGACTGGGCCATCGTTGAGCTGCTAGTGAATGAAAGTGTAGAGGATGATCCCTGATGCTGGGAAGATGAAGATATTATGATCTTTGATGATTGAAGAGGAGGGGCTGTGGAAGATGGATGAGTGGTTTGGAATGAAGACGTGGGTGGTTGACTTCGCGGTGAGGGAGTTGAAATGGACGATGTGGATGAAAGAGTCTCACTGTCAGACTCTGGTGGTGTTTTCCTTGCTCTTTTCCTGGTGGGGAGAGGGAATTCAGTTGGCTGGATGCCAAATTTTTCGCTCTTTAATCTGGTCAGCGGATGAGCAGGATTGTACTGCGAAGTCACGCTGCTTTGAGATTTATCAAACCTCTGAGTAAAAATAGAGAATCCCTGGAGTTTACGAATCAGAGTTTGAATTTCAGGGGGTTCAGTGATAAATTGGTCTGAAATATTAGGGTATGTAGCAGCGGTTGATACTCGAGCGACTTATGACTTTGGATTTAAACGTACTGGGGAAGTCGGGGGAGTTGATGAGGGCGATTTACTCTCAGAATGGTATTTAGATTTTGATTTAGGTGCCATTCACAGTTCGGGCCCTCCTTCTAGCGCCAAATATGTTGAAGCCTCGAAAATCGGGTCGACAACAAGGGGGATACCCACCCGGTCCGGACCTTGGTTGGCAGCTCCTTATCCGTTTGGTATAGCGGGTCCGACTGGGGATAATGGGACCAGTTTCCCAATCTAAGGGGTGTGTGTGTGTGTGTAGAGTTGGATGATGCTGATCTAGGAGTATTTTAAGCTAATTTAATTCAAACTTCTAAACTAACTCTATGCTATTGTAATCTAATAAGAAACAACACATCTAATCTACGCTAACCCGGGGTGTATTTCTTCTATTATGCGATCTAAAGAGATTTCGAACAATAACTGGTAATAAAGATCATTCAGCTATCATAAGAATAGAAATCAATTAAGATAAACCATTCTGCATAAAAAGTTAAGCAAAACAGTTGTGAACAACATATCGCATAATAAGTTATTCATATGTCAAGCACAAATAAATGACTCCACCGTACAGAAGTGCCAAATGGTAACCCACACATTCATACATTAACATATAAACAACTGAAAACTGCATATCACTTTAAGAATATAAGCAGAAATTGGTCAAGAGATAAAAGTACCATTTATGACTGGTTCCACTCATAAGCTTCAAGCAATAACGATTTATCTCTACTTGTTCTAACATCTACTAAGAGTACAAAAGTGCAACATCAGTAGCAGACATTAAAATGCAAACATTAATAAATCTCGATCCATCCATTCATCAAAACCTCCTCTGAGGGTGCAGAAGTGCATGTTCTGAGGACAAGTTTTTGACAAATTTCTGGACCCTTCTCCAAATGCCTGAGAAGGGTTTAAATACTACTAACTAATTAATCTTAATTACATAAATTTAAGACACGGTTTCAAATGACCGCCCTTCTACTAAAGCAAATTTATTTCTAAAAATTGAATCTAATTTCTAACCGTTTCTGTATTTGCTCCTTAGTGCTGTAAGCAATGCAACATTCGCCTGGGAAGAGTCGGCTGGTTGTCTTCTCCTTTCGTTTGAGCTATGAAAATAGAAATAACAAGAGCTGGCACCGTTTTCTGACAAACTAGAAGATATTTTCGAAAAACTTCCTCTGGCTTGGTGTATTCACTGTGTGTATACTTGGTATAACCCAAATTTCTTTCAAACTGATTGTGTTTTTGCTATTTCGGTTTCCGGCCGTGCGAATGACTGAATAAGTTAGGGACTTTGCTCTCTGAACAATTTTCTGTATTGAAAATTTCTTCCGTTCTTTGTTCCAGGCTTTTCTGGAGCGTTTTCCCTCTTTAGCGTTTTTCTTTTTGCTTTACCCAGTCTAAGCCTCAGGATCTTTTGTAAACATGCTGCTTTCGTGCGTCTTTGACTCTGAGTCTTGGATAGTCTATTTCCATCAGTATCTTATGATTGATACTCTGGAATCTGCGGTCCTGCTGCATGCGGCATCCGTTTGCGAAGGCATCTCTTCTCTGTCCTCCGAGTATTGACGCTTTCCCCTTTTCCTTAGATGTTTCCTGCACATTGATTTATATTAGTTGCTGCCTTACAGTTTACGCAAAGGAAAAGAGTAATGACGAAAATATTGACATGAAAGCTTTAAGCTCTAATGAATGCATAATCATGACACTCATAATGACTTGAATCTTCGAAAAACACAACACAATCCTTCTTGGATACTTTGGCGTACAATCATTAATTTCTTTTAAGGCGCGCACCCAATTTTGGTCTACAGACAGCTTTCCTTGAACACTATGTCGAGGAAATTTTGCGATGAGTGATTTCTGTGACTCGTATCGCGGTATCGAGGATTGCGATGTCAAGATGTGTCATCGCAGGAATTGATGGTCGCATTCATCACAGATCGCAAATCGCAGATCGCAGATCGCGAATCGCGCTTAATCATCCAATCACTGTGTGCTGCTTATGCGATGTTGCGATATGCGACATCGCATATCGGCCGTCGGCGATTCCTTAATTTTTCATTTAAGAGCGCTTCACAATATATGCGATGCGATGAATTTCGCGTCGCTTCTTCGCAGCTTATTTATGCGCATAGGAAAACGCTTCACTCTCTCCTCGCGATGCGATATAGCTTTAGGGAGTCAAAATACAAAAATTTTGATAAAATGTTTTTTGGATTTTTTGTTAAGGGTCCCCATTTGCTTGGTGTTATTGCTAATACCAAACAAAGAGGGGGGTTGTTGGTGACCACAACAAGGACCTACAAATTTAAAAAAATAAATAGTCGCTCTTCGCTTGCATGCCAAAAGGTTTGCATGCCCCCAGGTATAAAACAGAGTTTCAAGGTCACCTTTCAAATCTCCAACAAAACATTTGTTTTATCAGGAAAGGTCTACCTCTTTCAGGTTACCAAAGATTGTTCTATTCACAGCGCAAAAAAAACACTTCTTCAGCGATGTCTACCGAAATAGACAAAGGTGAGACAATCCAATCACATAACTTTGACAAGAGAATCTTATTCCAGTCTAACCCACTCTTCCAATCACGGACGGGAGTACAGTCCGGTCATATATCTCTCGCAGAAACCTACCCTATACCCGAAGTTTTCCTGCCGAAGCATACCAGGTTGCATGCCCCCTGGGTTTCAGTCATGTTCCCTGAATCACTCGCGCTCATTGGGTGGACGGACTGGAGATTGATGAGACATTCCTTGTGTGAAAAGACCATTCAGGGATGGCATATGACTATTTGCTTTGTGTGATCCGGGAAATGAAAGCTGGTCTACGAGCTTGACCACTCTTCCTTCGTGCGGAAAACACATCACTCTAAAGAGTGACGAGACAATGGCTCCCATGCAATAAATATAGTCTCGTCCAAGGAATAGATTATAATCTAGGGGTCCTTGAACTACCATTATGTTCATGTGAACGGTTTTCCCTCTCAATGTTATGGGCACATTGGGAAGGATCCCTAACGGTTGACTGGTTCCTTTGTCAAAGCCTGTTAGATTTCTCATCTCAGGCAAAAGCGATGGCGAACCAAGCGCTTTCCAAGCAGTCGAGGAAAGGATACTCAGAGAAGCCCCTTCATCTATGATGGTACCGGCCATAACCATTCTATATATTTGAGCAATAATTCGGAATGGTATCCTAGCTGGTAAACGGGGCCTGCCTAGTTGATTCCAGCCGAAAGAGACAACTAGGTTGCTTGGAGGCGGGACCGAATAGACGGCTGGGTACGACTCTAACGAACTTCCTTCCTGTGGTAAAGGAATGGGTAAATTTCCCCCATGTTCATCGGAGTCTGTGCTTACGAAAAGAATTTGGACGCTGTCATCCTTATTCTCTTCTGTGACTGTATCATCTGAAGATGGAACCTCTGAAGGCAAGACCGGGTCAACTGCCGCCTCGACCTTTTGACTTTCGTCTGGCATGGGTTCAGATGGTTTGTATTCAATGATAGATGCTTCAGCCGACCACCTGAGCGGGTCAGCCGGCTTTTCAACTAGTGACGGACTCAACAAGAGTTTTTTATATCCAGGAGGAAGTCGTAACGGTGACACCGGACAATCATCCAAAACTCTTTTAGCCTCGTCTAAGAAGGGAAAACGGTGGACGGCATGGTCGCCTTCGCACAATTTACAAGGAAATCTATATTTTCCTTTTTGTCCTGGGGCTTCACTTTCACTAGTCAATGGTGTGCTTTCAACATGATCATCAGAGGTTGACGACACCGGGTTGTGCAAACGAGGAGACCAGTCCCTTAAGATCCGAGGGATGCAAGGACAATCTCTATGATAGTGGTCTCCTTTGCAAATGACACATGGCGATTTAGGCCTGGTCGGTGCAGTGTGTGGATTTTCGCTAGACGACGCTTGGTTGCCCCCTTTCGCTTTTGGCTCCTTCTTCTTCTTCTCTTTCTTCTTATTTTCCTTCTTCTTCTCAGGTACTTGATTTTTGGCTTTACCAACCCCATCAAGCGAAGAAGAAGGAGGAGAGGAAGAATTGGAGGAAGTAGAAGGTTGGTGGGTAACTCTGGATTCGTCTAGTTGCTGACTCGATTGTTCAGGAATTGCGGTGTTCTGAACGACAGAGGTTGAGAAGAGCCATACGGGCAAGCCGATTGTCAATCCTGGAAGCGACAATGTGGCCATATGGGGTGCACCAACATCTCCCCAAGAGGAGAAGGGACTAGGATTTCCTCCAAGGGGAATTCCTTGGTTGGTGGGTTCCATTTTCTCAACCTAAGATCAACGTAGGAAAAGGTGATGATTATTCCGTTTAAAATAAATTTTAGACGCTTTGACACAACTTGTTTTTTCAATTTTTAAGAGTTGAGAAAAAACAAAAGATGACTCTAGTCACCTTCGATTTTTAATGAGCCTGAAGTGACAAGCACTCAGATGGACCTTTTCTGTTAAGGAGTCTGAAAAGGAACGAAAGGGACTGCTATGGAAATCTAGGTAGAGGGACTACCAAACCAATCGCAAAACTGCAAAATACTTTTTACGGTATGGCAGTCAATCTTCCCGAATGCTGTGTTCAGTGCATTGCGATCGATAGGGCGGCAGACACAGCTTCCTATGGATAAAGGATTAAGCCTATTATGGTCTCTCAAAATATACTCGACGGTACGTGGGAGCACAAGTCCGTACTGGCACTTATCATCTCAAAGTGGAGGAATCACCCAACCATCAGTGAGAACAACAGTTACCAGGCTTTACGACGTCGGAATACGTCTCTAGACTAGACTTCTAAATGTTGTGCGTTAGGTTCCAAAGCGTTGTTAGATTCATTGAATTTATTTTATAGTTTATCTTGTTTAAGAAATTTGCCTTTCAGGTTCACCGCGAGATGTAGATGTATAATTCCTAAAATGCAATCTAAGATGATAAACAATCTTTTATCTTCTTTGTGCAATGAAAATCCTAGCTACTAAGGAAAGAGAGACAATATTCTTTCACAAAGAGCAAAGAGCACACATTAAATGAACAGTCCTAAATCAAACCAATCAAACAGTCTAAATGAAAATGCACATGCATGTATTTGTTTTCGGCTTTCTTAGTATGTGAATGGTAAAAAGAAAGCTAATGCACAAATCTGAATTACTTTTCAAGCGAAAATTATCCTAGAGGTTGTGGCTGTCATGAAAATCCGATAGTGACCCTAACACATTTTGGGGGCAGGAGGGGGGCACGGAGGGGAATGGAAATCCATGTGGCTGGACTCCAAATGTTTTTTTATGGGGGTGCATTATCCAATAATGGTGGGAGAAAATAACTTATTCAATCATGTTTCCTGATATTTATCAGATAAAATTTGAAGAATTACAGTAAGTTGTAAAACATATAGGTAGACTTCAACAAAAATCCCAAAATTTAGAAATTGTTGAATGCTTTATGCAATTCTATTCACTATGAAAGAAAGGGCCATGCCAACTATAAATTTGACGCACAAAGAAAAGTCAGATATGTTGCGTCAGAAAAGTATTTTTCACATATCCTAACAATCTGTCACTTGGCAATAACTTCAAACAAGGTTGGCTCCCCACCTTTCCCCATTAATCTCTTTTAATCCATTGCACACCTACCTGTAGTGCTTATAAAATTTTCTGCCATGATTCTTTTCAATGATACTATACTTGTCATTGATCATTTTCCATCTTCGTGACCTTCTTTTAATGAGTCTTCAGATATATTTCCGTTCTTCTAATGGGACTTTCTTTTCGTGTGTTCCTTCAAGTTATAGTATGACTGCTTATGGAACTTCTTTACCACAAAATATCAACATGGAGATTTTTTTTCTTGTTTAGTTCCATCACCTTTTCAGAATGAATAAATGAGTATTATTCTTCTTGATATACTGATTGAGTTATGGAGAAAAAGAATGATTGGTGCCTGCATTCTTCGTGCCAGATGATGCCTTAGCCACAATATCTATCTATATATATATATATATATATAGAGAGAGAGAGAGAGAGAGAGAGAGAGAGATAGATATATATATATATATATATATATATATATATATATATATCTATATCAGCGAAGGGTATAATAGGACAAGTGAGGCATATGATTTATATATATATATATATAGAATGAATAAATGAGTATTATTCTTCTTGATAGACTGATTGAGTTATGGAGAAAAAGAATGATTGGTGCCTGCATTCTTCGTGCCAGATGATGCCTTAGCCACAATATCTATATATATATATATATAGAGAGAGAGAGAGAGATAGATAGATAGATAGATAGATATATATAGATAGATATATAGATATATATATATATATATATATATATATATATATATATATATATATATATATATATATATCTATCTATCTATCTATCTATATATATATATTGTGGCTAAGGCATCATCTGGCACGAAGAATGCAGGCACCGATCATTCTTTTTCTCCATAACTCAATCAGTCTATCAAGAAGAATAATACTCATTTATTCATTCTATTTCTATATCTATATATATATATATATATATATATATATATATATATATATATACCCAAAGATAGTCTGAATCATATGCCTCACTTGTCCTGTTCTACCCTTCGCTGATTTCAAAGTTTCTTGTGTGTGATTGATGCCCTAACAAATTAGGCCAAGCTCTCCTTTTATAGTCTTCATGTCACTGCCTTTTGAGCCGACTTGTTGCTGTCTTGAAGCCGCCTTTTTGTTAGCATTTCGACTTGGTCCTAGAGGGTCATTTGACTCTATTTGACTCAAATAAAAATATTCTATGCAATATGTAACATGCCCAAATGGGTCTTTATGACAATGACTCAATGATTTATGAGGTTACCAAGAGATACATTGTCCTATGATGACTGCTACTAGTTTGTAGACTTTTACTTTAGCTATGAGCTCTTGCTTCAATTTGTATGATTACCATGATATATATATATATATATATATATATATATATATATATATATATATATATATATATATATATATATATATACATATACATATATATATATATATATTGTGGCTAAGGCATCATCTGGCACGAAGAATGCAGGCACCGATCATTCTTTTTCTCCATAACTCAATCAGTCTATCAAGAAGAATAATACTCATTTATTCATTATATATATATATATATATATATATATATATATATATATATATATATATATATATATATATATATATATATATATATATATATATATATATATATATATATATATATATACGCAAAGATAGTCTGAATCATATGCCTCACTTGTCCTGTTATACCCTTCGCTGATTTCAGATTTTCTTGTGTGTGATTGATTCCCTAACAAATTAGGCCAAGCTCTCCTTTTATAGTCTTCATGTCACTGCCTTTTGAGCCGACTTGTTGCTGTCCTGAGGCCGACTTGTTGTTAGCATTTCGACTTGGTCCTAGAGGGTCATTTGACTCTATTTGACTCAAACAAAAATATTCTATGCAATATGTAACATGCCCAAATGGGTCTTTATGACAATGACTCAATGATTTATGAGGTTACCAAGAGATACATTGTCCTATGATGACTGCTACTAGTTTGTAGACTTTTACTTTAGCTATGAGCTCTTGCTTCAATTTGTATGCTTACCATGATGCCTTCTTACTAAGATGCATTCAACCATGGAAAAGGTCTTTCATATTTTACTTTTTTCCTTGTTATTCATCTATATTATGAATAGTGTCTAAGGGTTTGTATAGTTCCCTTCTTTCATCATGCCTTTCAATGGATATATATAGATATATAGATATATATATATATATATATATATATATATATATATATATATATATATCTATATATATATATCTATATATCTATCTATATATATATATATATATATATATATATATATATATATATATATAGATATATATATACCCAAAGGTAGTCTGAATCATATGCCTCGCCTCTCCTATTCTACCCTTCACAAATTTCATGGTTTCTTGTGTGTGATTGATGCCCTAACAAATTAGGCTGAGCTCTCCTTTTATAGTCTCATGTCACTACCTTTTGAGTTGATTTGTTGTTGTCTTGAGGCTGACTTGTTGTTAGCATTTTGACTTGGTCCTAGAGGGTCATATGACTCTATTTGACTCAAACAAAAATCTTCTATGCAATATGTGACATGCCCAAATGGGTAATTATGACAATAACTCAATGACCAATCCTAAGAGATGACCAACTCCTTGAGCATGAAACCCATGCCTTAAGCATAACAAAAATAATTTTATTTTTCCTTATTTACATAAATTACATAAAATCATGATTACATAGGCCATTATCAAGGTTGAACATAGTTACATATTTCAACATTATTCATCTGTTATTCCATCTTGTTATTTATATTTGTGCCTTGCAGGATGTTTCTAGGGTGACTCCAACAAGTATACAATCTGTTGGTATAGAGGGTCATGTTATGCCCTCTACACCTAGACCAGAATCACATAACATGCCCTCTACATCAAATAATGATGCATCCCATGTTAGGAGTACATTAGAATTAATATATAATCCATGAAATGTGGGTTCCGTCATAATTCTCCCAGCAAGACTAGAACAAGTTTCTTTGAGGAGTCTCATAGATTCACAATGAAGAATGTTAAGGCTCCTACCAGCTACTCCTCAAAATGTTTAAATCAAACATGAAATAATTGGACAAAATGAGTTATGGGAAATTCCATTATTGCAGAGTGCAGTGCCTACCTCAGATGAGTAGGTAAAATTATTTTAATTTTTTATAATTTCATTTGTTACGTTTAGGATAATTATTTTAGAAATGAAAATAGTTTCATATTTTGTTGGGTTCTTAACAATTCCACAATTTCATTGTAAATGCAGGAAATAAGTGACAAAGTGCCTAATGTATGTATAAGGGCATCTACCTCAACCCCCAAGACTACAACAATATCATCAGTAACTACAAAAGGAATGCAAGAAGTTACAATCTTTCTCACTTCAGAAGGAAATGTCTTGAAGGATGAAATGGGGTTAAAATTTTATCACTTTATTTTTCGTTGTGCAGAACAATTATTTGGAAATACCATCCAAATGGATTGGAGGAAGCAAACCAATGCTAAAAAAGAAGAACTATTTAAAGATATCATAATAGCATTTGGTAATCTTGGTTTTGATAAGGAAATTATTCTAGAGATTGCACGTAAATACATTCACTCAAAAAGAGACAATTTAAGGTCAAAGTTGACAAAAAACTTGATGTATCCATGTCCAGCTTGGATCACAAACCAAGTGACGTGGGATGAACTTATGAAAGATGCCAAGTTTAAGAGGAAGGTCTGCAATAATCCAAACTATAGGCCATTTACACAAGGAGGAAGTAAGAGACACCTTCAAGATACAATGAAAACAACCCAAGCTAGGGTGTCAAGAATTGGATCTCATAAATTAGGATCTGGTGGATATAATAACATTCATGGTGGCATGGTAAGTGAATATTTTCATCTATTATATTTTCTATTTTAGGGAAAAGAACCATGGTCACGTTGAGTTAATTGTATCTTATTAGTTATTATACCTTATAAATATGATTATCTTTGTTAATGTAGGTTCACCAATTTCAAAAGGAAGCTTCAGAGGAAGACTTAAAATATGCTTTATTACATGGTTCCCAAGGTCTTCGAAAACACATATTAGATTGAGGGGAAAAATTAATTACTGGTTATGGATCCAAGGTTAGTTGTTTATAATATTTTTACTAATTATGCAATAAATTAATTGGAGTTATAATGTCATTTTAAAAAGTTAAATTGTGTTGTGTATAGGAATCTGAACAATCAAAATCATCAGGTGAAACATCTAGGAGTAAGCATGAGGAGGAGATACAAGAACATGATGAATCATTTGTTGCATACAATTATTTAATTGTCATTATTCAACCTTGGCAGGAAACCATTGTTGAATTTCTTCAAATGGGAGATAGAAATAATGAGGGTTTTCAATGTGATGAGAAATCCACACCCACAATTAGAGTAGCGCCTCATAGAAAGAGGACAAAAAGGATTGATATGTGTTAAATTTTAATAACTTGAATGTGCATCGCTCCAGATTCTAAGGAGTGCACTAGGTTGTGAGGGTCCAAACATAAACTAATTATGTGTACAACAAAACAAATTTTGAAGATACTTTGTTTTTTGAACTTTGTGGAACAAAACAAATTTTGAAGGTACTTTGTTTTCCTACAACACTATTTTTATGTGAGTGTCACAGAAAAACAATGCCTTGACTCTAGATGATGAATTGAATGTATTGTGACTTTGGGTTAGCAGTGGTTGTCTTCAATGACACTCCTAGAACAATCTTTTGGATTGTATGCCTTTGTACACTTATGATAGTTCATAATTGAATATTTTTTGTCAAGAATTATATTTTAGATGAAACCTGTTTTGAATTTAATGCTTAATGTTTGTGCTTCTAAGAGAAAGCTGAACCATCATGTTAGGGAGGGATTCTAATTTAATGCTTACTGTTTGTGTTTCCAAGAGGAATCCCAACAATCATTTTAGGGAGGGATTCAAGAAGACAAGCAACCTGGCATGGGTTTTAACAAAGCATCAGGCAAACCCATGTGGGCTTGTCCCTTAACATAGATACTTTCTTTGAATTTCTCACTCATACAATTTGCATACATATTTTATTTTGTAAGACAGAAACCACCCAATTATTGGTTGGGACAAGATGAAAACTCCCAGTATATGTTGCTTGGGGTTCTCAAGTACAACCCATATTGTAATGCATTAAGAATCAAACTAGGATAGACCAATCTATTGCTAGACCACAATCCAAACAACCGTACAATTTGTATACATTAACCATACACTTGTCAATTTTAAATGTTGTATTTAGCTTTCAGATGGATTTTCTATCTCTGCTTGTCATGAAGGTGTTTTTCAAACCATTTCTTGGACAATGGGCAATACAAGTCCAGGAATGGGTCAATATATCAAAATTATTTTCCATGTCTAAGTGCAGTTAACAACTTTCTTGTGCAGATATGTCTTCAACTGCTTTCATTGAACTAATGTCTGTCATTGAATTTATAACAAAATTTCTAAATAAGGATGTGGTAACTAGGCCCTTGTCTGATGTTGATTGTATAAAGGTACTAACCTCTGCTTCACACCATTCTTTAGATATATTATTTGAGACTAAAGAGGTTCTCTTTCTTGACATGTTATTATAGGGGTCTATATGTTGTACTAGTAGCTTGTCATTGGTAAATGAGGACAAAGTGTGGCATGTGTGACTTCTATGAGCCCTCTCTTATCTATAGTAAGGCTTCCATAGCTTGGGGAGTATGACCAATTTTCCAACCAATACCATTTATAATATCCAACAGCTAATGCCCCAAATTTAATGAAGTTCACTAGACCTTTGAAGGAACTTATGGCGTCTGATGTCTGCGACCAGGTTATTTTATTTTACTATATTTTTAGAATAATTTTTTAACATTTACTTGTCTTGCCTCACATGCTTCTGTCTCCTACATTAGACAATACCGTTTTTTAATGTAAGGTAAAGCTTATCAAGCTAGTAATTGAATCTGTCAATTTGAAACTTGAATTATTTATATGTTCTGTCATTTTGATTCAAGCGACCAATGTTTTAAAGTTGTACCAAAGTGGAAGATACTCATATCTCTTAGTGATTGTGGCCTTTTGTGTGAATTAGATTAAAAAAGCCTTGATAGGTGTAAAATTAGAAGTGACTCACATGGTAAATGTGCCTAGATTGTACCATATCTCTAGATTGACATCACAACCTACAAGGGAATTGATGTATGTCTCTTAATATTTTCGGGAACTATTACACATTAGATTCCATTCCTATATACTTCAGATGCATGTGGCAATAAACATATGTTATTATTTATGTCATCTTCTTCATATGTATGCCTTATATTTTGGAACTTTTGTTCTAGTCTAGAACGCTGTAAAGTGACCCAGCAAACAAAAAGTATTTGGTCTTGTCAATCTGGTTATATGCCATCAATATTTTGTTTAAAGCAGATGGAAATTTTTTTCTTGTCAACCTTGTCCATTTTGACCACTTTCTAAATTGTTTCTATTAGCATACCTTTGAATAATCACTAGGCACATGCAATGTTCTTCTAGTCATGCTTTTACTTTGAAAAACACAATTTTATAAAGATCAACACATACTACTTTATTTTAATTTTTTAATTTTTTCCAAGAAAAAAAACTTTGTATTTGATATTTCTAAAATAGAAATAAAAATACACATAAACGGCCTTTCTGCTCTTATTCAGTTTCAAAGAGTTTTTAGCCTAGACTCCTAGGACATATTGCAGTCTTCTTTCATGACAAAAATGGTTCTTTCTGGTCTCTCAAGAGAGCAATGACATATACATACTCAATTTTTTTCTGGCACAGACTCAAAACAAGACTGACCTGAGTAGCATAGAAGCTGCTTTAAAAATAAACAGAAAGTGAACAATTCATTAAAAGAAAGGCCTAGAATTTTTGGAAAAAGGGGCATTTCCCCTAAATTCTTGTTCAGTCAAAGATCCTTCGAGCAAGGAAATAGTTTCTTTAGATAGTAGGTCTTCTTTGGATTTGAATTCTCTAGAGATGTGGGAAAGCAAAAGAAACTTCTTGAAAATTATTTCTTACCTCCAATGATTTTTCCATTTTGGGACGTAGGGCCAGGTTTGAAATTTGGCTTCTGCCATTTTCCCAATCCATCAAAAGTTTTGAGTCCCCTAGCACCTGTAACATGCTAACACATTTTTCAATAACTACTTTCATTAGAATCCACAAAGCATAGAATTCATCTCTATTTTTATTTTCTTGACATGTTCCCTCGATATGTACCCTCAAAAGAATCCTAGGGAATTGCAAAGTCAATATCCAATTTCTTTAAGCTTCTTGTACCCTTCTGCTTGGGCAGCTTCCAACCTTCTCTGTAAAAGAACCTTATTTGATGAGTGACCTAACCCATGGACATATCATTTCCTATAAATATCATATTATATCTAATTAACCATATCCCATAGAAGACGTGGCAGGGTAAAGTTTTGTGGGCATAAATAGATCCATTTGAAATACGAAATTCAAAGCATTTCAACTGAGAGGGTTTAGCCCAAGGGACTGTAATTTTAATGATATGGAGAGCATTTTTCCTAACATATATGGTAAAATAACAACTACATCCCAGGGAATTGAAACCTTTATACTGTGCAAAACATCTTTTTCAAACAAATCTTGTAAAGGAATAGTTAACACAGATATTTTCCACGGATTCATTTACTTCCTTACAAAGAATGCACCATCCAAGCCGTATCAAATTCCTCTTTTGACGATTGTCACAGGTTAGGATCTTGCTTGCCAGAGCTAGACACAGAAAGATCCTTTGTTACAAGAAATTTTTTCATTGTATCCAAATTCCAAGCTTACCAGTGAACACACCTATAGATTTTTTTCTTCACCACTCTAGCTCATCATCCTGATCTTTGAGAACGGTATCATTGTGATTAATACTATTGAATCTATTGATTTACAGTGTCCACTCTGCAACCTGTTCACTTTGAAACTCCATGACCTCAGCTGATTTCCCAAATTGAAAGTAGGCCCCCTGATCCCCTTGAATTGAAGCATCATTTAACCTTACTCCTTTGCATCCAGATTTTCAATAAGATAGTCTAATCCAATATTCTAGATCCCTGCTCTTTAGATATTCTACTGTCATTACCTTTCCCCACAAACCCTCATTGAAAATAATTCTCCATAGAATTTTTGCTGCTAGGGCCTGATCTAAGACATAGATGTTCTTCAAGCTCCAACCACTTGCCTCTTTTTTCTTCTATCTCTTAACATTTTACAGGTAGAATACCTTTAACTACCATTTTCTAGTCTAAAGAAAGAAACCAAAGCACATTTTTCTAATCTTATCCATTAAAATTTTTTGGAATAAGAAATTGAGAACTAGTAAACTGGTATACATTCCAAACTGTACTTAACCAATACAACTTGCCTCCCGAAGATAACAACCTGTGACATCAACATGAGAACTTGGCTTCAATTTTCTTTACTGGGCATAACCAATCTCTATATTTACAGTCAGTTGTCTTTAAGTGGAAACCTCTGTATTTTACTCCTCCATCTATGGGTTCGTATATCATGGAAATAGCTGGTTGTTCTGTGTTTTCAGGTTCTCATCTAATCCATTAAATAGTAAACAATATTTATTCGTATTTCTCTTTATCCTTGTTGCTTTGTAGTAAGTATCCTAAATGATTTTATAATAATCAGTTCCCTGAGAGACCATCTTCCAAAGAGTAGGATATCATCCACAAATAAATGAGTTATTTTGATAGTACCTGCAATGCTTATTCCTCTGATTAAGCATTCCCTCTTTGCTTCTGCAATTAGGCTGCTTAAGCTTTATGTTTTAATAGAAATAGAAAAAGGGAAAAGGGGCAGCCTTGTCTGAGACCCCTTGAATCCTTGAAGAATCCCTTATAAATACCACAAAGGTGGGTGATTCTATGCAACCCATAATCCAATTCACAGTTTGTGATATCATTCCTATATGCAGAAGAATTGTTTTGATGTAAATCTAGTCTCGTTTGTCATATGCCTTCAAAAGGTATATTTTCATGAGCACTGCTGATTTTTTGCCATTTTTTATTGAATGAAGACATTCTTATGCAATCCTAGCTGCATCATGTATCTATCTATTAAATAGGAGACCAATTTGTTCTTTTGAGATGACCTTTGATAATTTATATTTCCAGTATATTTGCAATATCCTTCAATAGTGATATAGGTCTAAAATGTTCAAAGGAAGCAAGATCATTCTTCATTGGATAAGTGCATTGAAGGTTGAGCCTAAGGCACCTAGAACTCTTCCAGAATTTCTTGGTTCCTATAACACTCTAAGAAGGTCCTCCTGCAGATATTCATAAAACCCCATATATAATTCTATAGTCCAGTCATCAGGCGCGTGAATTTTTTCTCTTTTGAAAGACTAACATGGAATTTAGCCCATTCTTTGTGACCTATTCTAAATTTGCATTCATTTTGACATAATTTTTTTGGGGAAAATATTTTCCTTCATTAGTTATGGACTGTGCTTTCTGGTTCCTTGCATAACATATGAAAATGTTGTTTACCAGCTCCTGCAATATTGGAAAATGATTTTTCCCTTGTATCATCAACCAAGCCTATTTCCAAAATTGTGTTGCCACTTTTCCTATAATTTGCATATTTTATATTATTGTCAAACTTTGCAAAAAAAGTTTCTTTGCTTTTGAACCTCCACTCTACCTCATTCTTTTTTAGAAACTCTTTCTTCCTTCCTTTTCAAGTTTTCAACCTCATAGATTCTTCTTCAAAAAAGTATCCCTAAGAATTATGGACAAAAATACTTTCTATTTTGGACTCTATTTCCTTTATGTATTTTTAGGTTTCCTTTAACTGTTCCCTTACCCATGCAACTGCTAACTTTTTTACATGGATAAGATTTTTGGAAAATTGAATCATAGCTGAATCCCCAGAAGAGGCATCACACTTCTTGCAAATCCCAACCACTTATTCTATGCAACACTCCTCCATTAACTGGGTATGATTAAACTTGAAAGGGTAGGAGCTTTCTAATCATTCTTTTCTATTTGGAACAAGACTGGAAGATGGTCATATGAACCTCCAACCTGTACACAAGATTTGTACTTTTCCGCTTTTTCAACAATCTTTCTGCCATAAGGAACTATTCCAATCTTTTTGAGATTCTTTCTCTACTTCCTATGGAATTCTTCCAAGTAGGTACCACCTGAACATGCTTGAGGTTCTATTTGAATCAAGGAGAGGGATGAATATGCATAAACAACATTAATAGAATGATGATAGGAGGATATAGGAGAGCCTTCTATAATTTCATCCTCTTGATTTGATGCTGAAAAAGAGGGTGCCACATGAATATCTACCAATGATGATAGGTCAGGGGTTGAACTTAGCTTACC